>QANY01013200.1:0-515000 GCA_003255025.1 Datisca glomerata | reverse complement strand
TCTTTCTTCTTCTCTCTCTCTCTTGTTCTCTTTCTCTCCTTCTCTCTCTCCTTCTATCTATCTATCTCTCTCTCTCCTTATGTCTCCATCTCTTTCTCCTCTCTGTCTCTCTCACCCTCCCTCGCTCTCTCTCCCTCCCACCCTCTCTCCTTCTCTCTGTCACTATCTCTCTCTCGCTCTCTTTCTCCTTCACCCTCTCTCTCTTTCTCTCTCTCTCTTCCCCTCTCTCTGTTTCTTTCTCTCTCCCATTCTCTCTCTATATCAATCTCCCTCTCTCCCCCTCTCTCTATCTCTCTATCTCTATCTCTCTCTATCATCTATCTATCTATCTATCTATCTTTCCCCCTCGCTCTTTCTCTCGTTCTCTCTCTCTCTTTCTCTCTCTCTTTCTCTCTTCCCCCCTCTCTCTTGCTCGCTTCTTCTCTCACTCTCTCTCACACTTTCACACTCTATCTCTCTCCCTCCCTACCTCCCTCTCTCTCTCTCTTTCTCCCATGCACACACACAGACACACAAACACACTCTCTCTCTCTATGTCTCCATCTATTCCCCCTCTCTCTCCCTTTCTTTGTATGTCTCTCTCTACGTGTCTATCTCTCTCTCTATCTCTCTCTTCCTATCTTTCTCTCTTTCTCCCTCTCTCTATCTATCTCTCTCTCTATCCATCTTTCTCTCTCTCTCGCTCTCATTTTATCTCTCTCTCACTTTATCTCTCTCTCCCTCTCTCTTTCTCTCTCCCTCCCTCTTTCTCCCTCTCTCTCTCACTCACTTTATCTCTCTCTCCCTCTCTCTCTCCCTCCCTCTCTCTTTCTCTCTCTCTCTTTCTCTTTCTCCCTCTCTCTCTCTCTCACACACTCTCTCTGTCTCTGTCTCTTTCAAAGTCTCTCTCCCTCTCTTTGTCTCTCTTTCCCTCTCTTTGTCTCTCTCTCTATGTGTCTATCCCTCTCTCAAACTCTTTCTCTTTCTCTCCCTATCTTTCTCTCTCTCCCTCTCTTTCTCTCTATGCCTCTCTCTCTCTATCTATGACTCTCTCTCTCTCTCTCACTTTCTCTCTCTCTTTCTCCCTCTCTCTCACTCTCACTCCCTCTCTCTTTCTGCCTCCATCTCTCTCTCTCTCCCTCATTTTCTTTCTCTCCCCCTCCATCCCTCTCTCTCTCGCTCCCTCCCTCTCTCTCTCACTCACTTTCTCTCTATCTTTCTCTTTCTCCATCGCACTCTCGCTCCCCCCCTCTGTCTCCATGTCTCCATCTCTTCCCCCTCTCTCCCTCACTTTATCTCTCTCTATGTCTCTCTCTCTCTTTGTCTCTATCTCTCTCTCAATCTATCTCTCTTTCTCTCCCTATCTTTCTCTCTCTCTCCCTCTCTTTCTATATCTCTCTTTATCTATGTCTCTATCTTTCTTTCTCTCTATCTCCCTTTCTCTCTCTTTCTCCCTCTTTCTCCCTCTCTCCCTCTCACTCTATCTATGTCTCTATCTTTCTTTCTCTCTATCTCCCTTTCTCTCTCTATCTCCCTCTCTTTCTATATCTCTCTCTATCTATGTCTCTATCTTTCTTTCTCTCTCTATCTCCCTCTCTTTCTATATCTCTCTATCTATGTCTCTATCTTTCTTTCTCTCTCTATCTCCCTTTCTCTCTCTTTCTCCCTTTCTCACACTCTCTCTATCTATCCATCTACCTATCTATCTTTCTCACCCCCCTCCCGCTCTCTCTCTTTCCTCCTTTCTATCTCTCTATTTCTCTATCTCGCTAGCTTTTGCTCTCTCTCTATCTCTCTCTTTCGTTCCTTCTCTCTATCTCTCTCCCCTCTCTCTCGCCCCTTCTCTCTCTCACTCTCTCTCTCTCCTTATCACTCTCCATGTTTTCATCTCTTCCCCCTCCCTTTCCCTCACTTTATCTCTCACTCTCTCTATATCTCTCTCTATGTGTGTATCTCTCTCCCTATCATTCTCTCTCTCTCTTCCTATCTCTGTCTCTCACTCTCTCTCCCTCACTCACTCACTCTCTCTCTCTTTATGTCTCCATCTCTCTCTCTATCTCTGTCTCTCCCCCACTCTCTCCCACCCTCTCCCTCTCTCTCACTCACCCTTTTCTCTCCCTCTTATCTCTCTCATGCTCCCACACACACACACTCTCTCTCACTCCCTCTCACTCCAGCTCTCTGCCTCCATCTCTTTCTCTATCTCTGTCTCATTTTCTCTCTCCCCCTCCATCCCTCTCTCTCGCTCCCTCCCCCTCTCTCTCACTCACTTTCTCTCTATCTTTCTCTTCCTCCATCACACTCTCCCTCCCCTCTCTCTCTCTATGTCTCCGTCTCTTCCCCCCCTCTCCCTCTCTTTATCTCTATTTCTACGTCTCTCTCGCTCTCTCTTTGTGTCTATCTCTCTCTCAATCTATCTCTATTTCTCTCTCTCCCTCTCTTTCTATCTCTCTCTGTCTCTCTCTATCTATCTCTCTGTCTTTCTCTCTCTCTCCCTTACTCTCTCTTTCTCCCTCTCCCTCTCTCCCCCTCTCACTCCCTTTCTCACACACTCTCTCTCTCTATCTCTCTCTCTCTATCTAACTAACTATCTATCTATCTTTCTCAGCTCCCTTGCTCTCTCTCTCTTTCCTTCTCTCTATCTCTCTATTTCTCTATCTCACTCGCTTTTGCTCTCCTTCTCTCTCTCCCCCCTCTCTCTTGCCCCTTCTCTCTCTCACACACTCTCTCTCCATGTCTTCATCTCTTCCCCCTCCCATTCCCTATCTTTATCTTTCTCCTTTCTATGTCTCTCTCTGTCTATGTGTGTATCTCTCTCTCTCTATTTCTCTCTCTCTCTCTCTATTTCTCTCTCTCCCTATCTTTCTCTCTCTTCCTATCTCTATCTCTCTCTCTCTCTTTATGTCTCCATCTCTCTCTCTTACTTTCTCTCTCTCTGTGTGTCTCTCCCCCACTCTCTCCCTCCCTCTCCCTCTCTCTCACTCAACCTTTTCTCTCTCTCTCTTGCTCCCACACACACACTCTCTCTCACTCTCTCTCTCCCTCGCACTCTCTCTCTCCCTCGCACTCTCTCTCTATCTATCTATCTTTCTCACCTCTCTCTCTCTCTCTCCATCCTTCTTTCTCTCTATCTATTTCTCTATCTCGCTCGCTTCTTTTCTCTCTCTATCTTTCTCTTGCTCCTTCTCTATATATCTCCCTCCCTCTCCCTCACTCTCTCTCGCTCCGTCTCTCTCTCTCACTCTCTCTCTCTCCCTATCTCTCTCTCCCTATCTCTATGTATCTCTCTCTTTATCTCTCTCTCAATCTCTCTCTCTCCCCCTCTCTCTCTCTCTTTGTCCCTCCCGCTCTCTCTCACTCTCCCGCTCTCTCGCACTCTTTTTCCCTCGCACTCTCTCTCTTTCTCTATCTCTCTTTCTCACTCTATCTCTCTCTCACTCTATCTCTCTCTCACTCTATCTCTCTCTTTCTCCCTCGCTCTCTCTCTCTCACAGGCACACTCTCTCTCTTTCTTTCCCTCACTCCCTCTCCCTCTCTCTATCTCTCTCTCTCTCTTTCTGTCTCTCTATCCCCCTCTCTTTCACACTCTCTCTCCCCCCTCTCTCTCTATCTGTCTTTCTCTCTCAGTCACTCCTTCTCTCTCTGTCTCTCTCTGTCTCTCTTTCCCTCTTTCTCTATATATATATATATATATCCATCTATCTATCATTCTCCTCGCACTCACTTTTTTCTCCCTCTCCCTCTCTCTATCTCTCTTTCTCTCTCTATGAATCTATCTCTCTCTCGCCCTCTCTCACTCACTACTTCTGTCTCCCTCCCTCTCTCACTCACTACTTCTGTCTCTCTCCCTCTCTCACTCACTACTTCTCTCTCTCTATCTATGTCTCTATCTCACTATATCTCTCTCTCTATCTATCTCTATCTCACTATTTCTCTCACTCTCTCTATCTATCTATGTCTCTATCTCTCTATCTCTCTCACTCTCTCCCTATCTCTCTCTACCTGTCTCTCTCTCCCTGTCTCTCTCTCTTACTCTATTTCTCTCTATATATATTTATCTATCTATCTATCTATCATTCTCCTTGCACTCTCACTTTCTCTCTTTCCCTCTCTCTCTCCCTTTCTCTGTCTCTATGTCTCCCTATCTTTCTCCCTCTCCCCGTCTCCCCCTCTCAATCTATCTCTCTATATCCCTCTTTCTCACTCTATGACTCTCTCTCTCTCTATCTATCTCTCTTTCTCACTCTATGACTTTATCTCTGTTTCTCACTCTATGACTCTGTCTCTCTCTATCTTTATCACTCTCTTTCTATATCTCTCTCTATCTCTCTCTCTGTCTCTGTCTTTCCATCTCTCCATCTCCCTCTGTAACTCTCTCATTATCTCTCTCTCTCTCCCTTTCTTTATTTCTCTATATCTATCTATCTATCTATCTATCTATCTATCATTTTCCCACACTCTCGCTTTCTATTTCTCTCTCTCCCTTTCACTCTCTCTCCCTATCTTTCTCCCTCTCCCTCTCTCTATCTCTCTTTCTCTCTCTATGACTCTGTCTCTTTCTCTTTCTCGCTCTCTCTCCCCCCTCTCTCTCTGTCTCGCTCTCTCTCCCCCCTCTTTCTCACTCCCTCTCTCCCTCTCTCTCTCTCACTCACTCACTCCTTCTCTCTCTCTCACTCCCTCTATCCCTATCCCTCTCTCTCTTTCTCTATCTCTCTCTCCCTATCTTTCTAACTCTCCCTCTCTCTCCCTTTCTCTGTCCCTCTCTTTCTCTCCGTTGCTCACTCACTCACTCTCTTTCTCTCTCAGTCTCTCTCTCTTGCTCTCCCTCTCTCTATCTATCTCTCTCTCTCTCTCTATATATATATATATATATATATATATATCACTCACTACTACCTCTCTCTGTCTCTCTCTCCCTTGCAGTCCCTATATCGCTCTGTCTCTCTCCCTCTGTCTCTCTCTCCCTCTATCTATCTATCTTTCACCCTCACTTTCTCTCTCTCTCTCTCTCACTCTCTCTATCTTTCTATCTTTCTCTCTCTCCCACACTCTCTCTATCTCACCACTTCTCTCTCTCCCTCCCTCCCTCCCTCTCCCTCTTTCCCTCTCTCCCTCTCGCTCCCTCTCTCTCTAACTTTCTCCCTCAAATAGACACACACTCTTGTCTCTCTCTCTCTCTCTTTATGTACCCGTCTATTCCCCCTCCCTCTCTCTCTGTCTCTCTCTTTCTCTTTCTCTCTCTCTCTCTATGTCTCTCTCTATATGTCTCTATATGTCTCTTTCTCTATCTCTCTCTTTCTATCTCTCTCTCTGTTCTTTATGTCCCTGTCTATTCCCCCTCCCTCTCTCTTTTTCTCTCTTTGTCTCTCTCTATATCTCTATCTCTCTCTCTGTCTCTATCTATCTCTCTCTCTATATATATATATATATCATTCTCCTCGCACTCTTTCTTTCTCTCTATCTCTAACTCTCTCTCTCTCCCTATCTTTCTCCCTTTCACTCTCTCTTTGTTTCCCTCTCTCTATGACTCTTTCTCCCTTTCTCTCTCTATGACTCTCTCTCTCCTTCCTCTCTCTCACTCTCTATATAGATAGAGATAAAGAGAGAGAGAGGGAGATATAGAGTGTCAGATAGGCAGAGAAAGAGATAAAAAGGGAAAGGGAGCGAGAGAAAGATATAGAGAGGGAGAAAGATAGAGAGAGATAGACACATAGAGGGAGAGAGACAAAGAGAGGGAGAGAGGGGGAAGTGACTTAGACATGGAGAGAGAGAGAAACAGAGATAGAAAGAAAGAAAGAAAGATAGATAGATCGAGAGAGAGAGAGAGAGGGGGAGGGAGGGAGATTGATATAGAGAAAGAGATTGATGAAGCGAGAGAGGGAGATAGGGAAAGAAAGAGAGGGGGATAGAGAAAGACAGAGTGAGTGAGAGAGAGAGAGAGATCGATTGAAAGATAGAGAAGGGGATAAAGAGAGAGTGAGAGAGAGAGATAGGGATAGTGGGAGAGAGAGAAGGAGGGAGAGAGGGGCATAGAGTGAGAGAGAGATAGGGATAGAGGGGGAGAGAGGGAAAGAAAGGGAGAGAGATTGAGTGTGTGTGTGTGTGTGTGTGTGTGTGTGTGTGTGTGAGAGAGTTGAGGGAGAGAGAGATAATAAGAGTGAGTGAGAGAGAGTGTGTGTGTGTGTGTGTGTGCAAGAGAGAAAGAGAGATAGAGATAGAAAGAGAGAGGGAAAGTGAGAGGGATAGAGAGAAAAAGAGTGCGAGGGAGAAAGAGAGAGAGAGAGAGAGATAGAGAGAGAGAGAGAGAAATAGTGGGAGAGGGAGAGTGATGATGAAAGAGAAAGAGAGAGATAGCGGGGGGGGAAAGATAGAGATAGAGAGAGCGAGTGCGAGGGAGAATGATAGAGAGAGAAAGAGAGAAAGTGAGAGAGAGAAGGAGCGATAGAGAGAGAGAGAAAATGAGAGAGAGAAGAAGCGAGAGAGAGAGAAGAAGAAGAAGAAGCAAGAGAGAGAGGGGAGAGAGAGGGGGGGAGAGAGAGAAGGAAAGAGAGAGAGAGAGTGATAGGGAGAGAGACAGCGAGAGAGGGAGATTGAGAGAGAGGGAGAGAGAGCGAGAGTGCGAGCGAGAGGGAGAGGGATAGAGAGAGACATAGTGAATGAGAGAGAGATAGATAGATAGATAGAAAGAGAGAGAGGGATAGATTGATAGATTGATAGATAGATAGATAAATGAAAGAGAATGAGAGTGAGAGAGAGAGAGGGATAGAGAGAGATGGAGTGCGAGGGAGAATGATAGAGAGAAAGAGAGAGAAACTGATAGGGAGAGAGAGAAAGTGAGTGACAGTCAAAGAGAGAGATAGAGAGAGGGAGCGAGAGAGAGAGAGAGGGAGGGAGAAAGAGAGAGAGGGAGAGACGGAGTGCGAGGGAGAGAGAGGGAGAGACGGAGTGCGAGAGAGAGAACGAGAGAGAGGGGGAAGAGAGAGTGTGTGAGGGAGAAAGATAGATAGATAGATAGGTAAAAAGAGAGAGAGACAGAGAGAGAAAGAGAGACAGAGAAAGGCTGACAGGGAGGGAGAGATAGACGGAGCGAGAGAGGTGGAGAGAGAAATAAGGAGAGAGGGATATAGAGAGACATAGTGAGTGGGAGAGAGAGAGAGAAAGAGAGAAAAATAGATAGATAGAAAGAGAGTGAGAGAGACGGGGAGGGAGGGATAGAGAGTGAGAGAGAGATAGCGAGAGAGAGGGAGGAAGAAAGAGAGAGACAGAGAGATAGAAAGGGAGCAAGAAAGAGAAAGAGAAGAAGTAAGAGAGAGAGAAGGAGCGAGCGAGAGAGAGAAGGAGCGAACGAGAGAGAGAAGGAGCGAACGAGAGAGAGAAGGAGCGAGAGAGAGAGAGAGGGAAAGAGAGATAGGGAGAGGGAAAGAGTGAGAGCGAGAGAGAGAGAGGAAGATAGTGAGCGGGGGTGAAAGATAGAGATAGAGAGAGAGATAGAGAAACGGAGAGAGATAGACAGAGTGAGAGAAGGAGATAGAGAGAGGGTAGAAAGAGAGGGAGAGAGAGCAAGAGAGAGACGAAGAAAGAGAAGGACTAAGAGAGAGGGAGCAAGAGAGCGAGAGGGAGGGAGAGAGAGAGTTGGAGTGAGAGAGAAGGAGAGAGAGAAGGAGCAAGAGAGAAATAGAGAGAGAGAAAGAAAGAGCGAGCGAGAGAGAGAGGGAGAGAGAAGGAAAGAGAGGGAGAGAGATGGATAGAGATAGAGAGAGATGGAGAGAGAGAGCGAGGGAGAAAGTAGATAAATAGATAGATAGACAGATAGATAGATCGAGAGAGAGAGAGAGAGAGAGAGAGAGAAAGAGAGAGAGATGGAGGGAGATTGACATGGAGAGAGAGATAGATGGAGTGAGAGAGGGAGAGAGGGAAAGAAAGAGGGCATGATAGAGAGAGACAAAGTGAGTGAGAGAGAGAGATCGATTGAAAGAGAGAGAAGGGGATAGAGAGAGAGAGATAGGGATAGAGAAAGATAGGTATAGAGGAACAAAGAGGGAGGGAGAGAGGGGGATAGAGTGAGAGAGAGAGAGCTAGGTAGGGATAGAGGGAGAGAGACGGAGAGAGATGGGGAGAGAGGGAAAGAAAGAGAAAGAGATTGAGTGAGAGAGAGGGAGAGTTGAGGGAGAAAGAGAGATAGAAAGAGAGAGAGTAAGAGAGAGATAGAGGTAGAGAGAGATAGGAGAGAAAGAGAGACGGAGTGACATAGGAGAGAGGTAAAAGAAGAGAGAGAGAAAGAGAGAGTGTGTGTGTGTGAGAGAAAGTGAGATAGCGATAGTGAGAAAGAGAGAGTGAGAAGAAGTGAGAGAGAGAGAGAGAGGGTGCGAGGGAGAAAGAGAGAGAGTGTGTGAGAGAGTTCGAGGGACAATGATAAAGAGAGAGAGTGACAGATAGAGAGAGCGTGAGAGAGAGAGAGAAAGAGTGAGAAAGAGAGACAAAGTGAGAGAGAGAGAGTGAAAGAGCGAGTGCGATAGAGAGAGATGGAGAGAGTGAGAGGGAGTGAGATAGATTGAGTGATAGAGAGAGAGAAGGAGAGAGAGACACAGAGAGAGATAAGAGAGAGAGATTGTGAGTGAGAGAGAGAGTGAGCTAGAGAGTGGGAGAGAGAGAGAGACAAAGAGGAAGACAGAGAGAGACAAAGAGAGAAAGAGACAAAGACATAGAGAGAGATTGAGAGATTGAGAGAGAATGAGAGAGAGAAAGATAGGGAGAGAGATAGAGAGAGATAGAGAGACATAGAGAGAGATAGAGAGAGAATGAGAGAGAGAATGAGAGAGAGAAAGATAGGGAGAGAGATAGAGAGACATAGAGAGAGGGGGGAAGAAACGGAGATATAGAGAGAGTGCGATTGAGAAAGTGAGAGAGAAAGAGGGCGAGGGGAGGGGGAGGGAGCGAGAGAGAGAGAGACTGGGTGTGTGAGAGAGAAAGAGACAGTGAGAGAGAGATGGAGAGAGAGAGAGAGAGTGAGGGAGAAAGGTAGATACAGAGAGAGTGAGAGAGTGTGTGAGGGAGAAAGAAAGATAAATTGATAGATAGAGAGAGAGGGAGAGAAGGAGAGACGGAGCGACATAGGAGAGAGGTAAAAGAAGAGAGAGTGTGTGAGAGAGAGTGTGTGTGTGTGAGAGAGAGAAAGAGAGATAGAGATAGAGAGAAAGAGAGAGGGATAGAGAGACATAGTGATATGTATATATATATATAGAGAGAGAGAGGGGGGGAGAGATAGAGATAGAGAGAGGGAGGGAGGGAGGGGGATAAAGAGAGAGGGGGAGAGACAGCGATAGAGAGAGGGAGGGAGAAAGAGAGATAGAGAGAGACAAGGAGAGAGAGGGAGCTGGCGAAATTAAAAGAGAGAGATAGAGAGAGAGTAGAAGCGAGCGTGAGAGAGAGAGATAGAGAGATGAGAGGAAAGAAAGAGAGAGGGAAAGAGAGCGAGAGTACGAGCGAGAGAGGGGGAAAGGGAAATAAAGAGAGAGAGACATAGTGAGTGAGTGAGTGAGTGAGCGAGAGAGAGATAAATAGATAGATAGAGAGAGAGAGTGAGTGAGGGATAGAGAGTGACAAAGTCAGCGAGAGAGAGACAAAGAGAGAGAGACAAAGAGAGAGAGAGGGGGGAGAGAGATACATAGTCATAGAGAGAACAGAGAGAGAGAGAGGAAGATTGAGAGAGATAGAGAGAGAAAGTGACAGAGACATAGAGAGAGATAGATAGAGAGAGAGATGGAGAAAGAGAGAGAAATAGACAGTGAGAGAGAGATGGAGAGAGAGAGGGAGGGAGAAAGATAGATAGAGAGAGCGTGTGGGAGAAAGAAATATATATATAAATATATATATATATATAGAGAGAGAGAGAGAGAGAGACGGAGCGACATAGGAGAGAGGTAAAAGAAGAGAGAGTGTGTGAGAGAGAGTGTGTGTGTGTGTGAGAGAGAGAAAGAGAGAAAAAGAGAGAGAGGAAGTCCAAGAGAGAGAGTGCGAGGAAGAAAGAGAGAGAGTGTGAGAGAGTTCAAGGGAGAATGATAGAGAGAGTGACAGGTAGAGAGAGCGTGAGAGAGAGAGAAAGAGCGAGAAAGAGAGAGTGAGTGAGAGTGCGAGTGGGATAGAGAGAGATGGAGAGAGTGAGAGAGAGAGATAGGGAGCGATAAAGAGAGAGAGTGTGAGGGAGAATGCTAATCAGAGAGAGGGCGTGAGAGAGAGGGGGGAAAGAGAGAGATAGCGTGAGTGAGTAAGGAGAGAGAGAAAAAAAAGAGAGAGGGGGAGAGAAAATAGGAGAGAGGGAGGGAGGGAGAGAAAGAGAGAGAGAAGGAGAGAGAGTGTGAGAGTGTGAGAGAGTGAGTTGGAGAGAGTGAGAGAGAGAGAGAAAGAGGAAGAGAGAGAGACAAAGAGCTAGAGAGAGAAAGAGACAGAGACAGAGAGAGATAGAGAGAATGAGAGAGAGAGTGGGAGAGAGAGGGAGACATTTGCAGACAGAGAGAAACATAGAGAGAGACAAAGATAAAGAGGGAGAGGGGGGAAAGAGGGAGAGTGCGAGGGAGAAAGAGTGAGAGAGAGGGATAGAGAAAGTGAGAGAGAGAGGGACCTAGAGAGAGGGAGGGATAGAGAGAGAGAGAGAGAGAGAGAGAGAAAGATAAGGAGAGAGATAGAGGGTTGAGAGAGATAGAGAGATAGAGGATTGAGAGAGGGAGACATAGAGAGAGACGAAGAGAGAGGGGGAAGAAACGGAGACACAGAGAGAGAGTGCGAGGGAGAATGTAAGAAAGAGAGGGGAATAGAGAGGGAGCGAGAGAGAGGGGGAGATAGAGAGAGTGATAGAGAGAGTGTGAGAGAGAGAGTGAGAGAGCGAGTGCGATAGAGAGAGAGATGGAGAGAGTGAGAGGGAGTGAGATTGATTGAGTGAGAGAGAGAGAGATAGAGAAGGAGAGAGAGACAGAGACAGAGAGAGATAAGGAGAGAGAGATTATGAATGAGAGAGAAAGAGTGAGCTAGAGAGTGGGAGAGAGACAGAGACAAAGAGGAAGACAGAGAGAGACAAAGAGAGAAAGAGACAAAGACATAGAGAAAGAGATAGAGAGAGAATGAGAGAGAGAATGAGAGAGAGAAAGATAGGGAGAGATAGAGGATTGAGAGAGAGAAAAATAGAGAGAAAGGGGGGAAGAAATGGAGATATAGAGAGAGTGCGAGGGAGAAAATGAGAGAGAAAGAGGGCGGGGGAAGAGGAGGGAGCGAGAGATAGATAGATTGGGTGTGTGAGAAAGAAAGAGACAGTGAGAGAGAGATGGAGAAAGAGAGAGAGTGTGAGGGAGAAAGGTAGATAGAGAGAGTGTGTGAGGGAGAAAGAAAGATAGATTGATAGATAAATAGATAGAGAGAGAGGGAGAGAGAGAGAGAGACGGAGCGACATAGGAGAGAGGTAAAAGAAGAGAGAGTGTGTGTGTGTTTGTGTGAGAGAGAGAAAGAGAGATAGAGATAGAGAGAAAAAGAGAGAGAGGAAGTCAAAGAGAGAGAGTGCGAGGGAGAAAGAGAGAGAGTGTGAGAGAGTTCAAGGGAGAATGATAGAGAGAGAGTGGCAGATAGAGAGAGCATGAGAGAGAGAGAAAGAGCGAGAAAGAGAGAGAGAGTGAGTGAGAGTGCGAGTGGGATAGAGAGAGATGGAGAGAGTGAGAGAGAGATTGGGAGCGATAAAGAGAGAGAGTGCGAGGGAGAATGCTAATCAGAGAGAGGGTGTGAGAGAGAGGGGGGAAAGAGAGAGATAGCGTGAGTGAGTAAGAGAGAGAGAGAAAAAAAAAGAGAGAGAGGGGGAGAGAAAATAGGAGAGAGGGAGGGAGGGAGAGAAAGAGAGAGAGAAGGAGAGAGAGAGTGTGAGAGTGTGAGAGAGTGAGTTAGAGAGAGTGAGAGTGAGAGAAAGAGGAAGAGAGAGACAAAGAGCTAGAGAGAAAGAGACAGAGATAGAGAGAGATAGAGAGAATGAGAGAGAGAGTGGGAGAGAGAGGGAGACTTTTGCAGACAGAGAGAGACAAAGATAAAGAGGGAGAGAGGGGGAAAGAGAGAGAGTGCGAGGGAGAAAGAGTGAGAGAGAGGGATAGAGAAAGTGAGAGAGAGAGGGACCTAGAGAGAGGGAGGGATAGAGAGAGAGAGAGAGAAAGATAAGGAGAGAGATAGAGAGAGATAGAGGGTTGAGAGAGATAGAGAGATAGAGGATTGAGAGAGGGAGACATAGAGAGAGACGAAGAGAGAGGGCGAAGAAACGGAGACATAGAGAGAGAGTGCGAGGGAGAATGTAAGAAAGAGAGGGGGATAGAGAGGGAGCGAGAGAGAGGGGGAGATAGAGAGAGTGTGAGAAAGAGAGAGAGTGACTGTGTGTGAGAGAGAGAGAAAGTGACAGTGAGAGAGAGATGGAGAAAGAGAGAGAGTGAGAGAGAGTGTGTGATGGAGAAAGATAGATAGAGAGAGTGAAAGAGAGAGAGAGTAAGGGAGAAAGATAGATAGATAGAGAGTGTGTGTGAGAGAGAGAGTAAGGGAGAAATATAGATAGATAAAGATAGAGAGAGAGAAAGAGAGAGAGAGAGAGAGAAAGATAGGGAGAAAAGGAGAGACGAAGCGACATAATAAATAGGCAAAAGAAGAGAGAGAGAATGTGTGTGCGTGCGTGTGTGTGTGAGAGAGAGAAAGAGAGATAGAGATAGAGAGAAAGAGAGAGTGAGAGGGAGAGAAAGAGAGTGTGAGAGTTTGAGGGAGAATGATAGAGAGAGTGACTGATAGAAAGAGAGAGAGAGAGGGAGAGAGATAGAGAGAGGGTGCGTGCGAGAGAGTGTGGGATAGAGAGAGAGACTGAAAGAGAGATAGAGAAGGAAATAGAGAGATAGTGTGCGAGGGTTAGAGGGAGAATGATATAGAGAGTGTGACAAAGAGAGAGAGAGCATGAGAGAGAGAGAGAGACAAAGAGCGAGAGAGAGAGAGAGAGAGACAAAATGAGAGAGAGTGAGTGTGTGGGTGAAAGAGATAGTGGGATAGAGAGAGAGAGACGGAGAGAGATAGAGAGAGACTGCAAGGGAGAATGATAGTCAGAGAGAGAGATTGATAGAGAGAGATAGAGTGAGTGAGTGAGGGAGAGAGATAGAAAAAGAGAGAGAGTGAGGAAAAGGGAGGGAGAGAGGGAGGGAGAGTGTGCGAGGGAGAAAGAGAGATAGAGAGAGAGAGAGTGCGAGGGAGAAAGAGAGTGTGTGTGTGTGAGGGAGTTCGAGGGAGAATGATAGAGAGAGAGTGACAGAGAGTGTGATTGATAGAGAGAGTGTGACAGATAGAGAGAGAGCGTGAGAGAGAGAGAGAGAAAGAGCGAGAGAGCGAGAGACAGAGAGAGACAAAGTGAGAGAGAGAGTGAGTGAGAGAGCGAGTGGGATAGAGAGAGATGGAGAGAGTGAGAGAGAGATAGAGATAAAGAGAGAGAGTGTGAGGGAGAATGCTAATCAGAGAGAGGGCGTGAGAGAGAGAGAGATAGCGTGAGTGAGTGAGAGAGAGATAGAAACAGAGAGAGCGAGAGGGAGAGAGAAGAAGGAAAGGGAGAGAGAAGAAGAAGAGGGAGGGGGAGAGAGACAAAGAGCTAGAGAGAGAAAGAGACAGAGACAGAGAGATAGTGAGAGAATGAGAGAGTGACAGAGAGGGAGAGAGAGGGAGAGAGAGAGAAGGAGAGAGAGAGGGAGTTAGAGAGAGGGAGAGAAAGAGAAAGATGAAGAGAGAGAGATAGAGAGTTAGAGAGAGAAAGAGATAGAGAGAGAGATAGAGAGATAGAGAGATAGAAAGAGAGAATGAGAGGGAGAGGGAGAGAGAGGGAGACATTTAGAGACAGAGAGAGACATAGAGAGAAAGACAAAGAGGGAGAGGGGGGAGGACAGAGAGAGTGTGCGAGGGAGAAAGAGAGAGAGAGGGGGAGAGAGAAAGTGAGAGAGAGTGGGAGCTAGAGAGAGGGAGGATAGAGAGAGACAAAGAGAGATAGAGAGAGAATGAGAGAGAAAGATAGGGAGAAAGATAGAGAGAGATAGAGGATTGAGAGAGATAGAGAGATAGAGGATTGAGAGAGGGAGATATAGAGAGAGACGAAGAGAGAGAGGGGGAAGAAACAGAGACATAGAGAGAGAATGTGTGGGAGAAAGTAAGAGAAGAGGGGGAGAGAGAGGGAGTGAGGGAGAGAGAGGAGCGAGAGAGAGGGGGAGATAGAGAGTGATAGAGAGAGAGAGAGAGAGAGAGAGAGACTGTGTGAGAGAAAGAAAGTGACAGTGAGAAAGAGAAAGAGAGAGAGAGAGAGAGAGAAAGAGAGTGATGGAGAAAGATAGATAGAGAGAGAGTGAGAGAGAAAGTAAGGGATAAAGATAGATAGATAGAGAGTGAGTGAGAGAGTAAGGGAGAAAGATAGATAGATAAAGATAGAGAGAGAAAGATAGGGAGAAAAGGAGAGACGGAGCAACATAAGAAAGAGGAAAAAGAAGAGAGAGTGCGAGGGAGAAAGTAAGAGAAGGAGTGAGAGAGAGAGAGAGAGAGAGAGAGAAGGAGCGAGAGAGAGGGGGAGATAGAGAGAGTGAGAGAAGGAGCGAGAGAGAGGGGGAGATAGAGAGAATGATAAAGATAGAGAGAGAGTGTGTGTGTGTGTGTGTGTGAGAGAGAGAGACTGTGAGAGAGAGAGTGTGAGAAAGAGATGGAGAAAGAGAGGGAGAGAGAGGCAGAAAGAGAGGGAGAGAGGGAGATAGAGTGTGAGAGAGTGTGTGATGGACAAAGATAGATAGAGATAGTGTGAGAGAGAGTAAGGGAGAAAGATAGATAGAAAGAGAGAGTGAGAGAGAGTGAGGGAGAAAGATAGAGAGAGAGAAAGAGAGAGTGTGTGTGAAGGAGAAAGATAGATAGATAAAGATAGAGAGAGAAAGGGAGAGTGAAAGATAGGGAGAGAAGGAGAGACGGAGCGACATAAGAAAGAGGCAAAAGAAGAGAGAGAGTGTGTGTGTGTGTGTGTGTGTGAGAGAGAGAGAGAGAGAGAAAGAGAGATAGAGATTAGAGAGAACGAGAGAGAGAGGGAGAGAGAGAGAAAGTGAAAGAGAGAGAGGGAGTGCGAGAGTTCGAGGGAGAATGATAGAAAGAGTGACTGAGAGAGAGAGCGGGAGAGAGAAAGAAAGAGCGAGAGTGAGAGAGACAAAGTGAGAGAGAGTGGGATAGAGATAGAGACGAAAAGAGAAAGAAAGAGAGATAGAGAAGGAGATAGAGAGAGAGTGTGTGTGAGAGTTAGAGGGAGAACGATAGAGAGAGAAAGAGAGTGACAGATAGAGAGAGAACGTGAGAGAGAGACAGAGAGAAAGGGAGAGAGAGACAAAGTGATAGAGAGTGTGTGAGTGAAAGAGAGAGAGACGGTGAGAGAGAGATAGAGAGAGACTGCGAGGGAGAATGATAGTCACACAGAGAGAGCTTGAGAGAGAGTGATAGAGAGAGATAGCGTGAGTGAGTGAGAGAGAGAGAGAGAGAGAGAAAGAAAGAGAGAGAGAGAGAGAGAGAGTGGAAGGAGAGAAAGGAAGAGGGAGGGACGAAGGGAGGGAGAGAAGAATAAGAGGGGGAGAGTGAGAAACATAGTGCCAGAGAGAGAAAGAGATAGAGAGACAGAGACAGAGAGAGTGATAGAGAGTGATAGAGAGAGAATGAGAAACAACGAGATTGGGAGAGAGAGAGTTAGAGACATTTAAATAGAGAGAGACAAAGAGAAAGAGAAAGAGAGAGGGGGAAGGAGGCAGAGACATAGAGAGAGTGCGAGGGAGAAAGAGAGAGAGAGAGGGAGAGAGAGAGAAAGTGAGAGTGAGAGTGGGAGCGAGAAAGAGACAGGGAGGGATAGAGAGGGAGAGAGAGAGAGAATGAGAGAGAGAAAGATAGGGAGAGAGATAGAGGATTCAGAGGGATAAAGAGAGATAGAGGTTTGAGAAAGAGTGGGACATAGAGAGAGAGTGCGAGGGAGAAAGTGAGAGAGAGGGGGAGAGAGAGGGAGCGAGCGAGAGAGAGAGAGAAGCAGGTAGATGGAGAGAGGGGGAGATAGAGAGTGATAGAGAGAGCGAGAGAGGGAGATTGTATGAGAGAGAGAAAGAGACAGTGAGGGAGAGATGGGGAAAGAGAGAGTGAGAGAGAGATAGAGAAAGATAGAGAGAGATAGAGAGAGAAAGAGAGAGAGTGATAGGGAGAGAGATAGAGATAGAGACATTGAGAAAGTGAGAGATACAGAGAGAGACAAAGAGAAAGAGAGAGAGGGGGGTAGGAGACAGAGACATAGAGAGAGAGAGAGAGAGTGCGAGGGAGAAAGAGGGAGGGGGGAGAGAAAGTGAGAGAGAGAGAAAAGGGGCGAGCGAGAGAGAGAGTGTGAGAGAGATAGAGAGAGTGTCAGAGAAAAAGGGAGAAAGAGAGAGAGAGTGAGTGAGAGATGGAGAGAGAGATAAAGAGACAATGATAGAGAGATGGGGAAAGAGAGAGAGAGTGAGAGTGTGAGTGAGGGAGAAAGAAAAATAGATAGAGATAGAGAGAAAGAGAAAGACGGAGAGAGAATGACAGGGAAAGAGGGAGAGAGACAGAGAGAGAGAGGAGAGAGGGAACGAAGAGAGAGAGAGAATGAAAGAGAGAGAGAGAGCGAAAGAGAGAGAGAGAGATAGAGAGAGTGAGGGAGAAAGAGAGAGTGAGTGCAAGGGAGGGAGAGAGAGAGTGTGTGTGTGTGTGTGTGTGTGCAAGGGAGAAAGAGAGAGAGTGTGTGCGAGGGAGAAAGAGAGAGAGGGAGAGAGGGAGAGAGAGGGAGAGAGAGATAGAGAAAGAGAGAGAAAGTGAGAGAGAGAGGGACAGTGAGAGTGGGAGCAAGAGAGAGAGAGGGGGAGGGAGAGAGAGAAAGAGAGGGAGAAAGGGAGAGAGAGTGTGGGGGAGAGAGAGTGAGAAAGAAAAAGAGAATGAGAGAGAGTGAGTTAGAGAGAGGGATAGAGAGAGAGATAGAGAAAGGGAGAGAGAGATAGAGAAAGAGAGAGAGTGAGAGAGAAGGATAGTGAGAGTGGGAGCGAGAGAGAGGGGGAGGGAGAGAGAAAAAGAGAGGGAGAGAGAGAAAGAGATAGGGGGAGAGAGAGAGCGGGGTAGAGAGAGTGAGAGAGAAAAAGAAAGTCAGAGAGAGTGAGTTAGAGAGCGATGGAGAGAGAGGGAAAGGGAGAGAGATAGAGAGACGGAGAGAGAAAGAGATAGAGGCAGAGACAAAGATAGAGGGAGAGATAGAGAGAGATAGAGAGAGAATGAGAGAGAGAAAGATAGGGAGAGAGAGAGATATAGAGACATTGAGAGAGAGAGAGAGACATGGGGAAGAAATAGAGACATAGACAAAGAGAGTGCGAGGGAGAAAGAGAGAGAGAGTGTGGGGGAAAGAGAGAGAGGGGGAAGGAGAGAGAGAAGGAGCGAGAGAGAGAGAGATAAAGAGACAAATAGAGTGACAGAGAGAAGAGAGAGAGAGAGTGAGTGGGAGAGAGAGGGAGCGAGAGAGAGAAAGAGGTAGCTAGAGAGAGAGGGGGAGATAGAGATAGTGATAGAGACAGAGAGAGATTATGTGAGAGAGAGAAAGTGATAGTGAGAGAGAGATGGAGAAAGAGAGAGATAGAGAGAGTGGGTGAGAGAGAGAGAGGGTGAGTTAGAAAGATAGATAGAAAGAGTGAGAGAGAGTGAGGGAGAAAGATAGTTAGATAGAGATAGAGAGAGAGAGAGAGAGAGAAAGATAGGGAGAGAAGGAGAGACGGATGGATGTAAAAGAAGAGAGAGAGTGTGTGTGTATGTGTGTGTGAGAGAGAGAGAGAGAAAGAGAGAGAGATAGCGAGAAAGAGAGGGAGAAAGTGCGATAGATAGATAGAGAGAGAGCGTGAGAGAGACAAAGAAAAAGTGAGAGAGTGAGTGAAGCGCTACATTGTCAAAGTCTGATTGATACCACAAACTAATAGGGATTATAAAAGACTTGGTCTTCACCATTAAGAAGACCATTTAGAGAAAATCTTCAAAGGGGGGCCCTTGAAGCATGGACGTAGAGATTAAACTATCCCGAATCATGGTAAATACTTTGTGTCGTATCTCTCTTTGCTCTCTTTATTTTTGCACACTCTTTTGTTACTCGCACGCCTATACTTGCTATTTAAATTTTCACACTTAGTATTATTATTCTAAGAGTTGATATTTATATTAATTGGGTGCTTAATTTTTAAAGTTGCACACATTCACCAAATTCATCCTTCTCTTTATTGGCCATACCGATCCTACAATTGGTATTAGAGCAAAGAGTTCACTCCTTAAAAGGCTTCACTCTCTTGGGTAATGGCAACCATGAGTCAATCTGTTGTTGAAGGTCAATCTACCACTCGACCATCCTTCTTTAATGAAAATAAATATACGTATTGGAAAGCTCACATAAAAAATTATGTACAATCTATATATTATAATTTGTGGGATATTATAGAAAATGGTACTCACATTCCATACAACACTGTGGAAGGTAAGAATACTACCAAAATTAGTAGTGAATAGAATGATGAGGATAAAAAGAAAATATCACTAAATGCTAAATCTATGAACGTGTTGTATTGTGCTCTTGATCAAAATGAGTTTAATAGAATATCTACTTGTGAAAATGCTAAATTTATTTGCCACATGCTTGAAGTCACACACGATGTTATAAGCCAAGTTAAAAAGTCTAAGATAAGCATGCTCGTACATAGTTAATGAATTGTTTAAAATGAAATTTGATGAATATGTGTGTGATATGTTTACTCGCGTTACTTATATTATAAATGGACTTAAATCTCTTAGAAAAATCTACTTTAATATGGAAATGGTGGGAAATCTTTATGTGCTTACCAAAGATTTGGTAAGCCAAAGTAACAACCATTTATGAAGTCAAAGATCTCAAGACTCTACCACTCGAAGAACCCATTGGCTCTTTAATGACACATGAAATGAGGTCAAAGAGAATGAAGAAGAAGAAACACAAAAGAAGAAGAGTATTGCTCTCAAATCAACTCTAGAGCAATCTGATAATGAGAAAGAAGTCTACGATGAGGAAGATGATATAGCTCTCCTCACAGGACGATTCAAGATATTCCTGAATAGATGAAAGAGTACTTCAAGAAAGGATGACGTGAAAATATCACGCGACGTACTCACGTGCTACGAATGCAAGAAAATTAGACATATTAAGGGCGATAGTCCAAATTTAAACAACACTCCAAAGAAATTCAAATTAACAGCATCCAAGGCAACTTAGGATGAGGCTGATGAAAGTGATCTTGAGAAAGAAGAAGAAGATGAAGTAGCAAACATGTGCTTCATGGCTTTAGAAAACAAGGTAAGTTCTTCTAAACTAAGTTTAAATACTAAGCCTAGTTATGATGATCTTTAAATAGCTTTTGAAGAACTTTTTGGATAATTTGAGGAATTAAATTAAAGAAAATTATGAAAAATGGTTTTACAAAACTCCAAGAAAAAAAATGAGTGTTTAAAATGAAAATTTAAAAATCGAAGCTACTCTATAATAAATAGAGATCTTGTTAGATGTGAAAAGAGAGAAAAAGATTTGAATACAACATTCCAAAAGTTTACTAACGGTGGTAAACCTAAATAAGCTTCTTGGGAATCAACGATACGCCTCTGATAAAAGGGGATTAGAGTACCTATCCTATTAAAATCAAGAAAAGAATAAAATATTTTTGTAAAACCCAAACAATCTCACAGATGCCATCCTCCTTATTAACTATTAAGGAAGATAATAGTGGTCACAAACTTGAACAATAACTTCTTGAGGAAAATAATGAATTACTGCTCACACATGATAATCGAGGTGTTTTAAATGAGTGTTATTAAGGAAAATAATGAATTATTGTTCACATTGATAATCAAGGTGTTTTAAATGAGCGTTATTAGCTAGCATGTTATGGCTCAGTGTTGATCCTGTTTTTTCATGAGCATGCTTGATAATAAGCCCCATTCTCATAGAGAGTGGCCGCATTGAGATGCTCACATAGGTAACATCTATCGTTGATGTTCATGTAACCGTTACACCCCACCTATACGAGCTATAGATTTTATCGAGAGTTTACAAACACAACCCTCAATCGTTACAGCATAAATGCACCTAAACAATAATTATGAGAAATAATATATGTGCATTTCTTACGGCCACCATATGATTCATTTTTTCCATTGAGCCCAAATCTCAGGATCTCTAATATATGGGTTGGACATCCTCATATATGGCTCATGACTGTATGGGCTTCAGATTCATCCCCGTCAATGTGTTCCAGACCGTTTCTCTTGTCAAGGAAATTGGTTAATGGATTCACAAGATTATCACAAGGTTTAATGTAAATTACATTAATGATGCCATTACTCAAATAAGATCTCATAGTACTGTGTTTCTTCTTAAGGTCTGAATTTACCATTATAATAATGGTTATTCACTCTACTGATAGCAACAGTGGTGTCACAATTAGTTAAAACATGTTATGATTTTTCTCATGTTTGAATCTCATATAATAACTCTCTCAACCAATTTGCTTCCTCACTTACTAAAGTTAAAACAATAAGCTCAGCTTCCATTGTAAATGAACAACTATAATTCGTTTTTCAGATTTCCAACTAATAGCATAACCACCTCATGTAAAAATATAAGACGTGGAAAATAGAAAATCACCTCACAACATATTCCAATCGGCATCACCATAATCTCCTAGAACAACATGATACTTTTTATAAAATGAGCCATAATTTTTCATTTCTAGTAAATATTTCGTTACTCGCTCAATAACATTGCCAATGTTTTCTTTCCGGCTTACTTGTAAATCTACTGACTATCCCACTACATATGGACTTTTATGTTTAGTACAATCAGTTTCATAATGCAAGCTTCCAATTAAGCTAGCATATTTTTTTTTATTAATCACACAATTATCACTTTTAACAGAAAATAAGTGAATATTAGAATCAAAAGTACTCACATGCTTACATTCTACATAATTATATTTTCTCAAAATTTTCTCAACATCATGTGACTGATCAAGAATATGCCATCCCATGTTTTTATAATTTTCATCCCCAAATTGACATTAGCCTCGCTAAGATCTTTAATATCAAAATGGCTTTTTAGCATTTTTTGTCTCAAATAATAATCTGCAAGTTTAAGCAAAAAATTCATAGATCAGGAACAAAAAGGCTAATAATAAATACTATGTTAATCATTACAAGATTTATAATAGATGCATTATCCACACTCATTTGATCTAAAACCATTTGTAATCATGCAGGAGTCAAACTTTTCATGCCACTATTTAAGAGCTTGCTTGAAGCCATAAAAAGATTTATTTAGCTTACACACTTTGTCTTCTTGATCAGGCTCTATAAAACCATCAGGTTGTTCCATATATTTAGCTTTCATATCCATTTGATGAATTAATAAATCATGAGTTGTAGCAATTGCAATTAAAAATCTAAATGTTACGCTAGTAATTGGAGAAAAAAGTATAAAGAAGTCTAGATCTGTTTTTGCTTAAAATCTTTAACAAGTTTAACTTTATATTTAACTATACTTCCATTTGTTATAAGTTTCTTTTTAAAGACACACTTACATCCAATGGTTTTAAAGCCTGGAGGTAAGTCTACTAACTTCTAAAATTTATTGGAAAATGAATCCATCTCATCTTTTACAACCTCTTTCCAAAACACGACCTCAGGTGATGACAAAGTTTCTTTTAAAGAAATAGGTTTCTTGTTCACATCGTATACGTAAAAATCAAAACCAATTTTTTTTCAATCCTAGCTCTTTTACTCCTTCGGGGGCTCATTTTCAAAACTTTCATTTTGTAAATTAGGAGTAGAAGAATTTGGATCTTGTAAAACATTTAACTAACTTTTTGACCACCAATATTTTTTATTTAAAAGAAAATTTTTCTTAACAATTTCCATTAGTAAATTCTAGAAAGAGAAGGTCTCATCTCTCCCAAGAATTTTCTCCCAAAAGAAACCCTAGCCGCTGAGGGTTTCTGTTGCTTTTATCGGTCAAGCCGAGCCTTGAGCTCTATCGAGCTCAACGCTGGGCTCCATTGAGCTTAGGGCTAGGATCCATCTCTCTCTCAGGCGATGATTTTCTAGAGATGCTAGAGTATTTTCTGGTCGAGGTTCCCGGTGAAACACAGGCTGAGCTTCGGTTAGTTTCGCACCATTCTTCTCCTGCTTTGGTTCACGTTGCCGGAGAAAATGGTGAGACTCAAAGATCCTCAAAACTCCAAGCCTTGCTGGAAAATGGTGGATGGAGCTTCAATTTCATTCTTTCTCATATGGTTATCCGCATGCTTGGTCACCAGTCCTCCTCTAGGGTTGTTCCTAGATCTAGTTGGGATGGGGGGAGGTGCTTCTTTCTGATATAGCCATCTCCCTCTCTGACAGCCTCGGATCTTTGGCCTTTGTTTCTCTATCTCTTGGGTGCTTAAGGTCCAGATTCGCTTCTAGCTGTGTCTTCCACTTAGCTGGTTCTTTCCCTGATCTGAGTATAGGAAAGTGTACCGATGGCCTAAATAAAACTTGTTGGGGCTGTATTTTACCGATCTTCGACCATTGCCGAGGGTTCCAGGTGAGGTCACTTGATGAGTTTTGTTATGTGGTATTGGTCATTTGTCCAGTGCTTGGTTCTTGGATTGTCCAGATTCTGTGCAGTTAGGCTAGCCTGTTTGTGTGTTGTCATGTACCTTGGTATATTGATTTGAGGTGTTAAGCTAGGTGATATACTATGTTGCTTTAATAGTTAGGGTGTTTGTGTTGTGTTATGGTTAAGGGTAGTTAGTTCAAGAAATTTGATCGATCTCTCAACACTAAATTAAGGTTGTTTAGTGATTTTAGCCATACTACATGTTTCACACTTTTAAAAAAAATCACCATTGGAATTAATCCTAAACTACTCATGATTCCCACATATTTATTATTTACATGGCACAAATGAGCATGCCAAAAATTTAAACAAAAGAGCATATATACAGAACTAGTGGATGCATTCTTAGCATTCCCAAAATTTAGTTTAAACATACCATCACAAACATAAATAAACATACCATCACAAATAAATCTTTCTTAGTAATAACATATAATTGGTTAGAGTCTATGGTTTGCTTAAACCCAGTCTTATTAAGAAAAAAGCTTAACCTAAGATTTTCGTCATATAAGGAGTATGAAAAACATCTTTCAAGCTGAGAATCGATCTTGAGCTGAACTTTAGTTCAACTTCACCACTTTCAAGCACTTGAGTAGTATGTTAATCACCAAACATTATTGTCATTGGATCCTTAGAAGGAGAGTAGACTTTGAACATAGAAGACATGTCTATTAGCACTAGAGTTTGCCTATTAGACATGTCTATCAACACTGTAAACCATGTTGATATTGGTAACCATAGCCACAAATGACTCTTGTAACGTTAGCCTATGGAGCAGGGCAGGTTTCTGGTATCTGAAAATTCGATCAATATGCCCGTTCTTGCCATATACATAGCAAGCATTAACATGTTGTCTCTTTGAAGGAGGTACTTGGTTCTTATTCACTTGACTTGAGCTCCTCTATTATGTTGATGAGTTTTATTAGACATTTCCATGTTTTTCATCTTAGGATTTAATTGACATTTTTAGAAGATGAATATTGATCGAGTTACTATTTGCAAAAATCAAATTTACCTTTATCAATATCGTTGCTATCTTGCATAAGAACATCCTCTTGCTTCTTCCCCTATGGTGATGTGCGTGATTAAGGTCTATTGACATCTCCTTTTGTTTATGGAGCATGCTTTTTCTGAAACTCCCTCCATAATGGTAGTAGTTTATCAACTATGGAAGTAACAATGAGATCGTCTCCAATTCTGATACCCTCAAATATTACTTCAACAACAACCATTCAAAAATCTTGAACTTGTTCCACCACATATTTGCCATCCATCATTTAATAGCAAAAAACTCATCTTGCAGCACACTTTTTGGCACATATTAGTGTCATATTTATTTTGCAAGGCTTTACAAACTTTCATTTACTGAGATACATGTGGTATCATAATAGTCATAAAAATGACCAACTAAATAATTCAAAAGATAATACCAACAATTATACTCATCCTTTTCGAATTGCTTCACATGATATTCATGCACTAGGTGTTCGTCCTTATTCATGTGGTCGGTATTGGTTTTTCTTTGATTCTTCTCCATGAGGAAATAATAAATTTTGAGAAGACTTGGGTAGAAAAGAACCTTTCTCTTCCACTTTTTGAAGTATGCACATTTGACACGAAAATGGCTTGTTGAGATCTCTATTGTTCTCATTTGGCGTCTTAATTATTGGCTCCGTCGAATCTCCTAAAATATTATTGGTGCTACAACTTGATATTAATATATTAATTGAAAAATTAAGAACATAAACAACTAAGCTGAGGCATGAAAATCTCACTTTCTTTAAGAACCATGTCATATCTCATTGAAAAAGCACAATCCTTTTGAAGGGTTCTATCTTCCCTTCCTCAAGACATTTCTTTAGACAAAGACACCATTTTTTTCCTCTTTTCGGATGGTAAATATTTCTCAGAATATGGAGTGTGAATCAAACTCATGTTTGAATTGAAATTGAGATATTGATGTAAGTTCTTCCCCTTTGAGTTAGATAGATTCATATCTGATAGAGGTTGACAATAAGTTCTTTCGAAATTGACTATTTGTACCTCTGTTAGAGGTGATCCAGAAATGTCTACTATCGAGTAAATAGCTCTACGAACAAATGAAAAGATCTAATCGGGAAATGGAAGGTTTTGTATATGTTATACCTTTCATCCCACTTTGTAAAAAAATCGTTAGTATGAATATATTACATACATGTAACTCAATTGGTGCAATAATATCCCTCTTCACATGTTTTTTTACCGCCACACAAAGAAAATATTTTGTTGCGAACGAACAAGATATTGAGAAATTATGCATACGTAAAATCATAATTATTGATATTAGCATTTCAACATAATCCATATAAAAAAGATTTTTTTGTTACAATCAAAATAGAAATGATGTGGATTATTCAAGAATCAAAGTTGATTTGCTTTATAAAAAGAAGATATCAATGAACTTCTATGAAATGGTTTCAAGGGATTTAGCCAATTGTCTTGATCGTGGGATATTATTGAGAAATAGGATTCTGAAGCTCTTTGCGGTTTCATAATCTCAGTAACTAGTGCAACAAACGTCTCTTGACTTGTTCCCCTCCAGGATACATCAACCCAACTAAAATATTATATAGCTCAAATCAAACCGCACAATGGTTGTGCTCAAAGCTCCACTAAAATGACACCTCTCTTTAGCCAAGAAAAACTCTCAAAATAAAAGGACGAAAATATGTAAAGTAAGATGTAATGTAGGATGAAGTGTACAGAGAACATAAACTTAGGAAGTATTTATAAGGGCTTTTGACATAGATGACCTCATTATAGAACTTATAGGCAAAAATGACACACCAATTTAATAATATGCAAAAATGACCCTTTTTAAGTTAGGAAGTTTTAAGTTAGTTATGAACTCACGATTTCACCCTTTCACTTTTGTAACCACCAAGAGTAATTCCCTATCACGTTTCTTTTTTATTTCTTGTGCTTGATCATTAATGACGAGACATATTTAATAGTTTCTTCAATTAATTAAATAATTTTAATTTTTGTGTTTGATTAGTAATGTCGAGACATGTTCAATTTTTTTGCTCAATTTGCAGACCAGACTATAAAATACAAAAGAATATGTGACACATGTGAGTTAATGACATGTGATATGATTCATAGATATGTTCAATTTACATGAAAAAATACAAAATATGACGTTAAGATTTTTTTGATTTAATTCTTGATAATTAAGAAGACACCTAAAAAAATTATAATTTTTTTCAGTACTCTCTAAAAACTATTACGATTTAGTAAATGTACCATAACAGATAAATAAGGTTCGACTAAGCTTTATCCTTCCTATAATTATTAGACTATTTTGATAAAAATATCAAAATTTGTGGCTGACAATAAAAAATTCTTAAATTTATTCAATTAATTGATGAGATGGATTGTGAGTTTAATAAGTTATATATCTTTCAGAAACTTGTCTAGAGGGGTCCCTCTCTCTCTCTATGTATATATATATCTCGCAAGATCTTCATCCTAGTTTCATTTTTTTGTGAAAAAAGTAAAAATGAAATGGGAAATCCGTACGCCACTTGCTCGTTCAATTGCATAGTTTACTTGTCGTTAATAAATTTTTTAATTAATGATATGCTACATTCTTATGTATCATATTTTCCATCGTTCTCCTATCTTTGTTGGATGTTAGTCAAAAGATAGACATGATCTTCAGTTTTATAGTTAATGATCTTTGTAGATGAGCATAAAAAAATAAATTGAAATGACCCCTGCTAAGTGAACAATTTATTAACAATAAGTAAACCATATATTTACCTATTTCATATTACAAAAAATAACTTGTAAGCTAAACCAATGACATAAATGGATTTCAATGATTTCTACAGATTTATTATAGATTTGCAAAATATTTTTTAAGCAAGTTGAATAAGTTTGAATAGAATTTGTAAAAATATCATAAATACACATAAGGAAAAAAATAAAAGTGATGGAAAATTACTATCTTTTTAAACAAACTTCATTAATGGAAAATTACACTTGGTGGTTACAAAATAATTGAAAGGCTAAAATAGTAAGTCCATAATTAACTTAAATTTCTTAAACTTAAAAGGGTAATTTTTTACACACACATGAAGGGTCATTATTGCATATAAGTTAATAGAAAATGTCATTTACTACAATTTCCCTCTTTATGAGGTAGCTAGAAGCCCTTAAAATTGAATAGTAAAAATATACACATAAATGTAATAAAAGACACAATATGTAACATGACTGATAAAATCAAATAACTTCCATAACTAATCCATGTAACTCGTCATCTTTCACCTCCTCCTTTCAATTCTAAAGAAGCTCCTCCAATTGCTTTTCAAACTATTCAATATTCATTTCATTCTCCTAACTCCTCATTCTTATGGATGTTGCTACACTATTATCGTAATATTTACAAAAGCAAATTAAAATGTTATAACATGATGAATTAAGAATTTTAAATTGTGATGAACAAATCAAAATTTAAGTAAAACTAACCCAAAATAGTAATTTTTAAAAAATAAATTATAAAATAATATAAAACTATAATATGAATTTGTCATTTTCTCTAAAACAGAAAAATTAGACAAAAGACCTTATAACCCAAAGGTCATAACTGAAGTTTTTGACTTTCCGGCCTCTAGATACGAGGTTTCAATACTGTATTTCACCTTACTCGCAATAACATTTTGTTGCAATAATTTATCAAGTCAACATTTATCTCTCCTTTTAACTTGGTAGTTCCTACATAAGCATAACGCTTAACAGAAAGCATTTTATCACGTGCACTGGCCGTGCAGATCTCAATTAATATTTTAACAGTAATCAATTAATTAAAGTGCCAAATACAACAATAGTACTACCGTGTTCCCGACCATTCTGGTTGCTCTCTACCTCTGCCATTCTAGGGTTTCTCCATCTGCCAATTCACATCACTCCTCTATTACTTCACCGTTTCGACCCGTCTATCCATATTATCTCTGCTAATTCGCCGAAATGAAGCTCACCGTAAAGACCCTCAAAGGCAGTCACTTTGAAATTAAGGTTCAGCCCATTGACAGTGTGAGTATATCTTTTTCTTTTCCCCTATTATTTTTCTTGAAATGCATTTTGAGTTATATGTAGTGAGGAAGAATAATAAGTTCAATTAAAATAATTGTTTATTTTTTCCGGCAAATTTTAGTCGGTTTGATTCAGCTAGAGAGGAGTAAGCTCCAAGTTAGTAATACGTACACTTTTTATTCGCCTTTGGGTGCCAGCATTCTGGTACTTTGTTTTCCCTCCGCAGCATTTGATTTGTATTATTGCTTAACAGTTAAAAGGACTGTAGTAGCTCAATCTTTTACAGCTCCTAAAAGTATGTGATTGGGTTTTAATGTTCATTTAGGAAGACTGCATTGACTTCATTCTAGATTATAATTTGTAAGATTACCCATTGTATTTATGTCAGTTTGTATGCGTAAAAAGGGTTGTATGAACAACATGATTTAAGGAAGGTAATGTGGCTAACACGTTTTTAAATTTGAAGCTTTTTTTGGAAGTTCCTAAACAATTCACCTGAATTTAAATCCTCCATAGATCAGGTTCTCGTTCTCTTCGGTGTATGATAGTGGTCTTACACTGAAAGCACACTTAATTTATTATAAGCAAAGAAATCTGCCGTAGTACCTGGCACAACACAATATGATTTTTTGGTTAATCTATAGATTTTCTTAGATTATTGTCATTCTGATCAGGTTATGGCTGTGAAGAAGAATATCGAAGATGTTCAAGGAAAAGATAATTATCCTTGTGGTCAACAATTACTGATTCACAATGGAAAGGTTTTGAAGGATGAAACCACACTTGCTGACAATAAGGTTACTGAAGACGGTTTTCTAGTCGTCATGCTTAGCAAGGTATTGGGACATCTCTATATAGTTTGTGGATAGTTAAGAAAAAAATGTTCCACTGTTGTACAAGTATTTTTCGTTACTTGTTATTGTCTGATCTGACGTGTACACTTATTTTTTTGGTCGATAATTGTAACTGTGTATAGAATGAAAACCTCGAGAATGGGTAATTACAGCCAAGAGATCTTAATCTAAAGAGAGATTGCGCAGGTTATTTTTTACCCAATTCTTTTCAAAAACCAACTTGGGGAGCAAGCAACCTAGCCACTTAACTTAGAGAGAAACAAAAAGAAAATAGAAAATACTACAAGTAAATTTTCAATCCCTTCAAAGGTTCTAAAGTCTCGTTCTCTTTGGATAACCCAAAAAAAGCTGGCAGTAAAGCATTCCACCACCTAATAACTTCCAACAGGGTTGAAGAGAAGGAACATTGAATGCCTTATGATGTATGTACTTATGATAATGCTTTTCATTGTTATGCTAATAAATTTTGTTGCGGTTCTATTTTTTACAGCTATCATTGGCGAAAACTATAACCCATTTGAAATATACTATTTATATCTTTATAAGCGGTGTTAAGTTTTAGGTTTTGTGTATGATTCTCTACCAACACCCTCGAACCTTTTAGGTGGATTCATCAATATTCTTTGACTCAAACAAGTAGGCTACAAGGATAGCTGATAACCGGTGTTAAGCTTAAAAATGAGTCTAAAACATGTAACTTTTTCATATGACATGTTATTATGCTCGAACCTTTGACTCTAACTGATTCACCCAATTAGAAGCTATGGTACTTGTTATTGAGGTATCTAACTATCCTAACAAATCAGTCTTCAGCTATCAGTTTGCTGCCAATGGACGGGTAACCAATTGATTGTTAAAAAGAGGCACCAAGGTCACATGTGGTGCTATTTGTCCAAAATTTTAAACACATTTATTTCTTAGTTGTTGTCTATAACTGGGAATTTAACCGCTGACTGTTTGCCACGTCCACATGCAACCAAAAAACGTTAATTTACTTCTGTTCTGCAGTGATTAGTGAAGAGTTTAGTCTTAATCATTTTGCTTGAATGGTAGGATGAATACATTGAGTGTCTTCCTCTTTATTTTTAGACTTGCAAGTATCTGTTGCACTAATTTGTTTCTTTCACAGAGTAAAACTTCTGGCTCAGGGTCATATTCTCAGGTAATCTCTTCTTGGTTTTTATCATTTTCTAGTGATTATGTCCTTAATTTTGTTTCTTTACTAGCCACTTCTTCTATCTCAACATGACAGCCAACTACTACGAATCAACCTTCTGCAGCTTCGACATATAATTCTACTGCACCAGAAGCTTCTGCACAAGCACTGTGAGTTCTACATGATAGGCATGCTTACACACACACATGTTTATTTATTTATTTTTTTGTTTATTTGGTTCCNAATTTCAGCTGGATAATCTATTACAACATTCTTGTTTTTTGCAGAGTCTCAAACAGCACTGCTAATTCAGACGTTGCAACTGCTAAGTATGTGCTTTGTCTTTCAGTGACTTTTTTGCATGATTTATGGCACTGGCCATAAGTTTCAATCTACTAGTTACAAATGACTCTTGGTTGGTTATAGTTCATGCTAGTAATGGCTGAAAAAAATGTTCAATTTGGTGGTTTATTTTTCTAGAGGAGCATATTGGTAACATCCGATATTTAATATATGCTTGTTGATATATTGTTGTGCGAATGTCAGAAATTATTTGAGTGTTTTAAAATACAGACACACATTCTCTCTCTCTCTCTCTCTCTAGGTAGATGGGAAAGAAATATAATTTTCACAAGAGACTGTTTTGGTATGACCAATCAGGCAGTTACTAATATTTTGTCTCTATTTAGTGCTCAAGGTGATACGTACGGCCAGGCTGCTTCGACTTTAGTTGCTGGAAGTAATGTTGAGCAGACTATTCAACAAATCATGGATATGGGTGGTGGCAGCTGGGACAGAGAAACAGTTGCCCGTGCCCTTCGAGCTGCTTATAACAACCCCGAACGAGCAGTGGATTACTTGTACTCTGTACGTTTAAACTACTTCACCAATGGTGCTTTCTTTTCCTATTTGCTTTGAATTGCACTTGATGTTTGTTCTATATACAGGGTATTCCAGAAAGTGCAGAAGTTGCAGTCCCAATGGCTCGTTTTCCTGCAGATCAGACTACTGAAACAGGTGCAGCAATTGTTCCACCCGCTTCAGGAGCACCTAACTCATCTCCCTTGAATATGTTTCCTCAGGTAATCTTGAATTTTGATGTAATCATTAAGATTTACTCACATCCAATCATTTATATTTTTATGCTGGAATTTCTGCAGGAGACACTTTCTGGTGCTGCTGCTGCTGGAATAGGATCTCTTGATTTTCTCAGAAACAATACGCAGGTGGGAGTCTGTTTCTATCTCTCTAACTTTTATAAATATCATGTCCCGCTAATGGTCTAAGAACCTCTCTGAGTTTTTTTTCCCAAGGGATTTAAAGTGGTCTGCTTCTAAATAGTTCTTTGTAGATTTTAATGAACCATGCAAATGTTGGTCAAAGCATATTGGTCTGCACCAACTACTGGTGATTTGAAAAATATGACTATATTAGCTTTTTTCCGATTTTTAACTATACTGATGTATTTGGTTTGTACCATTTCGATCATATTTTAGTTCCAAGCATTGCGGTCAATGGTGCAAGCAAATCCACAAATATTACAGGTTTGCCTCCATTATTTTTCGTACCCATTCTAGTAAAAGTTCACGTTCTTTTTTTGACTGAGAATTATTTTGCTGCATCCTGTTACCGATCAAATTTTTTTTGCTGCATTGTGTTACAGCCTATGCTTCAGGAGCTTGGAAAGCAAAATCCTCAGCTTCTAAGACTAATACAGGATCACCATGCAGAGTTCCTTCAGTTAATTAATGAACCTCTCGAGGGTTCTGAAGGGTGAGTGTTATTTTAGATTAGTGTGATGGCTGATGTTCTTGGAAAGCTAAAGAATTACCTCTAACGTACAATGCGCAACTTCTGTTCGCATTTGATGATTTCGAACACTTTTGCTGCTTGCTTTGATCAGTTATAAGTCAGCTTACGATTTACTTCTTTGAAGCCTTTACTTTAGGCTATCTTTGGACCTTGGTAAACATGAAGGAAAGAAACAAATAGGAGGAATTGACAGAAAAATGAGGGAAATTCTTAAAATAGTTAAAGCCATTCCTATAATATTTTCCTCTTTATATTCCTTAGACCCCAAACAATGAAAATGTAATCCTCTACATTTTCTTATCCTTTTCCTCATAATTTTCAAGATCCAAATGTAGTTTTAACGAACTCGATAGTTTACCTCAATTGATCTCATTTATTAGCTGGTTTCATATTATATATATTAGCTTTTTTTTTCTTTTTTGCCTTTTAAATATCTGGCATTAATCAGAGATTTTAGGTAGAACGGAGTGATCTTATAGTAGCATACTGCACCTTTATTAACTTCAAATGAGCCACTTCATCAAACCGTGGAACTATGAATCAGCATAAATTCTTTCTTCCAGGGATATATTTGATCAGCCGGAGCAAGACATGCCACATGCGATTAACGTTACTCCCGCTGAACAGGAGGCTATTGAGCGAGTATGCACTTCTTTTTTGTGCAATTGAAGTTTGCCTTTGTTAAATCGCAAGTATCGTACTTTCTTTACTAGCTTTAGTTATCCTTTTTGTAGCTTGAGGCAATGGGATTTGATAGAGCCTTGGTGATTGAAGCATTTTTGGCGTGTGATCGCAACGAGGAATTAGCAGCCAATTACCTATTGGAAAACGCTGGAGATTTTGAGGATTGAAGTGCAAAATTACCTTGATGGATTCATAATCTCTCTTTTCTTTAATCTCTAAGATGGGTCCATTCCTTTGTCAGCGCATTTGATTTAACAGTTATTGCATTACTTTTTTTGTACTCTAAATAATTTATTAAAATTTTGCGAAAATATTAATTAATTAAATATTAATTTTTACAATCAATCCTAAAGGAACAGGTCCAGGTAAGCGATTCTTAATGCGAGAACTGATCGGCTGGAGTAGGGGAACGCTCTATTATGCTCGCACGCGAATTGTTTTGGACTGCAATATACGTTGATGCTTAAATTATTATTATTATTATTATTATTATTTTTAATAGATCAACCTTGAGGGTACATCTGGGTGTAAGAGACTCCCTATGATACCCCTATAAGTAGTTCCTGAGTAAGTAAAATATTGTGACAATGGCCCTCCTTGAGACAAATGTTGTACGTATTGGAAACGCGGCGCTCGTGCAGCGGAAGCGTTAAGTTTCTTAAAAATTTATCAAAACTGAATCTTTTTCGATAAAAAGAAATCAAATGATAAAATCTTTTTATTTTAATTTTTTAATCGAATTCATTATATATTTATATATTAAATCAAATACATATATAGATATAGAATATATACCTCTTGTTAGGGGTGTAATTGGTTCGGCTTGGTTTAGAAGTAATTTTAGAATCGGACTGTAAATATCATTTTTCAAATATTAGAACCGAACAGAACCGTTGTTTCAATGCGAACTGAACCGTCGTTTCAATGCGAACTGAACCATCGTTTCAATGCGAACTGAACTGTCGGTTCAATGCGAATTGAATCGAACTAAATCGTCCAAAATTGGTTCGGTTCGGTTCGGTTTTGTTGGTTTTACCTGCCAGAAAAAATATATAAAAAGAGGATAAATCAAATCATTTTCCACCTAGAAAAAATATATAAAAAATCACATGATTATACTGAAACTGAAAATAATAGGATCAAAAAAATGCACAATATTATTTTTAAATTCAACATCTAAGACTTATAAAATTATTACATAACTCAGACTTAGAAAAATACACTTACAAATAGTATTTCTAATACACTTAATCATTGCAAGAAAATACACAACTACTACTTAAATATATGATAAAACAAATGTAGTAGCATTTGTTTTCCTCAATCCTGCTTGAATTGCTCCATTTGCCTATATAAATATGTAAACCAACAAATAAGCCAAATATAAGTATACTTAGTTGTAGTAGACTTTCTCAAATATAATGACAAAACTACTTATCAGTATGATCAACCTATGTAGCTTCTGTTATATCTTAATGATTCTTAATAACTTCTAAAGAAATCCAATATTTCACTGATAAAAATGTGAATGCCATGAAAGAAATCCAACATTTGAGAATAAAATGAGATTCATTTATTGAAAAAGATAATATTCATGGATAAATTAAAGCTACTACCTTCAAACTAATCAATTGTACAATCAGAGCTCCTACCTTCACTTTCAAATCATCATTCACAATTAACATCACATGTTTATAAATCATAAGTCATATTCAGGTTCAAATTATTCCATGATAAACATAAAAATGATTAAGTGAGATACTTATAGAAATGGAATTGCCCCTTTGCATATATAAATATGTAAGCCAACAAATAAGCCAAATATAAGTCTAATATTCATGGACAAGTTGAAGCTGCTACTTTCAAACTAATCAATTGTACAATCTGAGCTCCTACCTTCACTTTTAAATCATCATTCCACAATTAACATCACATGTTCATAAATCATAAGCCACATTCAGGTAATCCCTGATAAACATAAAAATGATTAAGTGAGATACTTACGACCAAATGTTATGCTCAAAATCAGTTTCAACCATCACACGATGTCATACTACTCGGCATCGTCCTCCACTATTACGATTACAGTCTCCTCTTTAGTCACTAACTCTAAAGAACAAACAAAAAATATACGTTAAGATTAATAACACAACTAAAAGTTCTAAAAGTTATAATGTGGCTCTACCAATTGAACAACTTGCATACTAATCATATATAGCTTAGCTCTAGAGGAGTCACATATTTCAACTTAGGGCTCAAACCTTGAAATAGGAAAGGAAAAGTGTAGATCTAAAAAATCTAATAATCCAGATCTAATAATAATTTGAGCAACTAATAATCTGAACAACTAATAAACTAATAATCTAATAGGAAAGGAAAAGTCACATAATTTGAACAACTAATAATCTAATAATGCAAATCTAAAAAACAACTAATAGTGTAGATCTAAAAAATAATAGTGCAGATAAAAAAATATGGAAGATACAGAGAGAGAGAAAGAGTAACCAGATCTCGCTTGAGTCATCGTTGAGCAATAGCAAATGGATCTCACCTGAGTCGAGCAACAACAAAAAGATCTTGCTTGAGTCGTCGAGCAACCAGATCTCCCCTTCGTTGTTGAGCAATCAAGCAAGTCGCCTCTCTCATATCTCGAATCGAGCTGTCGAGTTGCGAGCTGAGGACTGAGGAGAATGGGAGATTAAGTGAGATCACATATTCCACAATTAACATCACATGTTCATAAATCATAAGCCACATTCACGTAATCCCTGATAAATATAAAAATGATTAAGTGAGATACTTACGACCAAATGTTATAATCAAAATCAGTTTCACCCATCACACGATGTCATACTACTCGGCATCGTCCTCCACTATTACGGTTACGAACTCCTCTTTAGTCACCAACTCTAAAGAACAAATAAAAAATATACGTTAAGATTAATAGCACAACTAAAAGTTCTAAAAGTTATAATATGGCTCCACCAATCGAACAACATGCATACTAATCATATATAGCTTAGCTCTAGAGGAGTCACATATTTCAACTTAGGGCTCAGACCTTGAAATAGGAAAGGAAAAGTGTAGATCTAAAAAATCTAATAATCCCGATCTAATAATAATTTGAGCAGCTAATAATCTGAACAACTAATAAACTAATAATCTAATAGGAAAGAAAAAATCACATAATTTGAACAACTAACAATCTAATAATGCAAATCTAAAAAACAACTAATAGTGTAGATCTAAAAAATAATAGTGCAGATAAAAAAATATGGAAGATACAGAGAAAGAGAGAGAGAGAGAGTAACCATATCTCACTTGAGTCATCGTCGAGTAATAGCAAATAGATCTCACCTGAGTCGAGCAACAACAAACAGATCTCGCTTGAGTCATTGAGCAACCAGATCTCCCTTCCATTGTTGAGCAGTCAAGCAAGTCAACTCTCTCATCTCTCGAATCGAGCTGTCGGAGAATGGGAGATCTAGACAGCGACTTGTGAGTTGAGGACTGAGGAGAATGGGAGAGCTAGACAACAAGTTGTGAGCTGAGGATTGAGGAGAAGGGGAGATCGTCGAGCGAGGCGAGAGTGAAGAGAAGGGAAAATTAGGTTAAATGTAGAGGTATATATATAGTGTAGTTCGGTTCGATTCGGTGCAGTTTTTTCATAAATATCTCACACAGAATCGAACCGAGCTTATTTTTTACTTATACAACTGAACCAATTCGCAAGAAGTGTAAAAAATGGTTGAACCACATCGGTTCGGTCCGGTTCAGGCAGTCTTGTCAATTTTCTCAGTTTTACTTACACCCCTATTAGAGAGGACAATTCCATGTCTGGTCAGTAGTTGACCCTTCTTGGAATTCTCCATAGAGAATCTCTCCAGCACCTTATCAATATAAAATGTCTGAGAAAGTGTCAAGAGCTTGTTCTTTCTATCCCTTAGAATTTGGATGCTTGGAACATAGCTTGCCTCTCCCAAATCTTTCATTTGAAATTTCTCAACTGACCACTTCTTTACTTTTGACAAAGTTTCTACATCATTTTCAATGAGTAGAATATCATCAACATAAAAACTAAGAAAATCACTATCTTATCTTTGATGTATTTATAAACACAAGTTTCATCAACATTTTGCATGAAGCCACATGATTTAATAATCTCATCAAAGGTAAGATTCTAAGATCTAGATGTTTGCTTTAATCCATAATTGGATTTAAGTAACTTGCATATTTTCTGATCTTGCCCCTTTTCATGAACCCTTCTGGTTGCATCATATAGATGTTTTCATCAAGAGAGCCATTCAGACTAGCTGTCATGACATCTATTTATCGTATTTCATAGTCTAAACTAGTGGCCATAGATAAAAGGATGCGAATGGATTTTAGTATGGCTATGGGAGAGAATGTCTCTTCATAATCAACTCATTCCCTTTGTGTATAACCTTTGACCACCAGTCGTGCCTTGAAAGTCTCTACTTTCTCATCTGCACATCTTTTCTTCTTGAAGATCTATTTACATCCAATGGGTCTGACATCTTCAGGAGGATCTACAAACCTTTAAAGAGGCGATGGATGATCCTTAAAATGAGAAATGGCAAGATGCCATGAACCATGAAATGGAATTGATGTGCCTCTTGTTCATAGCGAATAGGTTGTCTTACAACCCTCCCACAACGACGTTGCATTGGGGTTTCCTGAACAGGACCATTGGTTTCTATGATTTTTCGTTTATCGATTAATGATGAAGGTGGACTGATCTCATCAGACGCTAATTCTTCAAGAATTACTTTGCTTCGAAATTTGTAGTTTTCCATAAAGTCGCATTCAATGAATGTGGCATTTGTCGATACAAACACCCTTTGATCATTGTGACCATAAAATTACTCACCTCTAGTCTCTGAAGCATAGCCAACAAAAATACACACTTCAGACCTTAAGTCTACCTTCCCAGTCTTGGGTCTAAGAACGTGAGCTGGACACCCCCATATACTGAAATGATGCAAACTAGGTTTAGAGTCATTCAATAACTCTAAAGGTGTCTTGCTTACAGTTTTAAAAGACACTACATTCAAAATATAAGTTGTCGTTTGAAGTGCGTATCCCCAAAATGTGAGTAGTAGCGATGAGTAGTTTAACATAGACCTAACCATATCCAATATGGTTTAGTTTCTCCTTTCTGAAACACCATTTTGTTGTGGCGTTCTAGATGATGTGGGTTGGGATTGAATGTCATACTTCAGCAAGTAATCCTTGAATTCTAAATCTAAGTATACACGACGTCGATCTGATTGAAGTGTTTTCAATGATTAACCTATGTTTTTCAGCTTCAGCTTTGAAGTCCTTAAACGTTCCAAAAGTTTCTTACTTTCTATGCATTAGGTGAGTATAACCCTATCAAAAGTAATCGTCAATAAAAGTGACGAAATACTCATACCCACCTCTAGCTTGTACATTGATCGGTCCACAAATATCACTATGTACTAGCTCAAGTGGTTCCTTAGTTCTTTGGCCATTTCCTGTGAAAAGTCTCTTTGTCAATTTTTCCTCTGAACAAGATTCATAAACAGGAAGACTCACAATTTTTAGTTCTCTCAAAGCACCATGCTTTGATAACTTGCTTTATCTATCTAGATTAATATGTCTCAACCTAAGATACCATAGATACATGTTATCATCATCATAAGAAATTATTTGTCGTTTGTTACTCTTAGGATTTGCTACTCAAATAATTCAGAATTATTTAACGCATGTTCAGATGGTTTAAACATATAGAGTCAGTTTGATACCTTAGCATGACAAATTTTGAATCCATTCTTCGAAATAACAAACTCATTATTAATTAAAGAAACTTCAAAAAATTGTTCTTGCAGTAACGAAACAGATATCAAATTTCTCAAAAATTCAGGAATATAATAAACATCGTTCAGAACTAAATAATTATTTTTAAAGCTTAAATAGATTGTCCCCAATGCTTTTGTTGACACGAGGGGACCACTGCGAACTCTCATATTCACCTCGCCATCAGCCGGCTCCCTTGACAAATCAAGCATTTGAAGAAGAACAAGTAAATCATATTTACCTTTCTTTTTCAGGTAGGATAGATACTTGTTACAGTTTCTCTTCCAATGACCATCAACTCCACAATGAAAACATTTTCCCTTGGGCTTGTTGTCGTTCTTGTTCTTCTTGGCTTTCAGCGATGTCTTCGCTTTCTTCCCTTTCTTGTTCTTACCTTTGCCCTTGCCATTGATCTTCTTCCTCTTGTTACTATTAACAACAGTGGAAGTAGGCTTTTGCTCGGCAACATTTACCTTGCCATCTTTGGTCATACTCTTATTGAGTGACTCAAAAGTCTGTAGTTCATTCAACAATTGAGTCATGTTGAATCACAACTTGTTCATAACATAGTTGGTGGTGAACGTAGAAAAAATAGGTGTGAGCGATTCAAGTATAATGCTGACTTGAGTTCGCCTATGAATGGTCGCCCCATGTACTTCTTCCTCATTCATTATATTGATCATGTTCACGTACATTAGTACCTTTCTTCATCTTAGTCGTCATGTAGCTCCTAGTCGTCTCATAACGACTTTGATGAGACTACTGCCCAAACATCGCCTGTAGAGATTCCATAATCTCATGGGTAATTTCCATGCTCTCATGTTTGGTTTTCAGAACATCATTCATGCTCACAAGCATGTAGCACTTCACTTTTTTGTTGGATTGAATCCAAGCATTAAACTTGTCCCTAACATTCTTAGGGGCATTGGCAGCTGGCTCCTCAGGTTATTCCTCATTAAGAACAAATTTGTGGCTCTCACAAATTAGCATCAAGTTTAAATTTGATTTTCATCTTATGAAATTATCACCATTCAATTTCTCAAGTGTAAGTAAAGCAGTAATAGGGTTGCCCATGGTAGACATGATAATAACTGAAAAATAAAACATACACTATTCAATATAATTGAAATAAATATAAAAAATTCAGAAAGTAAACGTGATGCATGAATACAACATATTAAACACATAAATTTAATATTTTACTAATCCACAATAAGACAACCTAACAATTAATGTGCTACATTAAGAGTCAGTCAGATTAATCTTAGACTGTCTATGACACATTCTCATCCTTATTAATTAAAACTTCAAATATCTCATATTTTATCTTTTAACAATAAGGTATCGCTAATTTGGTCAAGTCACAATTATCCACTCAAAACTTAATTGTGATTTTGTGAGTGTAATGCATTATTTTAGATTTCATGACTTGATTTAGAATATGCCGCCTTAGGGTCAGTCAAAACTAAACTACATCATTTAGTCATATCTTCTTAAAAAGTTCAACCTTGATATTGGTACAACTAGAAACCTTCCTTAGGGTGATGAAAACAAAACCATCTCGAGGCCCTCACTGTACCTCACGGTGTTATACTAATAATTGAGACCATAGGTTACATTGACATTTCAACATTCTCCCACTCACTATTTTAGAATAATGTGTTTCTATTTTAACTAATCAATTAATTTCAAATTAATTACTAGTTAAAATAACTCTATGAATGTAAAATTAATAGTTAATCTAATTTAATTGATCTAAGTTCATTTAACCTTCTAAAGAGTCTAAGTCAAAATTAGGTGAACTTAGATTAACTAATTAATTACATTCATCAAACTTTAATAAAACTCTTTTAATAAAGTTGGTTATCCTAAAGGTTACTGTAACCTTTAGAGTGGTATGATTACCAAGTTTTAACTAATTAAAACCTAGCAGTTTATATGTAATTGATTTCTTAAAACAATTCATATAAACATATTAGGAAAGTCCTAATCAATCATGTTTCTACTAATGAGATGCATGATTATATAAAACTGTGTGAGATTTCATATATAGCACGTGATCGATTAATGCATGATCATGTTATCAATCAAATCAATAAACATTTAATTAATAATTAAATAAATAAATGATAAACCAAGTGACTATTGGGTATTTCTAAATTACGACCTTTGAAAAATAGAAATAATTACAAAGTGGACTTCAAGAATACATATTTCCAAAATAGCTTATTCTCCACCAGAGGTCCATCTTCATAATCTTCAAGCGGTGAACAAAACTCTTTTAATTATACACTATTTTTCTAATTAAATAATCTCCATAGTTATTTTTAAAAAATTATTGAATTTGATTGGTCAAAAATAATTTAATGACTTATCAAACTTCGTTCAAACACAATCAGTCAATTAATTTTAATTTTTATAAAATTAATAATTAATAATTAATTTTAAAATTACATTAATTTTAAAATCTAAAAGATAAAAGATAGAGATAGGATTTTCGTAAGACATTGCAGGGATAGGGTAACAAGGTATCAGGGTTTCTGCGAAACTTCCCTGGTAGTAACAACAATTGTCACCGACGATAGGACTCTCCGACTGCCGCCCCCATCCACCACCTCCGACCACGGCTGGCCACCGCTGACCAACATTGCGGTCCAACCATCGGCGACCGTCACGAGGCGCAAATTTTTCTGGCGGCGCCAGCGTAAAAAATCCAATTTCCACTACCGGTATCAAAATTCATTAGGAATTCCTATTTATTTTTATCTTCCTCATTCGTCTCGTGCTTCTTCATTTTCTCGCGATTAGAATTATTACAACATGATATTCAAAATAAATTTACAAAAATTTCTATGCTCCAAAATGGCTTACACACGATCTAAGAATAAATAAAAGAACGAAGCCTAAACCCATAGTCACCATGCAATTAATGATTCATCATTAAACCATACATTAAAAAAACAAATCATCCATTCATCCATACATATAAAAATATATTATGAACAATGCAAGAACACTAACACAATATTTAATATACAAATATATACTGACCGCTATGATACCACTTGTTGGAAATGCGGCACTCGCGCGGTAGAAGCGTGGGGCTTTTAGAAATTGGTTAAAATTTGAATCTTTTTTGATAAAACGAAAACAAACGCGATGCTACAGTCTCCATTAAATCAAAGACATACAACTTGTAGTCCAATCATGCATCCTTGCAATACTATGATTTTGTTATCCCATGACTGACAGACTTCGAGATCCATATCACGATCTTCCAAGTCAATCCTCAAACACACTAGGACATGTGTGTGCATGTAGAATATATCAAGAATAATTTTTTGTCTCCAGATATACTCAACACATGAGATCTAGAGATTTTGGAGAATGACTAATTTTTGTGTGACAAAAACCTGTGAGTAAAAATAATTGATTAACTCACAGAGCTTTAAATTAACTATTTAATCTTAGAGAGAACACCCAGATAGCAACTGCACAGTTTTAAACTGATTCATTTTGTGAGGCTAATAGAATAATATCAATATATATTTTTTAGGTCAAGGCGCATCAAATTTTTAGGGATATACACAAACTAACAAATTAATTATAAATATGTCATTGTAGTGGGATCCACTACAGTGGGCCACGTGTCATTATAGTGCCACTTGGCACAATACTAGTCCATGTCAATCTTTGATTCTCAATCAGCGATTGACATGTGGCAGTCCAACATGTCACGTAGTAATTTATGCAAATTTAATATTTATTTAATCGGATAAATATCTAGATATCAGTTAATTCAGAATTAAATTTATCTGATCATTCCCATCAACTAGTTTATATATTAGTTCACAGATAACATATTTAGTTGATTCAAATTTTGAATTATTATCTAATAATAATTTAACATGATCTAATATCACAAATTAGATATATTCTCACTTATCGATAATTACAAAATTAATCGATATAATTATTTATTTGTAAATTCTAAAAATGACTATAAATAATTTAATTAATTAATTTTTAATTAATTAATCACACATAATTATCTCATAATTATGTAGTTGCCCCAAAAATATAATTCCTTTTACAAGTTAGTCCTTTTCTCATGTCCTGAAATATTCACATCCTAGACTGTGTAGTACAGAGGTGACTTGGGGATTATGGACCCATAATCTTAAGCTCTAATAAGCCAAATTATTAATTAAATAATATTATATATTAATTTCATTATTTATCCACTATAAATATGGAATTGCACTCTTAGAGATTATATAATGTATTTACAGAATATTCTCATATAGTCCATTGATATAATCATTTTATGTAGTTCTATCCTCCAATTATTAGTTCCTAAATTAGAGCTGATCGAAATTATCATTTTACCCTTCTAATTACCTCTTGATCCTTAAGTATATCTTTAATTTTCTAGTGAATGCCTAATTTATAATCGTATTATAAATTTGAGTTCAATAACCATTCAATTGTAAAATTAACACTGAAGGGAATAATATACGATCCGTTAGGAAAGCTTGGATTCCAAATCTTGTAAGATCATGTTCCCAGCCATCCATATCACTGAATCTCCAAAATAAAAGTCACCAGCCTGTTTTACAAACAAACCTTAACGAGTGAATCAAAAGATCCATTAGACATGCATAAGAGTTCATGACTACTCATGATTCAGACTGATATGTATATGATCATTAGATTGATGTCTATTAAATCTTTATGATAACACATTAACCATTCATTAAAGATTTCATACTTTAATATGTTTCTGATAATTTTATTCATTATCTATGATTTTAATACTCTGTATTTACAAACGATCATAGTCTCATTAATGAATATAGAATTTTTAGATATTCTTTAATTTAATGCAAATTTATTTTTTGTCCCCTATAATCATGTATATTCATATTCTGGCCCCAAGACTTTACATTTTAGAATTTTGGCCCCTGATACATATAACTTCAAGAGGAAATGCAAATATGTAAAGTCATGTTGAAGCCCAAGGTTATGGGGTTGGGGCATTCCCATATGCCTTGATTGTTTGGGCATATGAGGTAATCCCAAGCCTTTCAAGTAAACAGAATCAATAGGTAAAAAGGATTGCTACAAATATTCCAAGATTATGCAACTGGGAGTCCAACAAACACAATCTTCAACACTATCAGGGTATGTAACAGATTTCAAGATTCTAAGATTATGCAATTTAAAGGACTGAACAAACACAACACCAACACTGGCAGGGTATGTAAGTAATTTATTTACAAGTAAATACATTTATTTATATTGTGTTTCATAATCTAACTTACTAACCTATTTTTTTAACGAAATTATTACACATATGCGCATGGTTTTGATACCCATGAACCCAAAGCAACCGGAATTAGACTGCATATATGGCTCTGTTTTAGTCCATAATTTACATATCAAAAAAAGGAAAGCACCCAATGCAAAGAGAGCCAGCTGTTGTTGAATCAGATGGAGACTATTCACATGAAAAATTGATGAGGCCAAAGCATAAAAGGGCAAGAGGAGAGGGAACAAACCAAGAAGGAGAGGGTGTACAAAGGAAAGAACATTTGCGTTTTATATACTTGCAACATTGGCTGCAATGTCAAATGACATCAAAAATCTTTTAGGAAGATTGAACAGACGAAGCTGACAGACAAGAAAAGGTAGCAAAATTATTTACTATCAGTTAGAAAAAAAATGTATGTAGGATATTCAACATGAGGAAGAAGATAAAGATGATGATGCTAAAAAGGAATAAGAACCAGAAGATGAACATGATGATGTCGATAAGGATGATGATGAGAATGAAGACAAAGATGATGAAAATGATGGTAAACAAGGAGGAAGAATTGGCAAAAAAGACGAAGCAGTGCTGGTTAAGGATCTAAAAAGAATAGGGACATCTTTAAAAAGGGAAGAAAGAGACGGTTGATTAAGAAAAGTCTACTAAAATCACCATATGTGACGGAGGAAACTAAGAGGGTGAAATGACCAACATCTCTAGAAGGACCAAGCTTCTCTCTTGGCTCACATTTGATTAGAGATGCTTCTTTCAAAGTCTATATGAACACTAAATCTTGTTTATAGGACTGCTAGTTTATTTTGGATATTGATACTCGGTTTATAAATTGTTTTGAATATTTGGTTATAAGGCTGCAAGACAAAGATGGTTTTATTTTGAATATTCCTGAATATTTCTGAATGATCGATTATTATATTAGTTAAATGTTGATTTTGCTATGACTAGCTATTACGTTGACTGAAAAAATAGCTAGTATTATAATGATTGATTGTTGATGATTTATGTACAGGTGCTGAAAATTTGGTTATGATGTTAAAATAGGGAAACACGTTTTCAGTTCATAAAAGATGGACATAATTAAATTATTTACATTGTGTAAAATAAAATATTGACTTTGTCATGAAACTGTCAAACACAGTACAGTAATACAGCTGCACAATCTAAAATACCCTGTGAATAAAATGACACAATAAATCATTGCAATGACCACAGTAGAACAAAGAAATAAATAAAAATAGCAAATTCACAAATCCAATTTTAAAAACACCAATCCAACATTAATGTATAACAAAAAGTGGTCTATACAAAACACCATGTTAAAATACAGTTTATAGTCAACAATGTTCATAAATAAATAAAATAAAAACTCAAACTAAATCATTATCCAATAGAATAACAACAACTTCAAATGTTGCATCTTTGTTGTGTCTTCTTGCTCTTATAGGCAGAGGGAACACGAATTGGGCTCTTGCACCTTTTTCAATTGTGACCAACTTGACCACAATGACTACACTTCACACTTCATTTATTTTCACATATAGATAGAATATGTTGCTTATTTGGTATCCCAGCTCCATGTCCTTACATTTGAAGGTAGTATCTTTAATCGTCCTTTTTCTGAGTAAGTAACATGCTCCAATTACCTAATGGGTGAATGACACTATTATATATTGAAGCATATTCAATACGAGAAAACTAGTCTCTAATATACGAGTTATAGTAGGCATAAAGGAGCTAAATTACCTACGTAATTATTATATCTTGAAAATCTCATAATTGTTTTTAAAAACTGACCTAAGTTTCCATTTTTGCAAGATAAGAAAAAAGACCAATTTACTTTAATTCATCAGTCATTCTAATTATAGACGGCACTAACAAAGATAGAGTGACAGAGGTAAAATAAAATGGATTCATGATTTGTTACATCTACCCATCCCGTGATTCCGAATCAACATACCCCATTATCGGATCACCACTAACCTTATAATATGAAGTTTTCATGCTTCATTTAACATATTATTAATACTTTCAGAGATGTTTGAGGCCATCATGTTATATCATTTATTGTAAAATAAGCTCGTTCCCTTATATCAAGTTCAATACCCTTTAAATATGAACAAATTCATGGAGAAATCTTGTCCAAACTTCTCATGTGACGTGCAAAGGCAATCATAAGGTAAGCCTTAATCAGCACATGCATAAAAATGAGATCAATGTTATTCGGCAACCTAAATCTTATCTTTAAATTATGACTTACATGGTACATGCATGCTCCTTGATAAGCATTAGAAAATACAATACTAACAGCCTTCGAAATGCTAGTGTGTCAATCAACACAATAACTAAATCAACATTATCTCCAATACAAAAATGAAACATAGGCATGAACCATATATATAAATCATCATTTTCTAATAAACTATACATAATTCTAGTCAAAAGATTTGACTGTTCCCATCTACAAGACAAGAAGACAAAAAAATACCCACATAATTGGCCTTTAAAAAGGTACCATCAACCGATATAATAAGTCTATAGAGTCTCCACCCATCTAAGGACACCGCAGTAGATATAAGACAATATTTGAACCTCCCATTAGAATCCACAATATAATCAGTAATAAAACCTGAACATAAAAAAATAGAAAACTATGCGTAATCAAATATTTACTGACAGTAATAAATTTATTAATCATTCAGGAACTATATCATGCCAGGGTTTGTTTTATGCAAAGCTGTAACATGTAAGAATAGTAGTATATGATTCTTCAAGAGATTCGAAAACAAAATTCATAGCGATTTCTTTCCCCCTTAAAGTTCTATGATAGCTAACATGAACACCATGCTTGTCACGCATGTGGTCAACATCTCCTTGGACAATTCTTTATAAGTAACCTTCCTTGTAATTTTCTTTCATACACTCACTAATCATGATAGTACTAGCTTGCATATTGTCACTTGGTATAATATCTAATGAACAAGAGTAGTCACTAATGTACTTCCTCACCATTCACAAATCACTAGGCCTATACTTGGATGCACTAAAATACCAACCACAAAAGTCATCAACACATATCACAACAAACCATTCACCATTTGACTTCTTCATCATAAATTGAAAATTATTTTTAATGCAACAACTTGTATTACTTTCTTCAACTCTACCTTGCTATCAAACAAATCTTTCTCCTTAACATGAAATCAATCAGAGCATTCTCAACACCAACATGCTAAAAAATGATAATCTGACGGTCGCTTGACAAGTACATTATTATTAGAAGAAAACACAGTATCAATCATAGAACAACTAACATTGCCCAATGGTAAAACTTCTAAGGATTGACCAATCTCAACAACTAATGGACAATAAACACTCTTTGAAAATGAAGTAAACCACAAAACACTATCATCGTTCAACCCTTAAACTTTACAAGATGTCATACCAACACCAAGAACAACCTAACGGTATCTGTGGAACTATTCATGATAGTTTCTAGAGAAGCAATCATCTTACTCCCACAACGGTGGGGATAGATACCATGGTGGATATAGTTCCACAGATCCCATCGTGGATGTTAGCTTATTCACGATGGTTCATAGAAAAACCGACATAAAAAACCCACCATCGTAACAAATTAACCATTTTCTACAATACTTTTTAAGATGACAGTTAAGACACCGTCGTCAATTCTTTTTCACGACAAAGAATCCCCATCGTGAAAAATGAATTTTTTAGTACTGATATCTTTTAATTTTCTAAAACTCGTTTATTTTTAATAATTGAAATGACAAATGTGATTGTGATAGAGAGAATATCAAGAGACTTATCAAATTAGAATTTCATATAATAATAAGGATAATTTTTGTCCAATAATATTTCTCCCCCTAGCCCCATTTATATATACTACAGAGAATAATAGTATATATTCACAGCCCACATGATCCCAAACCCTCCACAGCGTCTTCTCCAACCTGGCAAAGAAGACTCCACTAGTTAATCGTGAGAGGGCTTTCTGATAACTCTAAGAAATTAGAGTTATCTTTATGTTTTCAAGTTTAATTCATTATTATTCTTAGGGTGATGCATCAATTACTAGTCTTATCTATGTCATTTTCACTATGTTAGCTATCTTTACCTACCTTTTTAGTTTCATTGGTACTTAATGAGCAGTTTATGCAAAAGGTTATGCTTTCTGTGTAGGGATTCTTGGATGAGCAGTGGCTGAAGAGAATGCTGCAGCGTGAAAAACCATATCGCTATAGCAACATTGATACACACATGGCATGGACTTCATCATTTAGTCCAACTGGCGCCCCAAAAGGAAGAGTAGCTCGTGTGCTCGAAAAGTTGTTATCCAGATGGCGCTATTGCTTTTCCTGTGGTCACCGCCTTTGGTGTTGCTCGACAAGTGACCCTGCTAGAAGTTGAAGCCCTAATTTTGTGGTTCCATATATAATATGTACAACAACTAAACCGAAAGATTAATTTCCTATTATCTTTTTTAATTTTGTAATTATTTCATATAAAACTAAATGGAATCAAAACAAACCGAAAACAAAAACTTTAATTTTTTATTATTTTTTTCGATGCTATCCTTTAAAAATTTTAAAAAAATATTTTTCATCATTATTGCTGAATTGAAGAGCTGAAACTCTCAGTTCAATTCTATTTATTTTTCATGAACAGTTTAGTTGTGCCGAACTGAAGTTTTGGTTCGGTTCAATTTTTCATAAAAAATCGACCAAATTGAACCTTGAACAACCGTACCCTCTACACTCATGAGGGAGTCAGTCCGTGCAATTGAACGGAAAAGCACAAGATTCAAGATATAGTTGTGAGATATCTAATCCCATACAAGGGATCTGACACTTTGCTTGGAATTAGGGGACATTTTGTAGAGAAGAAAAGAGAGGAAAACGACAAAAAGGACGCAAGGAAGAAGACAAAGAAGGAGGATATTCGTTTATTCCCTACTTTATTTTCATCTTTGCCGTTCTCTATTTTATTGTACCTTCTTCTCTGAGCTTCATTTATGTAAGTTTATCAATGGATATGGTTATATTCGAATCTGCTCCATTATGAGCTAAAACTCTTAAGCTAGGGATTGAGTGAGAAAGTTATTTAGATCAAATTAAATCTAATTAGCGAGTTATGGTGCTAAAATTTTACTTTTACCCTGTTGAGGTACTTGGATTATAATTTATGCGCAGGCAGCAACTACTCGACTTCAATTTTGATCCAGAGATTGAAACAGAAAGTTGCTATAGCTTATCATCCCTAGACTAATGGTCAAGTGGAGTTATCAAGGTGGTCGCAAGCAGGAAAGATTGGTCTCTAAGGCTTGATGATGCCTTATGGCTTATAGGACAGCTTTAAAGACTCCCTTAGGTATGTCTCCATATAGGCCGGTCTTGGGCAAAGCTTGTCACTTGTCATTGGAGCTGCAGCATAAAGCCTTTTGGGTTTTTAAGAAGTTGAATCTGGATTTACAAGCTGCTGGAGAAAATAGGGCTTTGTAGTTGAATGAGCTAGACGAGCTCAGGTTATTTTCATATGAAAGTGCAAGGCCTTATAAAGTGAAGAGGAGGAGGTTGAAGAAGAATATGAGAAAGATGAGGAAGAAAAAGAGGTCAGTGAGGAGGAAGAAGAAGAGTAACATGAGGAGGAAATTAAGGAAATTTAGAAATTGCTAACCCCACCACCCAAGCAATCTGCCAAAAAGCACGAAGGAAAAAGAAAAAGAAAACTACTCACACCCAGCCCTGAGAAGCAACCAATGGAGAGAAAGGAAGAGACCCCTAAGGTTGTCAAATCTAAGGGGAATCTCCTAAGAAGAAGAAAGAAGCAGCAAAGGCTGAGTCAAGTGCAAGTACCAAGAAGAAAGTAAAAATGGCTGAAAATGAACGGTCCTTCACGAACAAAATCCAGGAGGAGATCCAAGTTGTGCAGAAAATTTTATCGAATATACAGACCCCCTCTAAAGGAAGAAGAGGGCTAAAGAGTTCATCAAAGCAATAAAGGTTATTAGAGTGCTGCAGCAATCTACAGCAACATCAGGGGAGTTACTTCTCCGATTCCTTTAATTTTTGTTGCTTCTTGTTTCTTCCTTCTCTCTATTTGGCTACTGGTGAATTATGTTTTGGTTTATCTAGATATTTGCAATTCTACTTATAGTTTGTCTTTTTAAGCATTTCTTTGGTGTGTGTGAAGACACTGTAATTTTTAAGTTTGGGGGAGAGGGTCTTATGCCCTTTCTTGGTAGGTTATTTTTCTTTAAATGTTTTAGGTTAAAGTTCTGATTTTTAGTGTTAGCTTTTAATCTAAGCCCCAAATTAATTGCTCAATAAATAAAATCTAAAAGCATATAAAAAAAGAGAGAAGCAAATAAGAGATAGAAATAGCTTTTAAGTGAAAATTTGCCCTTGAATAATGTTGTAATTGGAGTGTGTAGCTTAGTTCCCTTATCCTTAGAGGTTGAGTTAGCTGCTTTTAATGGTTTAAGTTGCTTTAAGTATGAGGGAGATTTAATGTTCAAGCAGGCATTTTAGAATTTTAGGAAAGCGATGTTGTAGCAAGTCATAGTTGGCAATATTCAAGTTTGGGGGAAAGTTTTTGTTAGAAGATTCTTATGTAACTATGCTGCTCCATTTGCATAAAAGAAAAATAGCATGTTCAAAAAGAAGAAAGAAAGGTTAGAATGACTCATCTATCTTAGGTTGTTGAGTAAATCGGGTGTCTTCACCACAAGTATTGCCATTCACGTCAAAAGGTAGCAAGAGATATGAGTCTGTTGTAGAAAAAGTAAAAATAAGAAAATTTAGTAATCTTATTTGTTGCATTGTTGAATAACCGGGTGTCTTCACCAAAAGTGTTTCCATTCATGTCAAAAGGCAAGGTAACAAAATAGGTATTCTAACTTTGCCCAAAAAAAAAAAACAAAGAATGCTATAGAAAAGTAAGGAAAAAGTAATTGGATAAAATAAGAATGTAAATCAGTACTTCAATTCTCTTTTTATACTACATGATTGTAATTGCTTTTCTCCTTGTGTAATAAGATTTCACACTAATTGTTGTTTGACTGTTGAGCTAAGTCGAATAGTTTGAGCACTAAAGTGAAGTCAAAGACCTCTATTTAAAGTAGCTTAAGCAGTTTGAGAGAGCAACTCTATTCTCTAGCACACACTCACTGAGGGGATTAGGCTTGCATTCAATTCAACATGTTTAATAGTAAAAATTTGATATTCTTATAATCTTAATGTGTTGTTGAGCATGATGTTTTTAAGGGCTTAGATTTCTTGCTTGCACTTAAGGCAAAACCTAGTAGGTGGAGGGTAGGTGTCTTCTGAGTTATCGTTTGTTTATTTGGTTATCATGGTTGTCATCACTCGAAGACGAGTAATGTCTTAAGTTTGGGAGTGTGATAACTCTAAGAAGTTAGAGTTATCTTTGCATTCTTAAGTTCAATGCATTAGTATTCTTAGGGTAATGCATCAATTTCTAGTCTTATCTATGTCATTTTCATTATTTTAGTTATCTTTTAGGGTTTTAGCTACCTTTTTAGTTTTGTTGGTAGCTTATGAGCATTTAATGCAAAAGGTTGTGTAGGGACTCTAGGATGATCAGTGGATGAAGAGAATGTTGCAGCATGGAAAACCATATCCCTAAAGCAACGTTGATGCACTCATGGGATGGACTTTATCATTTAGTCTAGCTGGCACCCCAAAAGGAAGAGAAGCTCATGCGCTCGAAAAGTCGTTATCCAGATGGCGTTATTGCTTTCCCTATGGTCTCCGTCTTTGTTGTTGCTCGACAAGTGTCCTTGCTAGAAGTTGAAACCCTAATTTTAAGGTTCCATATATAGTAAGTACACCTTCTAGGAGAGGGAACCAACACTTTGCTTGGAATCAGGGGACATTTTGCAAAGAAGAAAAGAAAGGAAAACGACATAAAAGGCAAGAAATGACGTAAGGAAGAAGACAAAGAAAGTTTGTCAATGGATATGGTTGTATTCGAATCTGCTCTTAAGCTCATTACGAGCTAAAACTCTTAAGTTAGTATGGTTAAAGAGCCTTGAAGTTTTTATTCCTAATTAAGGAAGTTCAATTTGCTCATTTCTTAATAGCATTTCATTTAAGGTTAATTAATCCTCATTCTTATTACTGATTGGCCATCTTTAGTAAGATATAAGTTGGGTTGAATACTGGAAGGGTTTAATCTGATGGACTTAGCATAAATGATACTTGATACTTACATCTTATAGATCCAAGTATTTAGTGAGAAATATAGGCATATATGCTCATCCTGTAAACCAATCAACTAGAACAAATGATAAATAACTCAATTCTCACATTGGCTTAGGAATAAGTTAATTATGGTTAGAGTTAAGAGATTCAAGGATGGAAATTTGTTGCACATAATAAGTTGAGGTTGATACTAATAAGAAGGTATAGCGGATTGAATAGATTTAGGGATATTAACAACAAGGGGACTTAGCCATCCTAGCTCATTTCACAATTGAAAACATCTATGTCACTCTGTTTTGTGCCCAATATTCTGAGAGTGTTGCTCTGAATTAACTCACTCATATTAATGCTCTTTACTTTATCCTTTAGATTAATTAAACTCAAAATTATTGCTGTTACTCTGCTCTATTAGAATTAAACTTGATCTTATTAATTGCCATATTTTCATCAATCCTTCTAGAGAATTACACTCACTTACCACTTTATTACTTGTTAATGATACGTGCACTTGCGTACGTACATCACACAACACTTTTGCTATTTCATTCATCTCCCTAAACAAATTTGTATCTCATCTTGTGAAGGTACGTTGTGAACTTCTTTACTTTGAATAAGTCAGGAATGGGTTTATAAAGGTATGTGCAATCAATGAGCAAATTGTGTTCTACGAATTGCTTGGTGTGAATGTTCCCACCATAATTTTCAGGCTGAAATCCGTGTTAAGGTTCTTCAATTTTTTTAATCTAACACCAATTAAATTTACATGCTTGAATGTGAGAGGCTTGACTGAAATAAATCTAAAAAGTGGAAAAAATTGCACACATGGACAACACCTCAGATGATTCTATAAACCAATGAAATAAGTGTTTTTGACAAATTTTCTTCTTTCTTTTTCTCTTGAATACGCGGTACGGATTTGGCATGGAGCTCAACAATGATATCAAAGAATCTCAATGATGAAGCAAAATCGAAGGGAAATTTACAGCACTTATGAGCACTTTCATGATAGCCTCATCAGAAATTGAAGGGAAAATAACAAGAATTGAACCACTTCTGAAACTCATAGATACAACAATTGAAAAAATCTGATCGTCAAAGGAAAAATATGTGAAAAGGTTGAATGGCAGAGATACCTAGGGGTGTAAGCAAAACCGCAAAACAAAAAAAAAACTGACCAAACCGGAGCAGTTCGATTGGTTAGAAGATTGTTAACGGTTTGGTTCGGTTGCAAAAAAATATATATATAAGATTCGGTTCGGTTTACGGTTTTGCTAGGGAAATCGCACCGAGCCGAACCGCACCACATTTATATATAAAGAGATTTTTAGAAACCCTGACCCATTTTGTTCTCTCCTCCTCTCACATCGCAGCCTCTCCTCTCCAATTTTCTCCTCAAAGACTCATCTCATCCTCTCCTCTCTCACTCATCGAAGACTCTCTTTCACTCGTCAAAGACTCTCTCTCTCTCTCTCTCAGTTCATCTTTCTCTCTCTTGCACAGTTCATCTCTCTCTCTCTCTCAGTTTGTCTCTCTCTCTTTATATCTCTCAGTTCGTCTCTCTATCTCTATTTCTTTGTTCATCTCTTTATCTCTCAGTTCGCTTCTATCTCTCTCTGTCTCTCAGTTTGCATCTCTTTCTCTAGGAAGCCATTGAAGTTTAAGATGTAAATGTTTTAGAAGTAAAAGAATAAAAAAGAAATTCCAGATCTGGAAGTTAAAGAAGAAAAGAGGAAATTCCAGATCTGGAAGTTCAAGAAGAAAAGAGGAAATTATTCCATTATATTGGGAGAAGTTAAGTAGAAGTTGGAGTAGAACTAAGATTCCAGCTTTGACCTTTGATGATTTTGAGGATGAAAGTAGTGAACTAGAAGGTGTTGAAGTGACTTGGTTAGAAGCTACACAACCATTTTCAGGGTTGGAAGACAGTTTAAGTCATTGGAATTGTCTGAGAGGAAATTCAAACCCTCTTTACCATATGTTGAGTGACCACCCATTCTGGAATTAAAGCCTTTGACATCTTATTTGAAATTTGTTTATCTTGGTGAAAAGTGCTCTTTATCTATTATTATTTCTTCATCTTTAAGTATAGAAAATGAACAGTTGTTGCTTGAGATGTTAGGAAGGTATAAGAAGGCAATATGCTGGCAAAAGACTGACATAAGAGAAATCAGTCCTATTTGCATGTAGACAATTTTTCTTGAAGAACATAATATCGATTCAATTGAACAGAAAATAAGGGTGAACCTTATCATGAAAGAAGTGGTGAAGAAATAAATGCTCAAGTGGTTAGATTCTGGAATTATCTATCCTATTTGAGATAGTGCATGGATGAGTCTAGTCCAATGTGTACAAAAGAATAGGGTATAACAGTAATTTTAAATTTGAACAATGAATTGATACCAACAAGGATTGTCATAGGTCAGAGAGTTTGTATTGATCACAGGAAGCTAAACAAGAACAATGGGAATGATCACTTTTCACTACCATTCATTGATCAGATGCTTGACAAACTAGTAGGGAAGGAATATTATTATTCCTTAGATGGGTATTCAAGTAATAACCAAATTGCTATAGCACTTAAAGATGTGGAGAAAATAACATTCACACATCCATTTGGGACTTTTTCTTTCAGGTCGATTCCTTTTGGATTATTTAATGGCCCAACAACCTTTCAGAGGTGCATAATGGCCATCATCACAGATGTGGTAGAGTAAACTTTAGAGATATTCATGGATGACTTTTCTATTTTTGGATAATATTACACAAAATGGTTAACAAACCTGAAAATAGTACTTGAAAGATGTGAAGAGACTAATCTGGTGCTGAATGGGGAATAATGCCATTTCATGGTTCAAGAAGGCATTGTCTTAGGCCATAGAGTTTCAATGAAAGGAATTGAAGTAGACAAGGCCAAGATAGAGGCCATTGAGAAGCTACCTACTCCCACATCAGTAAAATGAATAAAAAGTTTTTTGGGACATGCAATATTTTACAGAAGATTCATAATTTCCAAACCTTGGCCAAAGGAAGCTTTTCATTTTATATATTACATCACCAAAACACTCACTGATGCTGGACTTAATTACAAAACAACATAAAAAGATATATTAGCTATTGTTTTTGCTTTTGACAAGTTTAGAGCTTACTTGGTTGGGACAAAGGTGACAGTTTATCAAATCACTTAATCATCAAATACTTAGTCTCTAAAAAAGATGCAAAACCCAGGATAATTAGATGGATTCTATTGCTACAAAAATTTGATCCTAAAACTAAAGACTAGAAATGCTTAGAGAATCAGGTAGCTGACCATTTATCAAGGCTTGAATAGGGGATACTGCTAAAGCAGAATGACTATAACTAAGATTTTCTTAGATGAGCAGCTATTGGGCTGTGACTCAAATGGATGCACCCTGGTATGCTGACAGATTCAACTATCTAGCTAGTGGAGTTCTACCTCCATAATTGAATTTACAACAATTAAGGAAGTTCTTTCAATAGTTAAAGAGCTATTATTGGGATGAAATATACTTATACAAGCAATATTTTAGATCAAATATTTAGAAGATGAGTGCTAGAAAAAGAAATGCAAAGAATTTTATAGTAGTGCCATTCTTCACCTTATGGAGGACATTTTGGAGGTTTAAAAACAACTAAAAAGGTCTCGCAATGTCGCTATTACTGGCCCTCAACTTTTAAAGATGTTCATGACTTGGCGAAGTGTTGAGATAAATGTCAAAGGGTAGGAAATAATTCACAAAGTTAAGAAATGCCCTTGAACAACATCCTAAGGTTGAACTGTTTGATGTATGAGGAACAAACTTTATGGGACAATTTCCACCATCCTTTGGTAACCTATACATCGTAGTTGTAGTGAATAATGTATCTTAGTGGTGGAGGGGTCATCCCTACCAACTAATGATTCGAGGGAGGTAGTCAAATTCTTACAAAAGAATATTTTTACAAGGTTTGTCACACCTAGAGCCATTATCACTAATAAAGGAACCAACTTCTCTAACAAACTCTTTGAGGGGATCCTACTAAAATATGTGGTAAAGCATAAGGTTGATATAACCTATCATCCTTAAACCAGTCAATAGGTTGAATTGTCGAACAATGAAATTTAAAGAATTCTAGAGAAAGTGGTAAATCCTAGTAGAAATGACTAGTCAATCAGGCTAGATGATGCACTACGGGCATATTGAACAACCTTCAACACTCCACTTGGCATGTCTCCTTACATGCTAGTTTTTGGAAAATCATTTCACCTACCATTGGACCCTACAACACAGAGCATTCTGGGCAATGAAGAAAGTGAATTTAAATGTTCAGGCTGCTGGGAAAATAGAGCACTTCAACTAAATGAGTTGGATGAATTGATGTAAATTTCCTATAAAAAATGCAAGATTGTACAAGGAGAAAACAAAGAAATGGCATGATAAGAGGATTGTGTCTAGAGAGCTAATTCTAGAAACTCAAGTATTGTTATTCAACTCTAGATTAAAATTATTCCTAGGAAAACTAAAATCTCATTGTTCAGGACCCTTCAAGCTGCTCAAAGTATATCTTTAGGGAGTTATGGACTTAATGGATGAAAACATGTAGGGATTTCACGTAAGTGGACAAAGGGTGAAGTAATATTAGGATAATGATGTAGATAGAATGAAAAAATCAAATTCACTTGAAGAACAATAAAATAGCTCAAAGTCAGGATAAAGACTCTAAAACAACAACCCGGGCTATTTCTATTTCAGTTTTTCAATCATGTTCTATTTTTGTTTTTTATTTAATTTTGTTTTTCTAATTAGGGTTAGGATTTGTGTTTAGCTTATTTTAGTAAATTGCTTCTAAAATTTACCCCTCAGAATATTGATTTCCACTCTGATTTGGTAATTGCAAGTTAAATAGAGAATGTAATCCAATTTTGATGATAAATTGTGCAAATGGATTTTAGTATGTGGAAAATGCTACATCACAGTGTAAATCGCATGCTATAGCACCAAGGAGCCAAATGTATTAAAATATCTTAGCGAGATATGTTACTGAGAAAAAATAATTTTTAATTTCAAAAATTTCTCATTGATTTAGCTAATTGGTTACCACATGGCGTGTTTGGGTAGCAACTCGCTCGCTTTAAATGAAGCGTCACAAGAAGAAACCCTATCAAGCACCCATTAATTTTCAAATCCCTTAAAACTTTTGTCTTCTTCCTCAAAACTCTTTCACTTTTATGATAAACTCCCAAAGCCCTTGTTCAACCAAGGAAAAAAAATTATTTTTCTCTCAGCCATGAGGACGAAAAGTCAAGCAAAAAATCTTGTTGCTATTTAAAATTTTGTTAATGATGAAGCAAAGAAAGGGTATGAAGATGAAATTAGGGTTAAGAAATTCCATGAGGAGACAGGGTTTCTTATCAAAGACACAACATTTATGGGGCTGCCAAAAGATATAGCAGCCATTATCACACAAAGAAAGTGGAATGAATTCTTCTCTTATCTTGAAAATGTTGTGGTGCCTTTGGTAAGAGAGTTTTATACTAATTTGTTAGAGCACGACCAAGTTTCTGTGACTGTTAGAGGTACTTTGGTTTCTTTTTGCCCTCAAGCGATTAATGCACTTTTTGACGTAGATATTTTTTTAGTGTGAATAGCATTTTACGTGAGGTCACTATATTAGGAACCAAATGGCATACTATCTCTACTAAGGGATTAAAAAACATGTTTGAGATATGCGTTGAAACCAAGGGCTAAAGTTTGGTACCATTTCATTCATACTAAAATTATGCCAACAACTCATATTCAAACTGTAACGTAAGAAAGATTAATTTTATTGCATGCTCTGCTGATTGGGAAATCTATCAACATAGGCGAGATTATTTCTAGAGAGATTAGCAATTTATGTTGGAAAGAAAATTGGTTGTTTAATTTTTTCCTATTTGATAACTAGATTGTGTTTCATGTCTAGAGTGCCTTATGTCAATATTGAGGAGAAGGTAGTAAACAGAGGTGGTGTAATCCTTATTGCTATAGTATATTTTTCGGCTAAAAAAGGATAAAAAAACCATTATCCCTCATTTTGCTTAGCCATCCTCCTCATCTAGAGACACTCTCAAGCCAAGGTTAATGGTCACTGAAGACGTTGAACAAGCTCTTACCTTGATTTCAGAAAAGCTAGCACATCAAGAAGCCTTTAGCAAGATGATGATTGCAACGCTACAACATTTGGAGCAGCAGTAACAACATTATTGGAATATGCGTAGTCAAAAGATCATGCTTGGAAGAAGAAATTCTAGAAGAACTTTACAAAGCCTGTATGTCCTTTGCTTGCCTTTCCAGAAGCTATTCTTCAATTCTAGAAACTTGAGGAAGGCAAGGATAAGGATGTACAGGCTGAAGGTGAGCAAGTTGGGAAGGGGGAAGGTTTAGCAAATGACGGAGAGGTTCCAATTGAAGAACAACATGAGCTATTTGATGAAGTATTAGAAGAGGAGGAAATTGATGAGGAAGAATCTAGTGAGGAATAAGACATTGAGCTCGAGGAAGTGGAGAAAGAAAAATTGGAGGATTCTGAGAGTGATGAAGAAAAATAGCAATTGGAGAATGAGGAAGAAGAGAGTTCTAAAGAGGAAGAGTTATGACCTCCACTAAAACAAACTCAGAAGAAGCAAAATGATAAAGGGAAAAGGAAGATACTGGCCTCTAGCCTTAAGAAACAACAATTTGAAAGTGAAGTGGAAACACCACAAGAAAAAATCATTAATCCTAAGGACAAATCAACCAGCAAGAGAATAAAGATAGCAAGAAGGCTGAGGCCAGTAGAAGCACTAAAATGAAATAGAAGACAACCGAAAATGAGAAATAATTTGCTGAGTAAATTCAAGAGGAGATTCAGATAGTTCAAAGAGGTTTATCAGACCTCCAGGTAGCTTCCAAAGGTAGAGGAGGATTGAGGAGTGACTTTAAATATTAAAAGCTATAATAAGAATTAAATGATGTTTGATATTTAATAAGGTCATTTCCCTTATGAGTAGTCTTTTCCCAAAACCTTTGCACTTAGAGCTTTGGTTAGTTACTTTTAAAGGTTTAAGAGGCTTCAAACTTTTGGGAGACATAATGTTTAGACTTACCATTAAAAATCTTTGAGAAAATATTATGAAATCAGTCTACAAGAAAGATAAATGTTCAAGTTTGGGGGAAGGTACTTATGTTGTAATGATGCTGAATGTAAATGTTGTTTCCATATATTTAAAGAAAAAGAAAGTGAAAAATAGAATTAGAATTGGCTCCTCTGCTTTATGTTGGTGAATAACCAGGTGTCTTCATCACCAATGTTTGCATTTGCGTCAAAAGGCAACTAGAGTCATGAGTATGCTATAGAAAAGAAAAATAACAGTGCTAGAGCATCCTTGCTTATGACATTGCTGAGTAGCCAGATGTCTTCATCACCAACATTGGCATTAACGAAAAAAGGTAGTGTAAAATTTAGAGGTATTTTAGCTAAAAAGGAAAATAAAAGAAATCAATGGATCAATAATTACAGCATAATACCTACATGTTTGTGATGTCTATTTGATATAAATGTTTATTTCCCTATATGATAATTGTTTGATGTAGTAGTTAAGCAAGAAGATTTGAGTGGTAGAGTCTAAATGCTAAATTAAGCCTAAAAACTTGGTTTGAAGTGGTCTTAAGCAATTTGAGAGCGCTAATTTTAGTCTCTAACACACACACATGAGGGGATAGATTCACATTTGGGAATAGCCTTATTTTCGAGTGAGCCATTAAGATCTAAATTGAGAATAAATTTAATGAGGACTTGTTGAATAAATTGACTCTGAAGACTGAAAATCATTGTTTGCACTAAATGCCAGAATCTAAATTTGTGGGAAGTGACCTCTATGAATCCTTTTTCTTGTTGTTTTTCATCTCTTTTATCATCACTAGAGGACGAGTAATGGCTTAAGTTTAGTAGTGTGATAACTCTAAGAAATTAGAGTTATTCTATTAATTTTCTGCTTTTACTTTTTCTCATAGGATGATTCTATCTTTCTAGCTACAATGACAATAAATAACCAGTCATTGCACTCATTCTATAGTTTCTTTCATAGGGCTTCAAGGTTGGAAATAGAATGACTTAATGCTATAGCATAAAGATATGGCTTGGCTATAGCAATGGACGTGCATACATGGCAAAGATTCCATCGATTTAATCTAGCTGGCACCTAAAAGTGAGCAAAGAGCTCGTGTGAGTAAAAAGTCGTTGAACAGCTGGCAGCGCTAATTCTCATGTGGTCAACACCATTTTTTCTACACGACAAGTGTACCATTTCAATTTGAATATCCTAGTTTTAGGTGCTATAGATAGAAAGTACACCCTTTAGAGGAGGAGCGAACACATTATCACTACAAGAAAAATGAGTTATGGCGGTATTTTTAACTGTCGCCGAAAGAACCGTCCCTTATCCACCACCGCAAAGGTTTTTGGCGGTGGTTTTTCCAACCGTCGGAGGACGGCTGACAAAGGGGTCTTTGCCGACAGTTTTCTTTCTCTGTATCGGCGGTTTGAAATAGCCGCAAATGTCTATAAATGGAAAAAAAATCTATTTCCTAGCGGTTTTAAACCGCCGCTATAAATTAAAATTTTGGCCTGAATTTATCTTTGTCGGCAGTTTTCTTTTCTTTACCGGCAGTTTGAAACCGCCTCAAATGTCCATGAATGGAAAAAAAATTCTCTTTCTCGATGGTTTTAAACCGCCGCTATAGACTAGAAAGCTGCCGCTATAAATTGAAAATTTGACCTGAATTTTATTTATTTTTTAAACATCCCATAATTTTCAAAATATATCTTTAAAAAAACATTCTATATCACAGATTTTAGAATCCATCAAAACAAAAATTTCAACAATTCAGAGTCCATCAATTCAAATATTCACAAAATCTTACATTAAACATTCACACATTCAAACATTCACAAATTCTAAAGATTCAGAATCTATCAATTGAAATATTCACAAATTCTAAAGATAAAATATTATAAGTTCAAACTTAAGAAAAAATAGTATTTTCCATCATCACAGAACTATATGCGCTATGTTTTCGATCATAGTGTTGAATTTAAGTTTCACGCTCTTCCTTTTAGGTACATTCCATACATGAGTTAATCGTGTCCGACCTCGAACCTTTCGCCTAGAGGAGGAAAATCCACCTACGTATAAAACATTATTTTTGTATGTTAGGAGGATCCACCTAGTTTAAACCGTGTAAGTAAATACGTTACAATTTATGTTTAAGTTTAAGATATGTCATAATTTCAGTTGGAAGAATATGATATTAAGAATATGCTCATCCTATATATTAATCATGATAAAAACTAATTAATATATATTTATGTATTGAAATTCCAAAGAAGATAGAATTATATCAGGTTTCTGTCTACTAGAGACATCGATATCCACTGTTAGTATGTGTTAATTAGGATTCAATAAGTAAGTTTTTTAAGAAAGCCAGATTTTTGCAAGTGGATTTTACTATAGTTTCTTCTCCAAATGAAAGTAAATGTTGCAAGTGAGTTTCCGGAGGGTGTAACTTTTGACTCGAGAATCAAAAATCAAGAAAGCAACTTGACATATATGCTCAACTAGAATTATATGTGATCAAAGCATCTTCCTAATATATCAAAGATTCATAAATTATCATAGTATATTCTTCCAAGAAAAAGATACAGAGGTTATCATATTCTTATTAGTTGTACGCAACACATTGAAAAACCAGCAAGTTATGATAAAAAAATAGTAGCATTTCTCAAACAAACTAGACTCTTGGATGGATGCAGTCAATGTAGGAAGTATTTTTTTGATGTGCTGTCTTTGTCAAGAAGGTACTCCTTGAAACTCAGAATGCTAAGTACACTTACTACGAATAAAATCTAAAAATTAAAATCAAATACACTTTTGAAGCCATCTTTTATCATTTCAGTCACCTTAAGAGATTTTCTAATAAAAAATTGGAATAGTATTCGCTAGGATCTAAATTGCATCATGATACTTGAGAAAGATGAAAAGAAATAAAAATCAACAAGTATTTAACTTCCATGGAGAAACCTTCAAATATCACAAAAAACAAAACCAAAAAACCTTGAGAACACCAACTACTTACCAGATCTCTCTGCAAATTTGTATTAAAGATAAATGAATAGATTGAGAACTGTCAGATGTAAAATTCAATTACTTGGTCAAAACAATCTATTTGCAATAAAAAAATAGAAACAAAATGAATGACGTAAAAAGAAAATAATGAGAAAGCAACTTAGATGTTTACTCTTCCATTAATAGTTCATTAAAATTAGTAAAATAAATTATTATAGTTGATAAATACTTATCTATTTCAAGTCCAAACCAAATCTTCTTCTCTAGTGTTTCTGAATATACTCAACAATAATATCCATGTGACTTAGATAGAGCATAAAGAAAAAGGTAGACCAAATCAATGAAATGAAGGGCTGGAAATTGCAGCAAACAAGATATATATATATATATATATATATATATATATATATATATAGAGAGAGAGAGAGAGAGAGAGTAGAAACAAGACAGAGAAATAGAGACTCACCGACGTCGACAAACGACGAGGATGACCGGCGATCTATGATAGGGAAGTGACAAGCGACCATATCTAAGCTTCGTCTATGAATCACCTGAGAATTGCCTAAGAAAATGATAGAATACGAGAGAAAAAATGAAAGAGAAAGAGTGAGTTCATGAATTGGGGGTTAGGGATTTAAGCTACTTTTACCGGCGGTTTTAACCCGCCGCTAATAAGATCTTTTACAGATAGCAAAGGTCATGAAATATGACTTTTTAGCGGCGATTTTACTATAACCGCTGCTTAAAGGTCATGAAATATTATTTTTTAGCGGCGGTTTTTGAAAATCGCTGCCTAAAGTACATTTTTTAGTGGTGAATTTTAAAAACCGCTAGTAAAACTTTTACCTTATTTTTTTTGCGGTGGTTGTAGCAACCGTCACCGTCAAAACCGTCCTGAAATACCATTTTTCTTGTAGTGTATATTAAAGAGAGGAGACAAAATTTTGGAGAAAAGAGGGAAGAGTAGAGAAAAGGAAAGAGAGGAAGAAGAGAATATAGGAGGATATTCTTTTATTCTTTCTTTATTCCTTCTTTATCCTTCATTTATTTTCGTACTTCTCTCCTTCTTTGAGCTCAATATTCTATATTTAATGGCAAAGATATTGCTCGGTAATTTTCTTATGCTCAATTTGAGCTAATCCCTTTTTGCTAGAGTCATTGATAAAACCTTTGGATTGTTAATGTTATCTATTAATATTTGGATTGCAAAGTTAATGTAGTAGCATTTTATTCAAGTGTGCTTAATATTTATTCTCATTATTTGGGTAGTCATCAATGTATGAGAAACTCATTGATTTTAATATTGGAAGGGTCTAAATCAATATATCTAACTTGAGTAATGTAAGTTTATTTAATCTTTTAGTAATTTTAGTAAGTAGTGGGCAAGCCTCAACAACTTGAAGCATTAATTACAGTTCTTGATTTTACTCTAGCATAGGAGGAACATGTTAGATTTAATGAAGGGCAACTATGACGATGAATATCACTTATAAATAGGACAAGTTGAGGTTACTGCTATTAGTGATGCTATAGTATTTTGACATATTTAAGTTAAGATTAGTAACTAAAAGGGGATTTGATTACTCTAGCTTATCAACCATTGATTACAATACATTTTCCTAAATATTTTACTTATCTCTAATCAATGTTATTATGCACTTTACGTTAGGACTTATTAGTCATCAACACTATTCAAATTTAGTGAACTTAATTGGGTTTAACAATGATTTTTGCTAGCTGATTATTTTTCCCAATCCCTGTGGAGATGACACTCTTTTATCATTTTATTACTTATTAGTGACACTACACTTGCACGTATTTTTTTTTACAACAATAATATATGTTGTATTCAAACAACCAAATACTCTACAACCATAAAACAATCATCTACAATCATTAATAAATCTAACAGTGAAAATATGTGTAGAAACATATTTAGTCAATTCATACTATCAATTTGGTTTACAAATGTTGAAATTTCCACTAACATAACACATGTGGTCAATTTGTGATTGAAAAGTTGTGGCCATTCGCATTTACAGAAAACCTATTTAGATAAAATCAGTAGTAACCATTACTGTATCTAATAGTAAAAAGATACGTAGAAACCATTTTTAGTCAATTCGACAATATCAATTAAGTGTAAAACAGTTGAAATTGCCACACTCACATAACACACAAGATAAATTTAAAACTGAAGAGTTGTGGCATACGTATTACAGAAATGCTTCTATGAGTATATTCTAAGATACAGTATATATCTAAAAGACTGTTTAAATTAAATAGGTTTATATGGACAACATAAATCTATGATTAAGCAAAAGAGAAGTTAAAATATTAAATAATCAAGTTCATCACATACGAGCTGACATTACAAATAAACTATTTGCCAAGCAATCGCTACACAAAATCACGATAAGACTTATAAGTTAACACTCACCGCACCATTTAACAGTCTAAATCGAATTGGTAGGATAGATACCTAAAATATATAATTATTGTAGTGAAAAATATGAATCTATACTCATTGAAAGCTGGGGTATAACTAGATAGATAAATAAACTGTTTTTTGTAATCATGTCTAAAAACCAAACATTATTCTTTTTTAACAAGGCCACATATTATAGAAGAGAAATACAAGCTTCAAGGGGCATAACCAGGGTAGAAGCAACAAGAACCTAAAGAAGAGTCTTCAACATAATTAGGAGGTAGGTTCCACTTCCTAAGAAGCCGTTTGTTCATGGGTATTAGGTATGAAGACTGATTCCAAAGCCTATCCCTGATTGAATTAACAAAAGTTCTATAGATACTAACCATACTCCTAACTTTGCACTCAAAGATCCTAGCATTCATATCCCTCCAAATATTATATATAAAAGAGTTAAAAGCATTCTTTAAAATAAGACTCCTAAAGTCCCTCTCTTCCCAGTGACCGAAGCTAACCACTCATTAATTTGATCCCAACAAATGCAAGAGAAAGTGATATCACAAGATTGAGTGATAGCTAGCCAGATGTTATAAGCAAAGGTACAACCAAAAAACAGGTAGTTCCTACTTTCAATATGAGTTGTACAAAAGGCAACCAAAAGTAACTTGTATCCCCATGCAGCAAGTTTGTCTTTACTGGTGAGTATTTTTACAAGCAAGCCAGAAAAAAAAGATTTGTTTTGGAATATTACAGGTAAACCAAAACAAACTTACTCCAAGCCACCTTGACAGCATTCTATTTTAGTTTTAAATCAAAGCATGTGAAGAAGTTTCCATCAGGAGCAGGGTCCTAAATCAATTTATATGGTCTATTAGTCATGGGCAAAGGCATATTAAGAGAGACTTCTTTAATAGCCATTAATGCATTGGAGTTGGTAGCAGGCCAGGACCATTCCGCCCCAATTAATGATCATTCTAACTTTGGTGTCTAGGCCCCATCGAGTGTCAAGGATGATGCTCCTCCCAAACCTAATGAAAAGAACTCTAGCCTGATGCCAAGGATTACCCTAGGATGATATATTTTGACCATCATCAATTCTTGCATAGCACCTACCAGTGAATCTGTCACGATAAATCCGTAATCTATTAAACGTGTCTCACGAGTGAAGAAATATTTGATTTCACATTTTACCACTTTAGTTTTTCTATTTTTATTTTATTCTTTTTCCCAGACTAATAAAGTTAATTTGGATTTTCATTCAAATTATACTCAAATATTCAAACCTCACTTTTTCTCAAATGTCATTTTTTAGTAGTCCTCAGAATCACAATCATATTTTATTTACTCTCTACGTAATTGGATTGACAAGCAAGTTACTATCAATATTTAAAACAGAAATTTTTTAACTTGAGTTGATGCAACATAATAAAAAATCAATATTGAAAACAGAAAAATAAATAGCAAACTTAAGTATACAAAACCATGCATAACAACGTCAAACTTTGACGTGAGTTGATGCGGCAAGTAGATTAGAATTTGGTAGACATGTCCCATCATCCTATTAACTAAAGAACCTTCTGCCATTCATTATTAGTATTAGCAAGAAGTTAAAAAGTCAATATTGAAATGCATTTAACTACTAAAATGGAACAGTCCAAGGGATGTAATTGGGGTCGGACCAACAGAGGATAGATTGATTGGGAAGTAGATAAGCGTGAGGGTGAATGGGGGACAATTAACAACTATAACAATTCACCTTAACCTTATGTATCGTAAAATGTTCATGTTGAATACAATTGAATAAGAATATTTATTTGATTACGCAGCGGAATGTATCGAAATGATGAATTATGTGCCGGATCCTATAACAAATCACGAAAATGAACTCCCCACTTGTTCCACAACCCAAGAGCCCTTGATTTTGAAAGTAAAAAAACTTGATTTTAGTGTTGGAGGAATGATTTTCTTTTTGTCTCTGTTATAGGTCCGAATTTCTTCTTCAAAAATAAAAAAATGAAGTTCCTCTTTCATAGAAGTTGATGGTGGTTATTTATATTAACCACCGTTGGTAGTTTTTCACATGAAAAACTACCAATCATCCATTTTCAAAACCAGGTCAGGTCAACCCATCATGGGCGCCCAGATCCGAGTTTTTCAACATCTCACACTCGCACATGATGGGATAGAACAAATTTAATTACATAGGATTAAACATTCACATACTAATAAATTCATATGAGCAAATGGATCGTGCGACCCGCGAGCACATATAAGAGCTAGTTGCTATGAACCTGTTAGGGATAATATAACAGCCCCAAAACTGAAGATTGTCTACCCGTCTCGCTATGCCCTAGACGTATTTGTTACATTAGTTCAAACATCTCCAATCCATCAAAGAGCAATGCTTGACTTAATCAAAACATGTATTCACAATCATGTACTAGCCACGCTATAAATTCCGCTTCCATAGTTGATAACGCAATGTATGTCTGTTTCTTGCTACTCCAAGATATGGCGCCATTGCTTAGCAAGAAAGTATATCCAGACGTTGATTTTGCGTTTGTCAGGGTCACCATCCCAATCAGCATCTGTGTAACCCACTAGATGCAGATCGTTTCCCCGATAGCATAAACATAAGTCTGTAGTACCTTTAAGGTATCTCAAAATCCTCTTAACAACTTTCCAATGAGCTTGTCTAGGATTTTACTGATAACGGCTGACTAAACCAATAGCATAAAAAATATTGGGACGTGTACACAACATAGCGTACATCAAACTTCCAATGGCATTCGAATATGGGACTCTGATCATGCTCTCTTTTTCTTCTGGAGTCTTAGGACACATTTCCTGACTAAGAATTTCACTCTTTGCTATTGGAGTGTCGATGGGTTTGCAATCTCACATATTGAATCGTTTGTATTTTCTTAATATATGACTTTGCGACAGAGCAAGAAGTCTTTTTGAACGATCTTGATATATTTTCACACCTAGTATAATGTTGCTTCACCCATGTCCTTCATCTCAAAATGAGAAGACAACCATTCTTTAATGGAAACGACAAATGTTTTATCATTCCTAGCCAAAAGGATATCATCTACATACAATGATAGAATTGCAAAATTACTCTCAATCTGTTTGACGTAAACACAATGGTCTTCATCGATCATCATAAAAATATAAGAAGTTATGGCTCTATGAAACCTAAGATACCATTGATTAGATGATTGTTTGAGGCTATATATTGATCTTAGGAGCTTGCATACTTTGCGCTCCTGGCCTTTTGTAACAAAATTCTCAGGCTGTTGCATGTAAATTTCTTCATCTAGTTCCTCATTCAGGAAAGCAGTTTTAACGTCCATCTGGTGTAATTCCAAATCCATCTGGGCAACAATAGCTAAAATTAGACGTATGTTGAGTTCAACCTTTAGCTACCAAACGTTCTCTATATCTTTCTATAGATCCATCTTCCTTGCGTTTAATTTTGAGAATCCATTTATTCCCAATAGCTTTACGCCCTGGTGGAGTATTAACCAAGTCCCAAGTCCCAAACATGGTTTATTCTTATTGACTCCATTTCTTCTTCCATTGCCTTTAACCAATGATCTTTTACTGCTGATGAAAGAGCCTATCGTACAGTTCTCGACTCATGTTCATCAATTGGAGCAATCATAAAAGCTTCTCTCTCGATTTTAAAACGTCGATGAGGAATACTTTTACGAGTACTTCTTCGTATATATTCTTCTTGCAGATTTGTATCATTAGCCAAAATGTTACTCCCACTCGGATCAAGGAGATGATGCACATTCTCATTCATTTCAGATATCTGATCCGTAGTAACATTAGTGTCAACAAAATGGTGTTGCTAGAACTAGAACACCATTTTGTTGTGGAGTTCTAGGAATAATTAGTTGCTAGATATACCATTTTCATCACATAATTCTTTGAATTGATTAGAAAGATATTCACGGCCTCGATCCGTTCTTAATGCTTTTATCCTTTTTTCTATTTGATTCTCCACCAAATTCAGAAATCGTTTGAAGCAGTCCAATGCTTGAGATTTATGGGAAATTAAATAGACATAACCAAAACGCATGAAATCATCAATAGACATTATGAAATATGAAGCGCCACGTCTCATCTTCACATTCATAGGATCACAAATATTAGAATAAATTAATTGCAATGGATAATCAACTCTTTTTGCCTTTCCAAATGATTTTCTAGTTATTTTTCCGGCAAGACAACGCTCACACATAGGAAACTCTATCTTTACAAGTGAGCCTAATAGACCTTCTTTAACAAGCCTATTCATTCCGTCTTGCCCTATATGACCTAATCTAGCATGACATATATTAGCATCAATCACATTGTTACTAGACGATGCTATTAAATAAAAATAATAGTCATTACTTGCATTGTTATGTTTAGTGTCTAGAACAATAAAACCATTCAAAAAAATAACCAGATCTATAGTACTTATTATCTAAATAGAAGTTTGCACTATCTGAATGAAAATTGATATTGAAACCTAAACCTAGGAGAACAGTTACAGAGACTAAGTTTCACCTAATCTCAGGAGCATAAAGGACATCATGGAGGAATAATGTCTGACCACCACGGAACTCAAGCTTGCAAGTGCCAATTCCTTTAACTTCTACTTTGGAATAATTTCCTACATAGATCCATCTTGCTCCCACTGGGACTCGACGATACTCTATAAATGTCCCCCTCTCTCTAGCTACATGGTCGGTTGCTCCTGAATCTACAGTCCATACATGATAAGATTCAGTTAGTAACACACTACTAGAAATATAACAACGGTGAGAAGTAATATTAGAAAGTACCTTGTCTTTCTTGGGTTCACTGAGAGACGCAGTGCATTCACGCGCAAAATGACCCAAAATGCCACAATTATAGCATTTCATCTCACTCTTGTTCTTCATTTTACCACCACGTTTGTCTCTAATATGACGGTTGGTCTTAGGTTTCTTGCCTTTGTGCTGTGGGTTTGCACACTTTCTTTTCTTTCCCTTATTGAAAAATTTAGAATTTCCCTTTCTCTTAAAACCTCTCTTTTGGGAACTTGTTTCAGCAACATAAGCTTAGTAGAAGTTTAAGTAGCTTCCAAACGCTCAGCTTCTAATTCAACATGACGTGCAATATCATTAAAAGTTTTTATATTTTCATTGTGCTACCTTAATGTGTTCTTAATTTTGAGGGAGGGAACGAATGAGAGCTTGAACTTGTTGTTCACCAATTAGTGCATGCCCAACACTCTTTAACTCTCTGATCATATTTGACATCTCTTTCAAAGGTTGTTTCATTGTGTGATGCTGACGCTTCACATAGGTGTCAAATTTGATCGTGAATTGTCTTCGTTTTATTGCTGAAGTCAAGCCAAATTCCTCTTTTAGAGCATCCCACATATCCTTGGCAACTTCAAACTTTTCAAACTCACACATAAGATCATCTTGCATGCAGCTCAACAACGTAATGTGACCTATGCTGTTCTTTCATTTCCATAAACGATAAGACTCTTGATCTCTTCTATGCTGAGCAGAAGTACCATCTTCAGGTTCAGTCATACTATTTTCAAGGGTTTCTAGAACTTCTTGTTCCTCGAGAATATACTGAACTTTTCGATGCCAAATATCAAAACTATCACCATTTAGTTTCTCACCCTTATTCAGTTCAACTATTATATTTTTTTATGCAGAAACCATATCAACTACAACATATAAACACAACAACGCATATAAATACTAGCATTTAAAAATAAAAACACACACATTCACATCTTAAAGTTAAAAAACACACATTCACGTCTTAAAGTTAAAAAACACACATTCACATCTTAAAGTTACCGCAAACTTAACTAAGTCAATGATGATATGATATTGAGTATATGATTGAAATTTTACAGTGCTTATAATCATCTTCCATACAAAATATCAGATCATCATTACATAGTTATATGCCCAAAACATATCACATACGAGAATACACTAATCTCATTTATCATAACTCCCACTCAGTTAATATCATAACATGAAAAGTATATACACAAAATAAAAGACTATACTAAACATGGCAAACTACTTAGTTAGAATTACTTCTTAAAACAATAATTATATGTACAATAGAAATTGGACATCAGAATTTGTTCAACACTTAAACATGGGACTCCATTCAGTGTATGGTCCTTCCTGTCTACGCCAAAGCTCAACCTTGCGCTTTGAAGATTTACGAATTGTGATAATGCAACTGAACGAAAAATTTCAGAACGTATATTTCGTTCCTCTCTTAATATGAGATCTTCTATAATACAATCGTATTCTTCAGATGTATACTTTTTCACGATCTCTTCTTTCTCTGCATTCCACGAGTCTAGCAAGGAATTGAGGAGAATTTTGCATATATCTATCTCAACCTCAATGCCTCTTTTTTGTACTTCATTTTACATTTTGCTCAAATGTATTACATGTTCAACCATATTGTGATGTGAATTCATTTTTTACTCACAAAATTCATAGTACAAAGTATATGATCCGTCATAATCTGTTTCTCAATCCATCTTTTGTACTAGCATAACAAATATACATCACTTCAAAAATTTATAGTATTGTACTTCTCCATATATTAAAACCAATTTATCAAAATATCAACTGTATAAAAAATTGGAAAAATACGTTCATGAACATACACTTCTAGTGGTGAAAAAGGATGTGTATAAACTAAAAACTCATAGTCCATATTGATAATATATATTCTTTCAAATATCAACGCAAACAATTCTTATAAAAAATAAAACCATGTGGCCAAAACGGTTAGTATTGTTAACTAACTTTCACATAAAGAGTGCAACTATTAGGAAAGGAAACAAAGACAACACTTAAAGTGTTCCACCGAATCACAATACAGAGAAAGAAAAAAATGTGAAACTGCTTAACCTCTACTTTTTCATGATGCAGTCTTACGGTATTTTGATAATTGGCCTCTTAATATGACAGCTGTCAATTAAAATCAAAATACAACCGAAAACTTTCAAAATCAGAATTCAAGTGATAGTTTAATAAATGCTCTCAAAATGGTTACTGATAGTATTTGTGATTCCCACAAAAAACAAAAAACCAGATTATGTAATGGCCACGCGTAATCCAACCAAAAAAATACATAGAATTAATCACTGCTAACTTAATTTGATTGATTCACATCCATCCCAACACATAATCAAATTTAATGCAAATATAATTAAAAAAAATAAAAAACCAACAACAGATTACTACAATAATCTGAATCCACAGCGTGAAATAAAAAAACCATATAGGCATGAAAACATCATGATCTTGCTCTGATACGAATGTTGAATACAATCAAGTCAAGAACACTTACTTGATTACCAAGAGGAATAGATCGAAATGATAAATTACGTGTCAGATCTTGTAAGAAATCACGAAAATGAACTCTTCACTTATTTCACAACCTAAGAGCCCTTGATTTTGTATGTGATGACGCACTAACACGTGTTACGCCACATTAGGGGGGCCCAATGGAGGAAAGTTTCTAAGGAGAAGGACCAATCTCGACTGGCAGCCTCAAGGAATCTTGGGCTGCATAGACCTGAGCACATATAAAATATCAAAGCTCACGAGGAGAGCTCTATTAACCTCGAGCACAAGGCCATAATTGATCGCCGGAAGTAGCGGTCAATAGATCCAATCGCCATGGCAGGATGTCAGATCAACCTCTGAAATGTCATCGTGAAGGCACATCAACCATTAATGCCCATCACATTATGTCAAAATTCATCCCTCCCTCCATCCAATCAAGAACAATCATGAAAGGCATCATGTCTTGCAAAGCTTCTGGCATCGTGTCTCGCAAAGCTTCTCCATCATGCCTCTGAGAAGCTTCCTCAACATGCTCCCTCCCACCCGATGACTTAGGTATAAATAGATATGTTAATCAATAAAAAAGGTAGGCATTCTCTCTCATAAGGAAATTATGTCAAAATATCTATCGAATACTGACTTAGGCATCGGAGGCTCTTCGACGAGGAAACCACCCCTAGTTCTCTTTGTCTTTACAGTTCTTTATTTAATTTTTTCAGACATTGAGCCCGTGAGAAATTCCGGCCAGAGGGAAGGACATATATAATATCACCATTGCAAATTCTTCTTGTGAGAAGGACGCCTGCGCTTAGCACAGGAGATAAGCATACAAGCATATGTTGTTGAAGTTTTTGGCTAAAACATACCTACTTTTTTTCATTTGTACTCTTTTCCTCTTTTTTTTGTTTTAACTATCCAGTCCTTCCTACCTATCTTTCTTTTTGTTTGTACGTTTAGGCCTTGTTTGGCTACCAGAACTCGACAATACTAAATGACTGGACAATAGTATTTTAGTACGTTCCACGTTTGGCTTAACAGCCCGTCTGGAATAGTTAATACGATGAGACTAAATAGTACTCTTATCACCGTATTAACTAATACGATTCTCATGACTGGGAATCGACGGGACTAACACATATAGAAAAAAAATCCCCTACTCTATTTCTCCTTTCTACCTTAGCGTGTGCAATCCTCATCGTGACCACAACCTTCTCCCATCAAGGAGCTCATTCTATAAGACCACAACACCGTCGTCATTGCGAACGAGCTTTCTCCTTCTCCTTTTCTCTTTCTTCTTGCATTTCTCCTTTTCTCTTTCTTCTAGCATTTCTCCTTTCTTCATTTGAAATATTTGCATATCTGCTACAATACTCTTGAAATCTTGGAATTTCCCTTACGTTTTTGGCTATTTTGCTTTATTCATTTTTGTATGGACATTTTCTCTTGATGATGTTGTTTTAAGAAATTTTATAGACATCTCTAATGATGTTAGATTTTCTTATGAGTGACCTTCAAGTAAACTTATTTTCCAAAAAATTCTAATTTCTTTTGAATCGAAATAACTTATGAGATGAAATATTTTTATTTGTAGTAGAAATTGTGTACTTAGAAATATGAAATTGGCTGTAAATACAAATAACATGTTAATGAGCTCTAGGAGTAAATGATAATAAACAGTTTTACATCCAGTACTATTCTGTATCAAACAGTATATGAGTAATATAGTTTTTAACAAATACAACACCAAACATTAGAGTGCACTACTTAATCCAGCACAATACAGTATAGTCCAATCTGACAGATTTAGTACAGTATTATCCAATACTATCATAGCTATCAAACGAGGCCTTAACTCTTTGTATATTGTGCGTCTCTATCTCTTCATAGTCCCTCCTCTCTCTCTTTGTCCTCTAACTCTTTCTATGCCTCTCTCGATTATTTGTTTCTCTTTAGTTGTACCTTTTATACCTAATTTCTCTTTTAGGTCTCCTTCTCTCTCTATTTACTTTCTATAAAAAAATAATTATAGTATTTTTATTCTTTCATTTTTATACTAACAATCTTGAAGATTATATAAAATAATTAATAAGACATCTAAATGTTCATTAAAGTAACGAAGTAGCACAATAAATATATTGATTGTCCATTATTGTCATTTTCATTTAATTGATTGATGAATTATTTTTGGAATTCACAATTACTTCATTGAATTACTTTTCTAACAATAACTACGTTTAACTACTCTATTCAATTACTTTATGAAATCGTATACTTTGTAATTGTACTATCGATAAAATTAAATTGTCCACTTTACAATTTCTTATGAAATTGTTCATTTAATTTAATTTCCTAACAACTTGTAAAAATAGAAACATGCTTTATAATTTTTAAAGTATGAATATAAAAGAAAAAGATGAACGATGGCTTGACTGTTTATATTGCTAGTGAGACTATTATGTGACAGTTTCAAAAAATATGAAAACTCATCTAGAACAATAATAGATGTACTACTTGAAACTACTAGTTTTTTGACACATACTTTGCATATGAGTATAAAATTTTATAAATACTATTAACATATGTCGACTTGCTTATCTTTATTAATATAAGTATTTTCATCGTCAAAAATAAAATAACGAGATTAACATAGTCATTCATTTTCATAATCTAAAAATAGAAAGTAAAAGGATCAAAATTGAAAAGATAGATGTTTTTGGGAGATATTTGTATGAAAATTGAATCATATTATTTTTTTAATTTTAAATGTTCAAATTTAAGATAGTAGACCATTTTAAGGCCTCTAAAAATATAAAATTCTTTTTCGAATATCATGAGTCTTTTGATAATTGTGGTTGTTAATAAAAATATAAAGTATATTAACTTGATAATATATGCGTCACAATATTTGTTGTAAAAAAATATTATGCTTTGTAATATAAACTCTCTCCTAATTAGAATTAGATGCATTAATATCATTATGTTCATTACAATTATGTCACATATACAAATTAGTATGCCATTCATATTTTAACCGTCAATTATTTTTTTATTATATCAAATTTGTTCAAAATATATTGTTAATGTCATATAATATATGTCAAATCAGACAATCAATTACATTATTATAACTACTATAAATATAATTTATAAATAATCATTAAGTGTGTAACTTAAAGAGTGAATTAATTATCTATACTATATATAACAATGTAGAAGTTGGAGAAGCATTATTGGACAATACTATCCCCAACAATGTATTATTAATTAAGGAAATCACGAAAATGAACTCCCCACTTATTTCACAACCTAAGAGCCATTGATTTTGTATGTGAAAACTTGATTTTAGTGTTACAGGAATGATTTTCTCTTTGTCTCTGCAATAGGTCTGAATTTCTTCATCAAAAATAAAAAAATGAAGTTCCTCTTTCATAGAAGTTAATGGTGGTTATTTATATTCACCACCATTGGTAGTTTTTCACATGAAAAGCTATCAATCATCCATTTTCAAAATTGGGTTGGGTGAACCCATCATAGACGCCCGAATATGAGTTTTCCAATAGTTCAAAACAAAATTCATCCATCAAATAAAGATAATAAAACTATCCATAAAATTCTAACTGAGAAAGGTGGAAGATAATTAAAGAATATCTTAGCTTCACGGTTCCATTTATAGTAATTGCATATTCCTTCATAGTCATCTTCTTCATCACTCAAATCCCAACCTCTTCGTCAGGCTAAATCGTAGTGTTGTCTTTATAACATGTAGATATTGCAACATTCCTGAGACGCCTATCTACTCAAATGTGAGAAAGGAACAAGCAATTGCTTCTCCTACAATCTTTCACCGTCATTCCGCAAGTTTGAGTAATATTTTTGAACGAAGGCAAAGCATGCATACGTTCTACACCTTTGTCAGAGCATAATAGAACTATACAATATGTGTCGCTTAAGAGTGACCTTTTTTGGATGTCGTCTTCAGATAGGATAGCCCATATTGCGTTTCATTCGTGCTAAAGAACTTAACCATTCCTACTTTGTAAGTGCCTCCGCATTTCCACTTTCCATGCAACGTCCAATGAAGGAAGAAATGTTGTGTTGATATTCTTCAACCGGAGCACTTGGTATATGGTCTAGTGATACATGTTCCTATACGAAGTTGTTGTTCGAGGAAGTGTTGAACGCATTGCAAGTGTGTTTTTCATGATACAGATCGTTGGTTGGCATGGCTACATAGGCAAGAATGTTTATCAACGATTCATCTGAAACCGACATGATGGAGGGAATTTGAATCATCTCATGCTTTTTAGTATGACATGGATGGTCTGAGAGCTCATGTACATATAAAATGTATCATCATAATATTATAAATTTATACTAAATATAAAAAACATTGATAAGCGCCAAAATTAAGTGAAAAACTGTGTTTAGTCTAGTGTTGGTATCCCAAGCATCTCCTCCTTCAGGGTGCCTGGGAAGATCTAGCAAATGCACCTAGAATTTGGATCCACTCATTTTCAGCCGCAGATGCGTGGGGTGTACTGTTTAATATCTAAAATCTCTCGTTCAAATTTTGACTAGTAGTGAACATTATCGTCGCCGTTGATTGCTAACAGCAGCCCTGAGACAATGAAACAAAGAGTTGCGTGCAATATTTTTAACGTACTAGTAAGTTATCACGTGCAAGACACAACTAAATATGTCATTTTTATTTAAATTTTCTTGAAATGAAGTGATTATACAAGATATTTGTGATATAATAAAGATAAGATTAGAAAAGTCATGAACATAAGGAAAAGAATTTTTTTTTTATTATTTCAAAAGCATGGTGTCTATACTCTCATCATACATCATGTCATACGATAACAGTTAGATTATTTGTATGATTCTGAATAAAAATTATTACATCAGTGTGGGAAATATTTTTGGAAAGTTTCTATATTGGCAATATCATTTCATTTTGTTTCTTTAAAGATCATGGGATATATGACTAAGAAACTGTAAATTATTAATCCTAAATGCGTATAGAATTTATTTCTTTTTATGATTGAAAACTTTGAAGGCTCGCGTTTAAGCATCTTAAATTAAAATTTCAATTTTGAATTTTTTATATATATATTTTTAAATATTGAGCGTACATGTAATGTGGTTTAGGCCACTATTATGGACGTCTGAGATTGTCAAGTCGTGGGTGGGAAACTTTCTGTACATTCATATTCTTCTAAAAAATTTGTCCAGTGTGCATGTGTGGGTGTTCTTACCCATAGTTCATGTTGCATCATGCTCCTTCTATTTGTGCGGTTATTTTGCCATTGTGTCTGATGCCTTCGCAAATCCTTTTTCTTTCTAAACTAGAAGGGGAGGACCTATACCAATGAAAATTTCAGAAGTTGTTAATTGTGTCCTTGCAACATGATGTGTATTATTCATTTATTGGGGTTTTTTTTACCATCCGGTTATGATTACAGGACGTCCCAAGTCAACACTTGACTACAAGGAGACTTTGCGTGTCCACTCTAGCTTATCACCTAGGCGTCCATATTTCATGTATTGGTGGAGGTTAGTAGGAGTTTTTCAATACCATTCCCATCACATCTTGGTCAATCCAAGAGACTCCGTTGAAGTCACTAGAGAGCTGGTCAAGATTTTTGTCATAGTGGTTCACGAGATGCAGGATCTATATTGCCAATTGTCTCAGTAAACTAGTGGTAGTTATGTTAATGATGGAGAACACTCTTAATTTTGTAATCATATACACTTGTATATTATATTTTGGCTTGCATCTTCAAGCTATTATGTTCGCCGCATGTACATAATCTAAAATATTTTAAGGTAATCATATCAACTTGTAGTCATCCAAACTTGTACGACTATATTTGGGCTTTTTTCTCCAGGATTTTTGTCTTTTTATATTTTATGACAACTTTATTATACACTCATAATCATTCCAGAATGTTAACGTAACCATTCAAAATAAATGATAAAACTCTTGCATCAATAACCAGTAGTTTTAACATCTTCATAATTATAGTCCACCGCATAACTTTAACATCTTCACGAGATGCAGGATCTACATTTGTTTTCCCTGTTTTGGTAGTCTCAGTGTTAAGCCACATATTCAACCACCTCAACAGTCTTCCTTTATACGCCATGTCAGCACCGATTACTACAGCAAGAGTTAGTTACACATTCTTGGTTGTGATCGGCCGTTAGCCTTTATAATTCTCTCATGCTCCTTTTGCGCAATCTTCTGTAATCATTTCTCTTGTAACAAACTCTCATTTTATGGTTAATATATTTAGCTGCTCAGCTGCGAGGTGGGTGAGCACTAATTTTATAGTACATAACCACCAATCTCAACTTGGTATCAGATCGGGTTCATCTCCCTCATCTCCGACGATGAAAATAAATGGAGTCCAATGCTCCTCAAGCCGCGGCGCAAACAACAAATGCAACCAACAGAAAGCAGTGGTGAATCCTCATGAGTTCTGAACAGGACCCTGGAAAGCTCGAGTCCATTCAAGAACACTCTGAATGCTACTCTATCGATTAAACTTGACCGCGACAACTTCATTCTCTAGAAATCTCAGGTAGTACCTGTAATCATTGACACAGGATGAGTGAGTTCGTATTTGGAACCCATACCCCACCTCCACAGCTTCAACTTGGTGGAGCGGTCAACCCAGAATTTATGGCCAGGGTAAGAAGTGACCAACTCCTATTAAGCTGGCTTTGCTCCTCCATGAGTGAACGATCAAGTTCTCGGCTCGATGCTGCAACATAACAGCACGAAAAGCCTTTGGAATGCTCTTGAAAGAGCCTTTGCTAGTCGGTCCAAAAAACAACCCCTACAACTGAAAAATGCCATAAACAATATCCCAAAGGAATCAATGACAATCTCAGACTACTTTGACATATGAGAATCATTGCAAACAAACTCCTTACAGCTGGTGATCCAGTGGGTGAACAAGACATGATGTTGCACATTTTGAATGGTTTGGGTCCTGAATAAGACTCTGTGGTTGTTAATGTAACCTCTCGAGCTGATTTAGTCACCATTGAAGAAGTACAAGCCTTACTCATGAGCCATGAAAGTTCGTATTGAGAGACAAAATGCAAAACGAATAAACCAGCTTTGAGCTACTGCTAATCTTGCTCAACATTGTTGATTCAAAAGGCAAGGTCATTCTAACTCACAATAGCGGTCCAACTGGAGTTCTAGCAATTATATTAGGCCCAACAATAACTCAAGTCAGTACAGAGGGGGTAGAAGGGGCAGTCGAGGTGGCAGGTCTAACAACACCAGAGTCATATGTCAAGTCTGCACTAAACCAGGTCATACTGCAACTGCTTGCTGGTATAGGTTTGATAAAACGTTTCAGGGCGCCTCTCTAAACTTCACTCCCACCTTGCCTCAGAGTCCTAAGTTTGGAACACATAGCTTCAATCCAGGTGCCTTTGTTGCTGTTCTAGAGTCAATCACTGATTCATCCTGGCATGCAGACAGTGGGACAACTAATCACATTACTATAGACATTGGGAACCTCAGTGTGGCGAGTGACTATCAAGGACATGAAAAGTTGACAGTGGGAAATGGTAAGGCTCTCTCAATAAGTCATGTTGGCTCTACCCTCCTCAATTCCATCCCTTATCTCCTTAAACTACTTTAATTACTTAGGGTACCAGCCATAACTAAAAATTTGATTAGCATTTCTAGACTAACACAAGATAACCCTTTCTATGTGCTTTTCTTTTCCATATATTATCTTGTAAATGACCTAGTAACAGGGATTACTCTTCTCCACGGGAAGCTTAAGGACGGTGTGTATGAGCACTTCTTGCTGAGGAAATGGCATGTTGCTGCTGTCTCTTGCAATATCTTTCTAGCACCACATGGTCATCCTCTTTTATCCACTTCTGGTCTGCTGTCTAAGTCTAGGGTCAATAAAAGTGTGTTTTCTTTCAGTCTTGAGTCCTAATGTCCTAGTCCTATTGTTTCCATAGTAAATTCTAAGGAGTCTGATGTCTATAAACATGGTCCAAGGTGTCATGTAATTACTACATCTAATACAAAAGTTTCTCCTCTTATCTCTTATTTGAGTGATGTACTACGTAATGATATTCAAACTTGGCACTATCGACTTGGACACCCCTCATCCAAATTCACCTTTGCCACCTTAAAATTGGCCAATATTAAGCATAACCCCCAAAAGCTACAATTATGTGACTCTTGTATCAAAGGGAAAAGTCATGTTCAACACTATCCTACTATCTCAACCAGATGTACCCAACCACTTCAGCTTATCCACACATATCTTTGGGGTCTAGCCTCCATTACTTCTAACTTTGGGTACAAATATTACATTCACTTTCTTGATGACTTCACTAGGTTTACATGGGTATACCCCTTAAGGATAAAGTTTGATGCCCTACCTACCTTCTTCTACTTAAAAAAATGGTGGAAAAATAACTTGGCTTGCCCATCAGGGTAGTTCAGTCAGACTAAGGTGGGGAGTTTCGAAGTTTTTAGAAGTATCTTGACAACGAAGGAGTCCTATTTCGACACTCTTGCCCCCATTCACACAACCAAAATGGTAGGGCTGAGAGAAAACACAAATACATCCTACAAACTGCTTCCACACTACTCTCCCAAGCTTCCATGCCCTTCACCTTTTGGTGGGAAGCTACCACTACAGCTTCCTTTCTGATTAACAGATTACCCACACCCATTCTGCACCACAAATCTCCTAAACTCCCCACCCCAGACTACTCCTTTCTTAAGGTTTTTGGGAATGCTTCCCACATCTTAGACCATAGAGGTCAAATTGATTTTAGTTCGGATCTACGTGCCTTTATTGGTTACTCTCCTCGGCATAAAGGTTACATGTGTCTCCACTCCTCTGGCAGAGTCTATACTGCCAGGAATGTCATCTTTAACGAATCTATGTTCGCCTTTACCTCTGGCTTTATGTCCCATTCACCCTCTAAATTTGTCCAACCTTATAATCCTCCTACCTGATTTGTCTTCCCTGTTGCTAGAAACATTGCTTCACCAGCAACACTATGCCCATGTTATGGCATATGTTCTCCCAGGCACTCATCAGCTTCTCCACTAAGTAATCTATCCATTTCATCCTCCTCCTCTCCATCTACACCAACTTTATCTTTACATACTTCACCGTCACCCACTTTAAATGTTCATCGTATAGTTACCAGATTCAAAGCTGGAATATAAGCCTAAGTCCTATTCTGCAAGCTATTTTGATTCTCTTTCCACTACAGAACCGACCACTGTTAAGGAAGCTCTATCCTCACCTACATTGAAACAAGCTACACAATCTGAGTTTGATGTTCTTCTTTAGAATAATACCTAGGAGCTTGTCCCACACCAACCTAACATGCATCTAGTTGGCAACGAATGGGTATTTAAGCTGATATTCCACCCAAATGGCACTATGCAGAGGCACAAATCTCGTCTTGTGGTGAAGGGGTTTCACCAAACTCTCAGGATAGACTATTCTGAGACGTTTAGTCATGTTATAAAGCCTGTCACCATCAAAATAGTTCTGACAATAGCATTGACTCACAAATGGCAAGTGCGACAACTTGATGTCAACAATGCGTTTCTAAACGGCTGGCTACAGGAAACTGTGTTCATGAGTCAACCTGAGGGCTTCATTGATCCTAATAAACCTCATCATGTTTGTCAACTAAGAAAAGCCCTCTATGGGATTAAGCAAGCACCTCGAGCATGGTATGACAAACTAAAGTCCTCCCTTGTTCACATAGGTTTTACATCCACTCACTCAGACACTTCACTTTTTGTTCTACATCAACGCAATTGACTGATCTACATCCTAGTCTACGTGGATGACATCCTAGTCACTGGTAATGCTGACAGGTTTATTGAGCATCTCATCACTGATCTTCATACTACGTTCTCTCTAAAGGACATGGGCCAAATATATAACTTCCTTGGTATTGTAGTGGTTTCATCCTCTATTGGGTTACATTTATCTTAGTCCAATTACATTCGGGATCTGCTACAGAAAGCCTTTCTTACTACTGCTAAGGCTTGTTCTACACCAACTTCTCCATCCATCAACCTTTCGGTTAATGAATGAAAGTTATTTTTTTATATAACACTATTTAGGAGTATCTTGGGAGCCTTACAGTATGCCACGATAAGCATACGTGATATACAGTTTGCTGTCAGCAAACTCAATCAATTTATACACAAACCCACCACCATTCACTGGTAGGCTTGCAAACGCATCCTAAGGTACCTAAAAGGAATAACTAATGAAGGGTTTCTACTCAAACCAACATCCCAGTACACTATCACATCATTTTCTGTCACAGACTGGGATGGGAGCATTGATGACAGAAAATCTATCAGGGGGTATACAATCTATGTTGGGGACAACCCGGTTTCTTGGTCCTCCAAGAAGCATCAAGTTGTAGCACGCTCAAGCACTAAAAGTGAGTATAGACCTTTCTCATACTTCTTCTGAGATAACTTGGCTTCAATCTCTTCTTAGTGAGCTCCATATCACTGTCTCCTCTCCCCTAGTGCTCTGGTGTGATAATCAAGGTGTTTCTTCCATGGCTTCCAACCCTATTCAACATGCCAGAACCAAACACATCGAAATGGATGTTCACTTCATCAGAGATAAGGTCCTGGCCAAGCAACTCTTAATATAGTATGTCCCCTCTACAGAACAGATTACTGACATCTTCACCAAACCCCTCTCAGGCTCTCAATTCCTCTTCTTCAAGGACAAGCTCAATGTGGTTAACACCCCATTGAGCTTGAGGGGGGATGTTAATCTACCTATTCAACCACCTCAGTTGTCTTCCTTTTAAACTGCAATGTCAGCACCGATTACTGCAACAAGAGTTAGTTAGACATTCTTAGTTGTGATTGGTTGTTAACCTTTGTAATTCTCTCATGCTCCTTTTGGCAATCTTTTATAATCATTTCTCTTGTAACAAACTCTCCTTTTATGGTTAATATATTTAGTTGCTCAGCTGCGAGGTGGGTGAGCACTAATTTTACAGTACAGAACCACCAATCTCATCTCTCAATCAGTTTCATCTTCCTCGAGCTACCATTGGGACCTCTCCTTCATCTTTTAGTTTTTCCTACTACCCACTTTTTGGTGACTAAAAACTATTTCTTGATGAAGGCTTGGATGGAGTTCTTAGACATGTTCGTGCCTCCTCCATTATTGGCTGACATGTCCGCCTAAATGGAATAATCACGTGGTTAAGGTTCTAAACTCTTTGGAAGACTATCTTGGAGAAGCATGTATATATGAAGCTATTTAGGTTTTTAGCCATGTACTTTCTAGTGACTGTAATTTGATATTTGATGCACTTTGCTTCTGGTTAGTATGTTTGAATGCATTTTTTGTTTTCCTGTAGTTTGATGGCTCTAATAGAGTTTGAAGTTAGCTAGCTGACTTATTTATCCTTACTAGCGAGGAGATTAGGAAAACTTAACCATCCTCACCTTCTGATATTGAGTATAACTTTCTAAATATTCCTCTCAATTTCACTATTTTGCCTTCCTTAAAGCAGAGGCCAAATATTCAGTTCTCATATTAGATAGAGATTTTTTACCCTTGGCTCATCTTGAGTCCTAGCTTTGGTCCCACATTTTGGGCATTTGTATAAATCCTATTCTGTTATGATTTATAATCACGTAAGTGGTACTGGGGGGCCCTCTCTGGCTTTTCCAATCTTGGTTGCGTGCACTTTTCATTACATTTTAATGTAAAACACGGTCATTGAGTGCTATTAAAGCACCTAATTCTTGTAGTGAGTAGGACAAAATTACAGAGGATATTGAGTTTTGTCCACAATATAGAAAATTCAGAAACATTTCTCAAAGGAATGCACCCTAACTTTTGTGTTCGTTCTCCCCATGCAAAGTGTAGTTGGTTTCTATAAAAGTTGGGGGCTGGGAAAGGGCGGGGAATGAAAATCTCATACCCGCCTAATTAAACTAAAAGAAATTGAACAACAATCAATCTCTCACAGCGCCTGTCTCTTCAACCCTCACTCTCTCGACAATGAAGCTGATAGAGAGCTCTCTTTGTGACAAAGCTCACAGAGCATTCTCTTCGTGAGGTGAAGCTCTCTTGGTGACGAAGCTCACAGCCTCTCTACAGCTCTCTCTTTCAAAGCTCTATTGTAGATTCTCTCTCGTAGCTCTTTCTCTGAGCTCTCTTGCGTAGCTACCTTTCTCAGCTTTTCCCAGATCTGTCTCGCTGATGGCTCTCTCTCGAAGCTCTTTATCTCAGCTCTCTTTCTAAGCTCTGTGATTTTCGTTTACCAAGGCGAACTCCTCCCAATCTTAGCTTCTCAGAGGTAAATCCCTAATTCTAATCTTTATGTATAAGCTTTATATTCTCCCTTCTTTTATCTGATTATGCATATTCGTGTACAAGCTTTTCGAGGACTTCCCCTTTTCTGCTAGGAGTAATCTTAAATTCGTGTATGATTTTGGTGATTTTTGTATGGTTTTTATGTTTTTATGAGGTCTGTCTGGTTGTTATGTTTTGTGATTTTTGTTTGGTTTTTTATGTTATTCAGAAGGATTTCCAGGTTGCTTTTGAGATGCTTTGGAGGTGATTTGGAGGTGCTTTTACTGCAATGAAGAATACTCTGAACCTCTCTCTTTGTGAAGCAAAGCTTTTTCTGAACCTCTATTGCATGTCTCTCTTGCAACTCTCCCAACTCTCTATTGTAGATTCTCTCTCGTAGCTCTCTATGCTTGAAGTTCAGTTTCTTTGCCCTTGTGTTATTTTGATAAATGAGTTAGTTATGGTTCTTTGGGTTCTAATTTAGAGTTTACTAATCTCCCAAATCTTGTGGTTATCATTTTTTGGTAATGGGGTATGCATTTGTTGCTGGTACAACTAGTGGTTTTAAAGATTTATGTCCTTAACATAAAGCTTTGGTTTTAAAATTTTCATTTCTTCATCTTCCTATGCATGTAATATTCTAATGATTTGCTTTCAAGTCAAAAGTACTGTTTTGATTAAGCTAGAAGAAGAGTTCAAAAGTTCACTTAGTAAAGTTGAAGGTTTATCATCTTTCCCTCTATAGTCTTAGATGCTCACTTATGCTTCTTTTTTGATAAAATTTTATTGTTACATATGATTCCTTCCTTGCCTGCAATATTCTATTTCACTGCTGTCTGGTGTGGCCCTTGTTGGCATGCTAACGCTCACATACTCAGATATGTACTAATATTCGATCCTTCATTCTTAATCTTAAGCATTATTATAACATCTCATTTAGTGATTTTACAATATTTTAATGCTTTGGATGAAATTGACAAGTCCCGGTGCCATCTATTGAGATGGAGTACGGTTGTAAACTTTGCATTGGCCCCTGCACAACTAAAGGAGAGGTAATGTAATATACTGCTACTATTATTTAAGAGGATATTCATGGCTAAATACTTATCATTTTTTAGCTTCAAAAAATTATTTCTTATGAATGTTGAAATGCTATCACATGGATTCTATTATGATGCATTTTATGGTGATTTAGGCTTGAATGAGGATCACTTCAGCAAATTGAAGTGGGGGCAATGGAGGTTGTTTCAGTATCCTTCTTTCTCTACTTCAGATGTTCTTTATCATCCTTACTTTATGTACTAAATGATTGTTCTTGCAAAAACATTTCTCCATCTAACATGAGAAATATGTAATAATTGGAAGGTTCAAGTGGTGTTGCTTTTCACTAACTAATCGATTTCAAAGAGACTATAGCTTATTTCAACTCTATATTGAAACAATGATTATTTTTCTCAAATCTCAAGTAGCTCAAATTCTTCCAAATGATTTATATCATGTAATGAGATGTTTGTGCTTGCTTGCACTAATAGACAAAATGCAAATTTTGTAAAGGAGAAGCAACCTTTCCAGCGTATTGAAGTATCGAGGCAGCATGCACTTGAAATATTTTTTGAATATGGGTTCAAGAAAAGTGAGACCTCTTTGGTTGTGCATTATATTTTGCATGATCATTAGCTAATCATATTTGCTCACTTTGGTTTTAATTGATTGGATGTGATTTGAAAATCCCTCGTGGTTTAGTTGTTTTAAAAGTTTTCATATTGCATTTAATTATATTAGGTGCTCTTTTTTATTATTTTACCTTTTAGTGAGGCATCTACTTTTGATGCTATGTTTCCAGATAATATCTTTGATTTTCATGAATCGATTCATTAATGGTGAAAAAATAGAAAAGAAGCATGGTTTTGTAAGTGATTTCCAAAATTCTTGCTCTGATTCAGATAAGCCAAAAGATTTATTTTGCAAGTGAGTTATATCTCTTAAGTTGAGCTAAGAGTTAAGTTAGATTATTGAACCAATTTTTATTTATTGCTTTTCTATTAAGCTTCTTTAGGTATTTGGAAATAAAATCATTCTGTATTTTGGACAAGATGTCAACAGTGAAAGTTTTATAATTTTTTGGGGAAGCTTCTTATAACTCAAAATCCACTTTTCTTCTTTAGACTGCATTATGTGATAAAATAGCATTAATTGATCATTTGGATATGACCATTATGATTCTTTTGCAGCTTAGGCTGTGTTTAAGCTCTAGACCCTGTAATGGACCCCAAGAAGAACAATCCACATTTGCTCTTGCTTTGCACATCACTACTACTATGTGGAATTGCATTTTGGGTAGACTTGATATGAAATGGGCAATCCTTAATTATATTGATACTTTTTGTACTATTGGAATATATTTCATACTTTAGGGTTGATTGAAAAATTTGGACAGATAACTTTTCTTTAATTTTGTTGTACTTGGGGAGAGAAATGGCATTTATGTGGATTTTTTATCCAATACGACTACCCCTTCTTTCAGGGATTTTTTGTTTAATGCACTAAGGATTTTTTTTTCTAATATCGTGTTTAGACACTTATCTCTGGTGCATTAGTAGGTTTTTTATATAAGAAATTGATCTTTAGTGCATTAGTGGGATTCTACCAATGTTTATAAGTTTTGGTAGTCAAACTCAATGTTTCTTTGTGTTCATACCAAGTGTTTGTTCATACCAAGGTTGCTAAGGGAGATTCAGATTCAAAAGGTGAAGCTATTTGATGCTGATTATGACACTTTGAAAGCTCTAACTAACTCTGGAATTGAGGTCATGGTTGGTATTCCTAATGATATGCTCTCCACTTTAGCCTCCAGTGTCAAGGCTGCTGAAATGAGTTTCCAAAAATGTCTCTTCTCACATTAGTAACAGTTTGGTTTGCTAGGATCGATCGGTTTTAAAAAATAAAGAAAATTAGATTTGAACCACGAATGGTTCTTGGGTGGAGTATAAATTTTTTTTGTTTTAACTTATTTAATCATATTAAATAATTTAAAACCAATTTTAGTTTGATCATTCATATACGATTTTAAAATCAATAGATTAAGAGAAAATGATTTTTCACATTTACTCTGTATCAGAGAATTTCTAAACTGTTGGAACTCTCTTGAGTATTTTTCATGTTCTTCAAGCTTTAAGATCAAATTCACGAACTTGATCTTTCACGAACAATTTATGAATTAGTCCACCGACAACCACCCGTTAATTTTAGAAATATATCTCAAAAGATTTTTGCATAGGAATTTTGAGTGTGGGTTCTCAAAACGATTGAAGAAGAAAAATCAAATCTTCCCTTCTTCAGATTAATTTTGGCGGCAACAGTAGTGAGAGAAAAAAACTTTTTTCTCTTCTTTTTCTGTGTTGATATAATTTATGTTACCATGATAACCTTTTCCTGACATTCTATTGGTTGGTTTTATCTTATTTTGAGCTGTAAAAAGTTGCAAAGTGGATTATGAATAGTAGCCTGTCGAACACAGGTGGTGGCAAACAAGGTGTTTTTGTCCGCATTTTTTCTGTTGCGGCTTGAACTCTTTGTTAAATTCCAGAATATATATTGGTGTGTTTAAATGAGATAGTTTATGATTGTTCAACTCAGTTTTAATTTTAAGAATCTAAAACCTTTATCGCCCTTTTAGAGCTGAAAATGAACCATGGATTAGAAGTGGAAATAGGACTTTAATTTAAGTTCTCTTCTTGTTTGTTACTTATTGAGTTTGTCTACTTATGGAAGCTATGAGTATTTGACTTTAGAGGAATAGGAGATTTAAGTTTTTTCACTTTCATTTCTATCTTTTGTTTTGTTTGAATTTCATCTTTGTCTTTTTGTTGGACATCTCATTGAGCTCTTCATCTTTCTTGTTCAGTATAAATGATACTCATGCCAATGATTAATACAGTAACAACAGAAAATGGAAACATTAGTCCTAATAGATATCACAGTCTATCATCTTATTACTTTGTTAATATAGTAATTATCTGTCAAAGAAGTGACCTTGCTGCATCAAGCGCTATGATTTTGAATGAGTCTAAAAAATATTCGAGCATTGTATCACATTTCTCTGATAAGAAAAGCCCACGATTCAGCTAGCTTATAAATTTTTGTTTCAGACAAGTTACTTTTAGCAGGGATGATTGTTTTTTCATTGCTGCTTTCTTTCTTTTTAGGCAGCACTAGCATGTCTATTTTAAATTTTATTTCAAAAATTAATGTTATGCACTATCAGTGAGATATCATCTAATGGTTCTAGATTTATTTGTATTGCATTTGATTTCTCTTCATCTCTGAAACAGAAGATATATGATGACATTCTTGTGCGGTTGAGAAGCTTAAAGTCAACAGAAGCAAAGCAAGTCACATGTTGCCTCGACATCAGTTTCTGAAGCTTCATAATTAGATTTGGAGTCTTATTAGATTTTAATCCTTCTCTAAAGAATATTACTTTTGATTGTTCTATGTAAATTTCAATATGTGTTCATCATTTGAAATTGGATTTTTAGCGGACAATAGTTTGTAACAATTTTGAGTAATAAAATAAAAAGTTATGTGACTTTATTATTTTTTGATATTTTATCAAAAATATTATTTTTTAAGATTGTACAATGGCAATAATAAGTAATATAAAAAACACAATAACAAGATGTTGCACGTCATATAGCATAAAAATGCTATGAAAAGTCTTTGATAGGGTTTAAAACGCTATGGTAAGTTTTTACTATTGGTTTATAAATGCTATCATTTGTCTACCATAGTATTGAAAAAATGCTACGGTAGGTCTGTCATAGCATTGGAAAAATGATATCGTAGGTCTGTCAAGTGTTGAAAAAATGATACGGTAGATCTTTAAAAACATTAAAAAAAAGTTATGATATGTCTACCATAGCATTAAAAATGCCATAGAAGGTATACCATAGCGTTTAAAAATGCTATAAAAGTATTTTGATAGCAATTTTTCATAGCGACGAAAAACACTATGGTAGGGTCGTATTTTTAATAATGCTGACAAATATAACATTTAGAAAAATCCTATGAAAATGTTATGATAGCGTTTTTTAGCCACTATTGTAGCATTTTTTTGTTGTAGTGATTAAGGTTGAGATCACTCGATTGATAAGGAGTTTCTAACCTAGCAGTAGAGGGGAGAATGGAGTAAGGACTATGTGGAATCTCGTAGTGAAATGAGGGCCTAATTGTGGCTAGAGTAGATGGCAGTACTTGCCACATGAGGGTTGTTAACTTGCTCAACCATATTTTGGAGATAATCCTCCATAATATATCTTGAACCAAAAGAGGTTTGAGAAAGTTGGAAGTTTTTGAAAAACAGAAAGCTTGGTTGTGAAGAAAGCTTGAAGAAAAGAGTTATTAAAGGTTGCAACATTAACCAAAAAAAAAGTGAAGAAACCCATAAAACACGAGACTTGTTGTCGAATTAAAATTTAGGACAAGCAAAATGTCTATAGGTTTCTTTGAAATTGATACATTTCCAAAAAAATGCAGAGTTATTGTTAGTGCCCCAAATTAGAATTTTCATAAAGAGTTGTTAAACAAGTCCAGGTTACAAATGAACAGAGCTTCCAAGTATTCAATTTGACTGAGGGTCAAATCAGATTCAACGCAGAATCTAATCTAGAAGCAAGAGTTTAATTGCAGTATTTTCAACTACAAAAATCAAGATTCAATCAATGAACGACATTACAGACTAGTGAATAAGTACAAAGATTGCCAAGGAGGCTCACGTAGAAAAAGAGTGGAGATCATGAAGTAATTATCGTCGAATGGATATCTTTGTCTGTAAAAGAGATTTTACCCCTCTAGGAAAGAGGTCCCCGACCAAAAAGGAATTATTAACCTAGTCTATAAAAGACAACACTTTCTTAGTTCTAGGAGTATGAATCTTGTAGCCCTTTACTATATGATCAAATGAGGTAAATGGTCACGACAATTTAGTCTTAGGAGCTAGAGACTTTGAACATTTTACTGTATGATAAAACGAGATAAACGACCAAAGGTGTGTATGAGTAGTTCTGTTAACTTAGCTTGTTTCTAATATTTGTACCTTGTATAACTCTATTACTTAAAGAGGCATTCTTTGCCTAGTTACTGTTGAATAAACATTAAATGTCATTTTTAGTGGGTTTTAATTTAGGAGTTAGGAAACATAAAAGGTCAAGAGTTTTTGTAGATGAAAGGCCAAGGGGTGATAGATTTAATTGTTTTTCAGTTTTTTTTAGTTTTAGAGTCTATATAAAGGCCTTGGTGATTTCATTTGAAAATAAAACTAAGAGGAATATAAAAGTTAAAGTATTACAAGTGAGTTTATTTATGTTCTCAAATTGGTATCAGAGCCGAATGGCGAATGTGACGGGTCAAATGCCGCTACCACGACTAACGAAGGCAAACTACGAGAACTGGAGCATTCAAATGAAATCTCTTCTCGGCTCTCAAGATGCATGGGAGGTGGTCGAAGAAGGGTTCGAAGAACCAACAAATACCACAGGATATACGGCGGCTCAAAACAAGGCGTTGAAAGAGGCGCGAGTGAAGGATAAGACGGCATTATACATGTTGTTCCGAGCCGTTAAAGTGTTCAAAGGAGCCGACCGAGTCAAGCAAGTGCGTCTCCAAACTCTTCGTGGCAAGTTGGAGAGCATGAAGATGAAGGAGTCAGAAAGTGTATCTGACTACATCACGCGTGTACAAGCCGTGGTGAACCAACTCATTCGTAATGGTGAAGCGTTAACAGATGCGCGAGTTGTGGAGAAGATTTTGAGATCATTAACCGAAAATTTTGAGAATGTTGTGTGCGCAATAGAAGATTCAAAGGACCTTGTGACGCTCACAGTCGACGAGCTTGCCGGTTCTCTCGAGGCACACGAACAACATAAGAAGAAAAAAAAGGAGGAGACACTCGAGCAAGCACTTCAAACCAAGGTGTCAATCAATGATGAAAATGTATTCTATTCTCAAAATTTCTGAGGTAGAGGGCGTGGCCGTGGAAGTCATCAAAATGGTCGCGGTGGTCAAGGCAGCAGTCATGAGAGGTACTATAAAGAGAAGGGACAGTCAAGCCAACTAAATTGGCGTGGAAGAGGACGCGGTCGAGGAAGAGGCGGTCGGTCGAACTATTCCAACATCGAGTGCGAGAACCTCATTTCAAAAGAAGGCAGAATATCAAGCTAAATATACTCTCGAGTTGATTCATACCGACATATGTGGACCAATTGCCCCTGAATCTTTCAGTGGTAAAAGGTAATTCATTACCTTTATCAATGATTTCTCACGGAAAAATTGGGTTTATTTTCTGAAAGAAAAATCTGAGGCATTCGAGGTGTTCAAAAAGTTCAAAGTGATGATCGAGAAGGCAGCTGGTAGACACATCAAAGCAGTACGATCTGATAGAGGTGGCGAGTATACTTCAACGACTTTCCTGGAATATTGCGAGGAGCAAGGCATAAGGAGATTTCTATCCGCACCATACTCTCCTCAACAAAACGGTGTGGCCGAGAGGAAGAACCGGACTATTCTCGACATGGTTCGATCAATGCTCAAGAGCAAGAAGCTGTCGAAAGCATTATGGGCCGAAGTCGTGCAATGTTCCATCTATGTACAAAATCGATGTCCACATGTGAAGTTAGATGATCAAACACCACAAGAGGCATGGAGCGAACAAAAGCCGACAGTTTCTCATCTCAAAGTGTTCAATAGTGTGGCTTATGCACACGTACCGGATCAACGAAGAATGAAGCTCGAAGACAAAAGCAAAATGTATATTTTTATTGGGTATGATGAGAAGACAAAAGGGTACAAGCTACTCGACCCAATAAGCAAGAAGGTGATGGTGAGTCGTGATGTGCGAGTAAATGAAGCAAGCGAGTGGGACTGGAACAATTCGACGGAGGTTATCATCGAAGTTGGAGAATCATCAGTCGTTGCACCAACAAGTATACCAACAAACTCTGAAACTACCGATGATGAAGATGAACCACGACAACCAAAAATGTGAAGTTTGCAAGATTTGTATGACTCGACAAATGAGGTACACCTTGTATGTCTTTTGGCAGATGCTGAAAATATCAACTTTGAAGAGGCGATGCGAGATAAGAAGTGGCAAACTGCCATGAACGAGGAGATTAAGGCGATTGACCGCAACAACACATGGAAGCTAGCAGAATTACCGAAAGGCAGTCAGCCTATTGATGTGAAGTGGGTGTTCAAGAAAAAGATGAATGCTCAAGGTGAGATAGAACGGTACAAGGCGAGACTTGTTGCGAAGGGATACAAGCAAAAGATAGGAATCGACTATGACGAGGTGTTTGCTTCTGTTGCAAGAATGGAGACAATCCGATTACTCATTTCACAAGCTGCTCAATTCAAATGCCCAATATTTCAAATGGATGTCAAGTCGGCATTCTTGAATGGTGTGCTCGAAGAAGATGTCTACATCGAACAACCACCCGGGTACATGAAAGTCGAAGAAGAGAAGAAGGTGCTAAAATTGAAGAAGGCGCTTTACGGGTTGAAGCAAGCACCGCGGGCATGGAATACATGTATCGATACATATTTCAAGGAGAACGGGTTCAAGCAATGTCCCTACGAGCATGCCCTTTACGCAAAGAAGAATGTAGGTAACGTGTTATTTGTTGCTCTTTATGTCGATGACCTCATTTTTATGGGAAACAATGATGAGATGATAGAAGAGTTTAAGGGCACAATGACACGGGAATTTGAGATGTCAGATTTGGGCTTGATGAAGTTTTTTCTTGGTTTGGAGGTTAGACAAGTAGAGACGGGTATTTTTGTATCATAAGAGACATGCAAAAGAGATTTTGAAGAAGTACAAGATGGCAAATTGTAACCCGGTATCAACACCAATGGAACAAGGTGCAAAACTCTCGAAGTTCGATGGAGTCGAACATGTCGATGCGAGTAGATACCAGAGTTTGGTAGGAAGCCTTCGCTATCTCACATGCACAAGGCCGGATCTTTCATTAAGTGTCAGTATTATAAGTCGGTTCATGGAGGAGCCGGTTTATTCACATTGGAAGGCGGTGAAGCGAATCCTACGGTACATCCAAGGAACGGTGTCACTCGGGTTGTTTTACTCGAAAGCAGAAGATTACAAGTTGGTTGGTTATTCCGACAGCGATTGGTGCGGAGAAGTACATCGGGATATGTGTTCTTTATGGGAGATACTGCATTTACTTGGTCTTTAAAGAAGAAACCGATCGTGACGCTCTCGACGTGTGAAGCTGAATATGTGGCAGCATCTTGGTGTGTATGTCATGCGATATGGCTTAGAAATTTGTTGAGCAAGATGGAGCTAAAGCAACTAGCTGCAACCATGATTCAAGTTGACAATAAATCAGCATTTGAGTTGGCAAAGAATCCAGTAAACCATGAAAGAAACAAACACATTGACGTTCATTTTCACTTTATCCGAGATCATGTGAAGGAAGGAAGTGTGGAGTTGGTGCATGTGGAAAGTCAGGATCAAGTTGCGGATATCTTCACAAAACCGCTATCGAAAGTACTTCTCGACAAATGCAAGAAAATGATTGGCATGACGGATGGTAGAAGCATTTAAGTTTATGGGGGAGTTTTGTTGAATAAACATTAAATGTCGTTTTTAGTGGGTTTTAAATTTAGGAGTTAGGAAACATAAAAATTCAAGAGTTTTTGTAGATGAAAGGCCAAGGGGTGATAGATTTAATTGTTTTTTAGTTTTTTTTTTAGTTTTAGAGTCAATATAAAGGCCTTGGTGATTTCATTTGAAAATAGAACTAAGAGGAATACAAAAGTTAAAGTATTACAAGTGAGTTTATTTGAGTTCTCAGTTACTTGTGTTCAATTTCCATTGTGAAAACGTCCTATTCACTGAGGTAACTGAACTCACAATTGACATGATGCTTGTTTGTGTTCGCTTTGATCAAATGTCAGTACAAAGGGATAAATCTAAATCGTTCAACTTTGCCGGATCCATACTATTATTACAAATGTTGAAATGATGCATGTATGTGTAGTTTCATGGTCCTTTGTACACAACTTCTCGATAGCGACAACGTAAAGCTTCTAACTCATCTAATTCCCAAATAGATTATGGTCATTGATCATCCTGTATGTATAACAGTGAATTGTATGATGGTTTGGAATCAGTCACTACTACAATTTTGGCCTTAGATGACGGTGAAAACCCGTCATTATAATCCTATAATGACGGCTGACCGCCTGTCATCTATCAGACTGTCATCTTTACTCTTTTTAATAAAAACTATCATAATAGGGTGCCGCGAAAATCAATTAGATGATAGAGAATTTCCGTCATCATAGGTTCCGCCAAAAGTTATTAGATGACGGTGAATCTCCGTCATCATAAGTGCCGCCAAAAGCATTTAGATGACGAAGAATCCTCATCACCTAATGTCCAAATTATTTAAAAAAACTGTCATGGAAAGGAAAAAATACATTTCCATGACAGTTTTTTTATTTAATTACCGACTGATTTTTTTTGTATACATTAATGTCAAAATAACTTTTAATCAGCACCTATAACAAGCTCTTTTTTTTATAAAAGTTCAACACCTATAACAAGCTTATCTTATTCTATTTTTTTATAAGCTTATCTGATTCCATTGTAGATAACTAAGACCTACCAATTTCTTTATAACACGATAGTTGTTAAAAATGATAGCAACTAAAAAAAACATAAAACTTGTCTAGTTCTCAATGAACACAAACACAACTAAAAATTGTTGTAAATCTTTATGGCAATGATTCAACTGAGTCATATGCAAACATACATACATAAATCATACATTTATACACACACGCATCCATATATGTATTTCTTATACGATTTTTTACAAGAACTAAACCATATATAAAATAATAACTCAAATAAAGCATAAAATATTTAGTGAAATTAATTTATGAGATATAGAAATTTGTCAGTTCTCTCATCTTCACAACTCAATGAAAATTAGAAAATTAAAGTGGAAAATGAAAACCTATATAAAAGTTCTTCCCTGCTTCTGCCAAGCTTGTGAGTTTTAGTTCCTTGAGAGATGCTAGACAAGCAGTTGCGGTGTCTATCTTTGTGTGTTTTATGTGCTCAATTTCCTTTTGGAGCGTTTTGTTCCACAACTTAACCAAGCTCTTCAACGTTGGTCATCCATGTGCCTGTACAAGTTTAACACATTAATACTACAACTCAACCAAGATCTTTTTAAATCATTGCTTTGCATCGCCAGATCAAACTCCAACCTGCCAAAAACAAAAATATAGAAACCAATAAAAGATGTTAAATAAAATTACCACTTCAGGATATCATCAGCTTTGATAAAAAAATGGTCTTAAGAAAGGTGGTAGAGTTCAAATATTTTTTACCTCTTTGACATTCCAGGTAGATGAAGAGCTTCAGTTGCATAACCCATTCCTAACATAAATTGGGCTAAATCAACATGATGTTCTCTGGCAAGCCTACTTGCCTTGCTTTTCAAAATAAAATGATATCTCAAATTTTATAATGTAAACATATAAGGTAATCCATGCTACTTACATGCTTGGAGGACTTAAAAACTTTGAAAGATTGAAACTAATAGGAGCTTTTGTCAAGAAGAGCTCTAGTTTTATTATATTTTTCAGGATACAAAGTCTAGCCAGGATATTTAGATAAGAATTACTCAACTGATTCTAACTGGTGAAAGACAAAAAAAAACTAGTACAAAACATTCTATCAAGGGACTAAAGATTATATGAGATGTGTCTCTAGTGAAAATACCCAAGAACTTGACCACCCACATTCCTTTTGATAGCCTCTTCATGATCCAAAATTCCTTCTGGTGTAGTAATCACAACATAATCCCATGAATATATAATACATGTAAATATTAGAAGCCATATAGGATGTTGATATTTGCTTCAAGAAAGGAGAAAAAAATGATGAGTTCACGATGTGAAGAGAAAACACAGAGGTGCTATCATGATGGAAATTAGGTAGTGAGGGCTTCATAAAGTGACACTACTAGGGCAGTGATGCTAGCATGTTAGGCCAAGTTTTTTCAGAATGCTAGAACAAAGCTTGCGAAATATCGACAATAAGGTAGAGGTTATCTACAGGTAGTAGGTGGATGACCCCCATTTGAGGTGTCACTATCGTAAGTGGCAGGTAAAACATTCAAGACAATACATAGAAGCATATACTTGTGTCCGAACTGTGAAGATAATTGCTTAATCAAATCTTCTTGTTCTTTTTCCTCATGCTTACGCGCATCACCATATATAGATGCAGCCTTTGCTAGTATTTTTTCATTGATATTCTCAGCCCCGTAGTTACAACACTCCTCCGACAGCTTGGTGCTTGCCTACCACAAAGTCCATGATTAAAAAGTTGAATGATTAATATTTCCATTGAAATTTAATAATTGTTAACAATGCCAACAAAATATTTCTTGACCAAAAAGTCTTTGTGCGATAACAAACAAATTCATGGTTGATCATGATAATAGAATACTCACCTGCCTCAATATGTTTGTAGCCAATGGCTATAAATGTTTCTCATGCTTTAACAATATCTTTTTGGAAATCCTAGTAACTGAGAGGAGAATATATAATACATTTGTAAGACCAGATGAATGATCAATACATATCAAGAAATCAACAAAAATATTTATTGGTATACTACACCAAGCTCATTTAGCTTCTACCATAAAAAGATATTTAATATCATTTATACACAATAATAAACAGAAGGGAAAAATTCTTTACCCTTCTAGCACGAGTTGATCTATATAGTTTTTTTTCTAGTTGTTAGTGTCTTTGCAGCTCAGCTTCATCAATTACTATCACAACTGAATTTTCATAACCACTCCCACCAAACTGCTTTATTACAACCAGAAATCCAAGAAAAAAAATTAGCATTAGCATTTATTTTCTTTTGACTCAACATTCATAAAGCAATATAATAAGAAATGATTAGGAAAGAAGCTGTCGGTATGCATATTGATCTTCCTATTCATGATCATCCTACTGCTAGCACCACCAAAGGTATCCCAAAAAAATTGAGAAATTATAGAATTATCAAATATTGCACTTTAGAGTTTCCTCTTTTTTCATATCTGCTCAAATAGAAATGTTCATTTAATGGGTTCTACCGTAGATTTAGGCTTTAATTTGACGGATTTCCTTTTTCTTATTGTTGAGATTAAAGAAATGAATTCAAATATCCTTTGCCTATATTTTCTCATCTACCATTTTGGTAGATATGGGTACCAACAACATTAATGATCCATTTATACTTCTTCCATTTTCCATGAAAAAATGATAATCTCTATCAAATTCAACGTTCTATAAATCTCTAGTGCTCTTCTTTACTCGGTAACACAAATAATAAGTTGACGAATTGACCAACAAAAAATAAAGAAATCAGAGACCAAAATGAAATGGTTATTCACAAAGTATCTATTGTTGCTTTGCTAGTTGATGCTTAATTTTACTAGCTTGTTTTTTAAAAATGTCCATGGCAACTAGTTGGTTTCAACTTCTGAACTATCCCAAGGAAATCGATGTAAAGGATTAAAAAAGACGTAGTACAATAGTTGCAACCAGAGCAGTATTTAAGCTTGTAAAATCGTCAGAGATCTAGTAGCCAATGCACCGTACAAGATCAGAAGCTCTCTCTCACAAATTTGACTGATTTTCTGTGTGGAGAACTAGATTTGGACGGTTAGGAAGATCAATAACGAAGGTTTGAGTTCCTCTCTCTCTATCCATCAAACAATAAACATAATGAAGAAAAATCAGGGTGCAAAAAGCATGATAAAAAAAAGACACAAAATGAAGGATGAAGAATACCCTTACCCCTTATGCCTATCGAGAACAACAACAAACTTTGAAGCGCACCTTTGAATATGAGATTTCATTGACGAGGAGGGATCTTGCACGACGACCACCTAACGCCTACTTCATCCCGACAAATCCTCCACTAGCCTGACTTCTCCCTCCTAAACAAAAAAGCTCGAAGAGCCATGAAGAGAGAGGCATGGGAGAAGAAGAAAGGCAGAACTAAGACAAGAAGGGAGAGAGAGATGAAGAGAGCCAGATCTGAGATTAGAGACCCAAGGGAGAAGAAGAAAGGTAGATCTAAGACGAGTTTATGGGAAAGGGAAAATCGAAGGAGATGATGTCCTGACTTGCCAGTCACGACTAATCTCCTCTCGCCTCTGTTAAAGAGAAAGAAAAACTAAGTAAAATTGGGGTTTAGGATGGATTAAATAGGATGGTATTTTCATAAATAAAATGTCCTTTAGTAATTTTTTAATATCACTATAAGAAGTTATTATGACAACCTAAAAATTAGTTGTCATCGTAGATAGCACATTAATGACAGTTAATTTTTGAGTTGTCATCTTACTCAAATTGCCTCACCCTACACTATTTTCCTTTGAAAATTTTAAGCAACTATCATTGTATCATTGAAGTGGTTTTCATTGTAAGCCAAAATTGTAGTAATGCACTTAGATCATATTTTAAGAAAATATTAGAACTAATTTAAAATAAGTTGAAAAAAATAGAATACATCAAATGATATAATGCCAATATATAATTCAACAAAGTTCGTTGGCGAGAATTGTAAAGGACAAGTAAACATATTACTAACATCCTCTTCATCTCATATTGGTAAAGTTCCATCGTTGCATAACCCGCACCAAAATTAAATGGTAAGCGACAAGTTAAGCGTAGCTTTGTATGGGTATAATCAATTGAAAAGACCTGGCAAATGATATCATCTAGTTGGTCCATTATGGAACAAATTTCCTTAATCAAATGACGATCATGACCAATCCTATTCGATTCATAAACTACATGATTGTCCATATCCAACAACGGAAAAACTTATTGGTACTCCGGGAGAACTAACGTACTCCCGCAAATAAAAAATTTACACTTAGCAAAAAGTGTTAAAAAGTTGATTTTCTATCGAGCGTTGATTTTTCACTTGAGAGAGTACAGTATTCTTGAGAGTATCATAATTTTTTTTCCAACAATGCTAATATATTCCTGTCCTCCATTCTTCAACTTACTAGCCAACAAAGTTTTCCTCCAAAATGAATAGTACATAAAATATATAAATACCATGAATAATATTTCTCTTCACGAAAAATAATATCTAAATATTACAAAATCAAACCCTAGCAACCATATTGTCCATAAAAGTATAAGTGGAATAAACTATATTTTTCTTCATAAAAAATATCATCTAATGATTATAAAAATCAAACCCTAGTAGCTACATTATCATTAATCAATTCTGTTTTACAAAAAATCATAAATTACTAATATCAGTAGCTATTGTTTAGTGAAATGACAGCACTTGGTAATTCCAATCTTCAGACACGAGTTTTCGAGTCAAACCTCAAAATTGACCTGGTTCAACGAGGTCTAGCCAGACGAGTTCTAAGAACCTCTTTATGGTCCTCGGACAAGGACCTCATTAAACGACAACTCATCGAAGAAGACCTTGTTTTTTTATAATACAATGTCTCTCTAATAAGATATTGTGTTTTGAAAAATAATCTCGTTAATGAGAAATTGTGTTCTCAAAGCACATGGTCCCTTTATGTGATCTCTTATTTTCAAAACACGATGTCTCTACTACCACATAGAAAGTGTCATAACACCATAAATCGGTTCTAGAAGAGGCAATTTCACTTATATGTTAAAAACTGTATGGTTTTCTTAATTATTTTGAAAGCTAGATCATTTTGTTAATTTATATTAAAAATTCCATAGGTTAGGGGATGTTTTGTACTTATCTTTTATTTATTATTACTAGTCTGGATGCTTAATAGTCAACAATTGATTTATGCAGCTTAATGAAGTGGAACGTAATTAAGGATCCCAACTACATACTTCAATTGTCGCCAATTTGAATGGTTTCACAATTAAAAAAAAATCTTTATACACCAATTGAAATTTTAAGTTTGTAGTTCTATGAAATAAATTTTTATTTTTATATATAACAAGAAGGGGGTCAATGCTATGAGCATGTTGGGAGATATCAGTATTAAAAAGAATGATCCGTCATTAATTCTATATCCACTTTAGATATTGTTACTGTACCAATGTAGTTTTTTTTAAATGAAAAACGTCTAATAAAAATTTCTGAAATAAGGGTTATCTACTCTAATTTTGTGATTCTTTACAAATTATTGAAAAAAATGTCAAAAAGATTACAAATATGCAAGTAGGAAAAGAAAAGGAAGTGAAGCATTGGGTAATTTTTTTTCAAAAAATAAATTTATTAATCAACTAGTGAAAACCGACGTAGAAGATTTTGAGCCAGGGCGAACAAAGACCTTTGAGAAACATTTTTTAAGGCCTTCGGTAGCAAATTGATGAGCATATTCATTATCTTCTCTAGGGCACTAATTAAAGCTTATAATCTAGAAACACTTAGTGTGTGATGTAATTTCAAAAACAATCTGGCCGATATCACTTGCTTTATAAAAAATTCCCCTCATCGCCTCCACCATATTAGAGGTATCGCAGAAAACAACAGTGTTATTAGAGAAAAAAAGATGCAGCTTCCTATGTAGCCCGCAATAATGCATAAGCCTCTGCTGAAAGAACCGAATCAACCCCCACACGTTGCTTGTACTCTATAGCAACAATGTCTCCACCTGGATCCGTAAGAACTCAACCCAACCCTGCAAGTTTGACGAAATCCAGGCAAGCCGCATCCACGTGAGGTCTTCATATGCGCTTTCTCGGATTGGTCTTCAGCTACGGCACCAGAGAAGGACCACCAACAGCACCATCCATGCATGACCGCAAGGAGGAATTCAGGTGAATTTGAGTATGTGCAATAGCTTCTACCAGAGTTGTCGAAATGCCATCGAAGCATCTATTATTAAGAATTTTCCATAACCTCCATAAACTAAAAACCAGCCAATGAATGGTGTGTCCAGTAATTGCTTCTATTAAAGACAATTGTCTTGAATTGAGACATTTTTTACATGGACAACGAGTTTTCCCCTCAATATTGAGATAATTACTAGTCACACTCATAAACTGTGAAATACCATCAATATACTCCATGGAAAATCTATTAGAATTTTTTATCCAACTCTTGTCCATTTTGTCAATTTGTAAATTAAATATATATTTAGAGAAACTCTTAACAAAATATATCTAAGCAAATAAAACCTTCAACATACTAATTCCTAAGCAATTAAAACATTTTCAATTTAAAGTCATATGAATAGATACTAATTTAACTAACTAATATTTAGAAGAGGAATGGAAATATCTAGTCCCATATCAGAACTCTAGATGGCTAAGAAAAAGAAATCAAATGTATTCGGCTTATAGAGTTTTATTTACTTTTCATTTTTTATAATGTTAATTACTACTTTGGGTATTGACTTATAATGTTACTCAACATAAATATCATACTATTGATGATGACTAAAAATGAAATGTATGCGGCTTATAGAGTTCTCCTTTTAGACTTTTGGGGCCTACCATGGAGGAAGCAAAAATACTAATTGGTAAGGATAAAAATGAAATTAAGAATTATATTGCTCTACAACAAAAAAAGACTTAGATGACGGTGAAAACCCGTCATCAAAACCCTTTAATGACGGGCACTGTCATCTATCAGGCTGTCATCTAAACTCATTTTATTAAAAACTGTCATCAAAAGCTGTCGGTAAAACACCTTTAATGAGGGGAATCCCCATCATTTTAAGTACCGCAAAAATACCTTTAATGATGGGGATTTCCCGTCATTATAGGTGCGGTAAAAACACCTTTGACGATGAGGAATCCCCGTCATTATAGGTGCCGTAAAAATACCTATAATGACGGTGAATCCCCGTCATTGAAAGATCATTTAAAAAAAACTGTCATACAAAGGCAAAAACATGTCTTCCCATGATAGTTTATGTCAGCCCAACTAATGCATTTGCAACATTTTTTACCATATTGCAAAGAGAATTAAATATTATATTGCTATAACAGGGAGAGCACCCACATTCTTTTGGCGCATTTCAAATAGAATCAATTTACAATACCAATGTTTGAATTATCAAAAGGGAAAAACTTATGCTTATAATCAAGCAAATGAACTAGCGTAAAACGATCCTTTAAATAATATGCATGCAGTAAGGTAAAAATGGAAAGAATTACCCTACAATAATCACAGCCAGCTCCAAAGTGAGCTCGAGAGGCTACATCATGCCACCGTGGTAGATCATCTTCCTCTTTACCACCACTACTAGTATCTGAAAGCATATATACACTGGTAAATTACTATTGATGCATATATTTGCAAACTTGCATCACAAAAACTAGAGAGTAACCAAATATAATTTGATTTTATACCTCATCCTAATAGAGGGGAATGATGTTGCCATGTTTCTAAAAGCTTGAGTGTGAATTAAATATAGAGAATTTGGTTAGGATTTGGGAGACATTAAGCTTAGACCAAACCAGGAAGAAAACATATCAACAACTTTAGCATCTCATTCTCGTTAAAAGTAAAACTCTGATACTTCCCAACTCCTACAACTTATAAGGGAAAACTAGAATTAAATTGGAGAGCTAACAAGTTCTTGAATGTAAATGAATCATATAGCTGAAGACACTTCGTTAGAGCTCTCTTCCTAGACATCAATGAGAATCAAAATTTCCATAGAAGTTGTCTTTCATCTCCACTCAAAGACCTTGTAGGTGGGTATTTTAGTATTCTTTGAATACACCTAACAAGAAAAGAGTAGATAAATAGATATCACCAAAAGTAAATCGTTTAACTCCAGTGTATTGCATAATTGAATGACAAACACTAATATATTTAATTATATGGAAATAACTATTGAGATTGATTTATAAAAAGTTGATGCACCAACTCAAATATTGTCTGATGTGTAGACGGAAAACATATGAAATATGATAATGACAGGACGCTTGAATTATAACTTAAGGACTCTAATGGTCAAACCACTAGTTCTGCCCCAAAATAATCTATCACTTACTAAACATTCTCATACTTGACCAATTGAATCGAATCTAACAATTTGATAAGGAAAAAAGCCAGACTGTTCATACATTTTCTCCATTCCCAAATGCATTTTTAGATAAACTTGGCACTTCTTTTATTAGAGCTTGGTTTAAGATCCCTATCGATGATACCACGAGTTAGACTCCTAGCCAGCTTCATCTTACCGACTTCTGGATCCAATACAACAAAATTAAATATGGTAATATTTAGTGTTTAGAAGGATTCATCTTACCTAGTGTTTAGAAGGATTCATCTTACCTAGTGTTTAGAAGGATTCATCTTACCGACTTCTGGATCCAATACAACAAAATCAGTTGTCGTTGAGATGGTAATAAGAAATTAGCTCCTGATTCCTAAACGTTAGAGAAAACAGAGGTTATCAAAGCATAAGTTGAATGTGAAAATGAATTTTGACTACCATTCTTATTGAATTAGACTACTATTTATATGAGTTGTAAATACAACTAAAACCCAAGAGTTCAAGAACTGATATGGTAGCATTAATACGGAGTACAAATCCTTTTCTCATTATGTCAAAATCTATATGCAGATAAACAAATGATAACAACTATTTTGTTAACGTATTATTCCATACATATATTTAAAAACAACAATTTAAGAAGTAAAGATGGTATGAATGCTAGCATGGTACTTGAAAAACAAAGTAATGTTCAAAACTACAAAAGTCAACAATCAGATATAATTGAGAATTTCCACCTTTGGAGCTTTCACGTTCCCTGATTCTCTCCATCGCTTCAAACGTGATGTGATCCTACCAAGACAGTTTTTCTCTAACGCGATCATCAAATATCAAATATTTAATTAAAGGTGGTTATTGTTAATAAGTTTTTGCAAGACTTAAACTGTGTACTCAGAGAAACATACACGCAAACACAAAAAGAACTTGTGAGTTTTGAGGAGGCAAAAATTTTTATACCTATGTATATTGCACAAAGCATAGCCTTAAGATTATTGATGTCATGATGCAACATCGATAAGAGACTAGCAAGATCATCCCCATCAAACAAATCAGTTGTCGTTGCTTTATGTTTTTCTAGAACATCATCCAATGCAAAAATGTAATACTCATCTCGTGACTGAGCCTTGCAAATCAGATCATACATCATCATCATATCTATCACTTTTGACACAGCAGAGAGGACTACTAACTTACTTTCTGAATCATCATTGACAATTATATCGGCAACATTCTTGATTCTTTGCGAGCTACTGACACAGGTGCCACCAAATTTATGAACAGACCAAACCTCAACTTTAGGTAACTAAACTTTTTCTGTAGACTTCTCCAGCGAAATACCTGATGATAGCACAAAATTGAAGTTTACAAATGTAGTGAGACTGGATGAGAATTCTTTTTTTTTCAAGTATATAGGGTATGAAACTGACCTGCAACGGTGGCAGATACACACAGACGTGGTGTTTCTCTTTTACCCAACATGGAAACAGAGCCAAATCTGAAATCATATTACATAAGGAAACAGAGCCAAGCCCTACCTGGTTTACGAAAGTGAAAACTCACAATGCCTGTAAGGACCGAGAGTTTTAAATTTAAGTGTTCATAAAATGGGTAAGGTAGAATCTGAATGTAATCATAAGTATTTTCCTTTTTTGGGTTGTTAACTACTGAGACACACCTTCAGAGAGCAGCACATGGTTGCATCTGAGTGATGCCATAGTGTTTTAAGGATAAATTCACTCCCCCCATTTCTAGTTTTGAGAAGATCCACACCCATGTAGCACCTGGAAAATGATCATTAAAATAACCACAAAATCACAATACCTTGTCTTTTTAACCAAACTCAAAGTTCACTTTTTCTTAAGCCAACCAATCAAGTATGCAACCATTGATCATTTTCACAAAAATAGTCCTACCTTTTTGCTTGGACTGTGATTATATCATGAGTTTAATGTTCAGCCGTTCATCTTTGGAGAAAGAACATTATACAAGAATCTTGTCCTAAAATAAGTAAAGATAAGACTTACTAAACCAATTTCTTCACATCAATATAGTAGTAATTTAATAACCAATTCGCTACTCAATACATAGAACGCAAAGAACTAAGAGGAAAAGTGACTGAAATCAATGAAATGAAACATAATGCAACAATGGCAACGTGCAAATTATCCAACTACAATAGTAAACTTGAACCAAATATGCAGAAGCACTATCATGAGAAAATAACTTTTGAGAGAAAGGCATTTCATTTTATCAATAAAGTCATAAAATGTAATTAGTCTCTCAATGTTTTCATTCTTGTGATATTCTACAACCAACGATGAAAATAATTCTACAAGTATAAAACATGCCAAAATCCAAAAAGGAAGTCAAGAGAAAAATAAGGGGAAGAAAAAGTAGCTATATAACAATAAAAATTTTCAAACAACACGATCAAATTTAACAAGGGGGCTTAACATTTCTAGAATTCCTTGTTTAATTACAGAAAAAAGAGGAACCCAAAGTCACACGTTTTAAATTACAAGTGCTACAAAAAATACAAATTAGTATTGTAAATCTAACTACATCTACATCAAAGAAGAAAAAACTAAATTATTATATAACATACAAAATCTTAGAGTTTTGAATGCTTACTTCCAACCCAATCCTCCAAATAATAGTATTTCACAATAGGATCCTAACTTTAGGTTTGTTACCACTAGTGAAAGAGATTTCGGGCTTGCAAGCTAAGAAATGGAAGGGCTTGACATCCAAGATCCTCTTCATCATGAAAATCAACATAGAAATCATCTTTAAAGCCTGGAGAATCAGCCTCAAAATCATGTTCATGAAAACCCCAAAAATGGTAAGCCCTCAACCCAACGTAAAATAGTCCCGAACAAAATAAAAAATCCCTAACTAAACAAAACCCAAACAAAATCAAACTAAACAAATCTGATTCACAAACATCAAGCGTCCTTAGGTATTTCAAATTCATAAACCCTAAGTTTTTGCTAAACCCTAAATATTTCAATCACAGATTTAAGCATCCCCCAAAGCCAGAGTATCTCTCAACTACAATTTTCTCTTTGAAAGCATAACCACTAGATTAAAGTTTCCCTGAGAAATTGTAGTTTGTTTTGGTGAGGCAGCATCTAGCGACGGAACCATTGCCTCTCGACTATTTCCCCTTCCTCTCGAAGAGAATAATTGAGAGGGAGAAGAGCAAATGATTTTAAAACATAACCCTCCATTAGAATAGGAGGAAGAGTCATTTACAAATATAGAGAGAAGATACGAAAGAGAAGAGAGTGCGAGAATTTTGAACCCTCAGCTATAAGAATTAAACAAAAATGCCATATTCTAAAGTCGACACCTCAGCTCCAAGGAATGAGGCAGAACCCACGCCAAGACCAACCTTTGATTAAAGCTCTCAGTGGGAGAATCAACAACCCACAATCACCACTACAATCGCATGGAAAGCTGATGAATCTATAGTGAGCTTTGATGAGTCTACTGGCAAGATTGACTTCTCTGGTGGTGCCAGCTAGGGCTCTATGTGTGTGTGTGTGTGTGTGTGTGTGAGAGAGAGAGAGAGAGAGAGAGAGAGAGATTAGAGACTTAGGGTTTGAGATATGAGAGAGATGAAGATAATGTTAGGGTTATAAGAAATTGGTATTATATAGATGGTAATTTTGTAATTAAAATAAAAATTTTAACCATGAAAACTAGTATTATATCTGTCATCTTAAAAAAAGTAAAAACTTTTACTGATAGCTAATAAAATAATTTCCATAAAAGGTAAACATTTTATGTCAATTTAAGTAAAAACAATCATGTTAACTCAAAAAATAGAATTACATATTCCAGCGTCTTTTTTCTACGACATGTTTAACAAAACAATCATAATATCTTTTTTTGCCTGTCATAGTAGCCCATCTTTGTAGTAGTGTTAGGTGGTGAATCATTGGGATTAAAACATGAATATCTCTTATCTCATCACTTCTCTTATGTTCTCACAATCACAAGCACCAGATTTACAACTTTTTCCCTTAATGTCATAATGACAAGCACATGTATTGGCAAAGATTTCCCTTAATGACTAAAGCTCAAGCATTCTAATCTTTTTCAAAACCGAATACTATGGAAGCCAACTAAGTATGTCCAATCTTCATTATCAAGAGACAAGATGGGGGCCAATCACATCCAATTCATAATAGTAGAGTGTAAGGTTAAGTTTATTAAAACGAATAGAGTTTAGTTGGGAATTATACTTACCCTTCAACTAATATAAATTATTTAAGCTAAGCTTATGGGGACAAGAAAGTTTCAACAACTACCCAAAGTATGGTAATTAATGATTAAAGCTCACGCATTTTCTTTTTAGCCTCCGTGTGTTCCAATTTGAATCCTACTCAAGAAGCCATTTTCATGGAAGGAAAAATTTCATGACATTTTAAATGACTAAAATAATTGTCCTTAGCCAGCTCAGTTGAAAAGGCTTATGAGTTTTTTCCTTCCATTTACTCTTCTCTCTGAATTAACTAGGAATAGACTAGCACATCTAGTACTTTTGTATATTGAACCATTTAAATCTGATGGAAATTATGGTCCTTTATCTTAAAAAAATATGGCTACATTGTGCAAGTTTTCTTCATCATGGTTCTGGAAATTATGATAGTAAACATGTGTAAATGTTAATGCTACTAGTTTTGGCATCTATTACCGTTGTGTGTTCATGATTGGTTTTAGAACAAAATGATATGGGACATGCAATTCCTTTTGTAATTCCAGTTCTACAGAGATTATAAAGAAAACAAGAGCCATTATGGAATGCCTCCACCATTTTTGCAGGGATTGCATTAACAAATCAATGCGGCTGGGGTATGTAGTTTTGAAACCAGTAAGAACTCACAACTTTCAATATTATTTTATTGAAATTTCAACAATTGCAGCACTATCAAGGAAGATAATTTCAACATTTTAGAGCCAAGTTAGATGATTAACAATCAGATTTCCTACAGGTAGACAAGAGGACTCAGCAATTTAAATCACTGTCGAATTCAATCAGCACCATATTAAAGACGCAAAAGCTTTCAAACCCCACAACAAAATTAGCATAATTTAATAGAAACCACAAAACACATTTAGTATGTGTCAAACAGGGACTTAACCAGAGAAAGGAAAATCCTTCGCGAGAGCTGGGAGGAGAAAATATGGTATTTGAGGGTTCAGATTGGTCTGATTCCAAGAAAAACATCCAAAGCCTGAAACTAAACCATTTTTTTTATTCTTTCATGAGGACTGAAGATCTTAGATGGCTTAAAAAGGTTGCCGAAAAGAGAAACATGATGGCAACAAGGGGAAACCAAAGATTAAAGGAGAAATGACTGCTCACAGGAGGGATCACTGGCTGCATGCAAGGGCTGCTCGTGGGGTGAGGGGAAATGATTGCTCACGGGGTAAGGGGAAAGGCTGCTTGCGGGGTGAGGGGATCTGAGGGAAGAGAGAGATTTATTGTTCTCTTTAAACGAGGTCATTTTTTAGGTACTCTATCGCGACGAATAATTTATTTCGTCTAAAAAAGTACTACTTTTGCCGACCAATATCTTTTGGTCAGTAAAGCAGTACCTTTTAGCGACGAAATTATAATATTCAGTGGCGCGCCTCTCTTTTGCTTTCTCGGGTGAAATATTTAGGCCTTTTGTGACCAACAAAAAAGTTGGTCGCCAAAGGAGGATTTTAGCCACGAATTTTACTTGGTGGTTAAAAGTTTGGTGGTTAAAAGTTTGGTGGCTAAAAGATGCTTTTCTTGTAGTGAAACCCAAGTATCCACACCCCAATATCGGCTAAACAAAATTTTTTTATAATGCTCACCTCATCTGGTATAAAATACTCGTGGAGCAACGATTCATTCCAAACTGAATGATCTAGCCAAAGCAGCTCATTCACCATCTCGACCTCCTCATATCTCGGAGATATAATACATGAAGTGTCCGGTCTTGGCACGAATGGATCTATCGCGAGATATTAGTACTTCTTCCATCCCTAACCGACCACCTCAAGCATCCAGCAAGACTTTCCTTCCTTTTAATAAGCTCCTCCATCCCCATGAAGGTCTCAAGCCTATTTTTACTTCCATGAAGCTAGAGTCCCTAAAATATTTATTCTTCAAAAATAGAGGGTTTGTGGCTAACCACCACCCTTGTTTTGCTAAAAAACCAAGGTTAAAGGAGCATACATCTTTGAAACCCAAACCTACTTCCATTTTATTTCATCAATTTATCCCAAGAGATCCCCAACGAACGTGCCTGATTTATAAGCAAATGAGTACTACTAATAATTTCACAATGTGACCACATATCTTTCTGCAGAAAGAAATAGAGAGGTTGAAACATGACATGGTATGGTTTGGGATGGAAAAGGCAATAGCCTTAATAAGGGTTTCTCTTCCTTCCAGAGAGAGAAGTTTTCCAGCCCACCTAGAAATCTTGATAATAATTTTCTCTATAATGCCATTAAAATTTGATTTCTATCACAAGCAAAAATCCATCTCAACCCTTAAATATTTGTTTAAGGATGCAATCTGATCCCTTATATCCTTGGAAACATGATTTTAAAAAATAATAAAACTCTTTTGATAGTTTACTTTTTGACTTGATGATAACCCAAAGTTATCAAGGATCCGTAAAAGTAACTTGATCTCTGACTCGTTAACCCAACAAAAAATTAGAGAATCATCACAAAGAACAGATGGAAAATAGAAGGGCCATTCCCATTCAGCCCATGTGATATCCTTACATGCACAACTTGATTAAGCATATGAGAGAGAGCCTCAGTACGCGGAAGGAATAAATAAGGAGAGAGAAGGTCACATTTTCTAAGACCCCTACTAGGCGTAAAAGTAGTAGTAAAATCTTCATTCACATTTACACTATAGACACAGACAAGATACATGTAAAATATGTCACATCATTTACTAGGAAACCTCATTTTTTCATCACCTCAATAATAAAGCACCATTCAATCTAATCATACGCTTTGAACATATCGATCTTAAAAGCAATATCCCTACTTTCCCTTTTCTTATGAATCCTTATCGAGTTCATGTTTTCATGGGCAAAAAATTTTATTTGTAATAAAATGACCCGGAATGAAAGCAATATAGCTATCGATGAAATAATCATCCTAAGTCTATTAGCTAAGATCTTAATAATAATTTTACAAGCGACATTACATGGGCTGATTGGTTGAAACTTAGTCATATTCCTCGGGCTATGTACTTAATGGATCATGGAAATATGAGTGTGATTTAAATTGGACGGTAAGTAATTACTGGTAAAAAATTTTTGAACAATATTAATAACATCTAGCCTCATGATATCCTAGTGTTTTTTTTATAAAAAGCAGTTGCAAAACCATCCGGCCCCAATGCTCTTCTCAAGTTCATATCATCATGTGGCCTTAGAAATCTCCTTGTTAGATGTTGAAAGCATAGAAACATTAGCCTCAATTAGCTTGTGCTTTAGAATGTGGAGAACCTCCATTACTAAAGCATTATCCTGGTTATTTGAAACTAATCCAAAGTGATCAGATAGATCGTATTCAAATCTGTCTGCCAAATTCCATTTCATCTCCCAGCCTCGTATAATTTCTTCACCCTCCTTTCATTGTTTTACTATAGCATGAAAATAGGAGGTATTCCTATCCCCATGCTTCAGGCAATCTGATCGAGATCTTCCTCGCCAATATTTCTCTTCGTCTCGACAAACAATAAGTAATTTTTCCCTCAACTCCTTGATTTTAATCAAATCCTCCTCCTCTTGACTATAACGGACTTTTTATTACTCTTTAATTTGTTTCATTAGCAGCCATGAATTTACTTTTCCAATCTTTTTCCTCCAATCAATAAGTTCACAATGAACTCGATCAAGGCACTCTGTAATATCTTTTCTCTGTATCATATTTTTGTTGGAACTCCAAGATACTTGAACAAGCTCTCGGCACTCTAAAAAATCCATCCATTGTCGATCATACTTGAAGATTTGTTTATATCTCCTTCATAATTCTGAGGCGTCAAACAAAATTGGAAGATGGTCCGACCCGAGGAAAATTAGGTCATATAACCAAGCATCTAGGTAGGAATTCAACCATGTATTATGCAAAAAACACCTATCAAGCCTCTCTTTGATCATAAAATCACTCTCCCTCTTGTTCATCAAGGTAAAATCAGGTCCAACTTAACAATATCAATCATATTACAATTATCAACAAAGGACTAAAGAAGACAAAGGGTGCCAGTGGATCGAACGTTCCCTCCACTTTCATCTTATCACATTAAACCCTTAAAGTCTCCCATAACTACATGCTCATCTTGACAAGTGGATTCGATCAACCAAGATACACATTTGTTGAAACTGAACATCCCATACTACACTGAAATAAACAATAAATAATCTCCAATATCTACGTTTATCCAGATCAAGAACTCTGAGTTCAATAAAGTAGTACATAATATTTAACTACCTGAACCTTCGCATCATCCTTCAAACAGAGCAAGCCCCCATTTTATACCTACTGGTTCTAAAGAAATAAACCTGAGACACCTATAATAAACTTTACTCGCTCCACCACTTTGTCTTTATTCTTTATTTCTAACAGAAAAATAAAACTGGGGAATGAGCAATATTAAGCCCTCGCGATGAGGAAACTGTCAGCGGGTTCCCCACATCCTGATAATTTCATCCTAGAATTTTCATGGATCACATTGGGGCCACTTGGGGCGAGCTACCTCCACCCTCTCAGATCATAAATTATTCGTCTCATTCGTCAAACCCTTTTGTTTTTTTACATCCCTATTTCTAACTCTCTCCTCGGCAATATAGCTTCCATCACCATGCAATTTATGTTTAAAACCATGCTCCCCTATGTGAATCTAATGCTTGCTGGATTGGGTCGTCTCAACAGCAGGCCCATGCTATATTTTTTCTTGACTACTTTTTCCATACTTCGTTTTCTTAATTGCCTCCTTCTGGACCTTTAATATAGTTGGCTCAAAATTAATAGGGTCATCACAACCCATCCTCATAAACATACACGAGCTCCCTTGATGCAAAACCCAATTTCCCCAACTTCATTCACGACAAAATCTACTAATTACATATAATCATTAGCCAATATCTTTGCATTCTCCTTAATTTACTCGAGCTCCATAACAAACACGTCCATGGAACAACTAGGGATTATCAACATTCAAAATCCCCATAATTTTCTCCTGAAAATCCTCCCCCATTAAATTCTCTGACTTGCCTAACTGCGACGAAGAAACCTCTGGTGTGCTCTCTCTCCTAGAAGAAGACACCCTCTTTGACTGAGAAACTTGCTCGAAAGAATGGTTGTCCGTGAATTCGCTTGACCTGAATGATTTCTGGTAAGAATCCATGTGACTCCACCTGTCTCTTCGAGAGTTATCAGTCGAAGCCTTTAATCCATCTCCATACTTGCTTTCCATAGTTTTCCCTGCTCTCCTATCCTCCATTCTAACACCACAAATAAACTTTGCATGCCCCACGTTCTCACAATAATAACGAAACTTGGGAAGCCTCTCGTATTTCAACAATACCTATAATTTGGCTCCTTGATGCCGGATAAAGAATGCCACGCAAAATAGGCTAGTTCACATTGAGGGTTACCCTCACCCGGATGAATTTATTTTGCTCAAAACCCTGTTGCATCATTCCTTCAGTAACATCATGTACTTTGCCCAGTTTATGATCAATTAAACTCCCCACTGCCTCCCCTCTATCAGGGGTGAAAATTTTAGTACCGAACTGAAAATGATCGGTTCGGTTGGTTCTTTATATAGATTTAGTTCAGTTCGAAATTTGACAGTTTATAATAACATGCTGATCATCAAACAACCAACGAGAGTTCTCAAGTATGAAAACTATACTAGCTTCTTCCTTGAAGATAATCTGGAAAATATTATTTTCCACCTCCTCCGAATTCCAAGCTTTAATGATCGCATCTAAAAATCCCGCTCTGTTGATTTTTTTAGACGTCATCAATTTTGCCATAAGGCTTAGTCTGTAAACTTCCACTTCTTTAAAACTAGCATCATCCAGAGTAAGAATTTCCTCAGCTTCGCACTCTGTAAGCGATAACTTCTTTACAAGTGATTCACGTTCATCCTCCATCAAAAGGCTTCCATTCTCATCCGTCTCAGAACTTCTTTTTTCTATGATGGAAAAGAAGAAATCCTAAGAGAAAATCTAGAAAAAACCTATCTCACGGCGTAAACCCCTACCTGAGGGGACATCAACTCTTTATATTGAAGCATTGCTTTATTAATAAATGTCTATATAAACAAACATGTAAGTGAAGCGATAAAATGTCAGAGAAATTCATCCCTTCTCATCCTAGTTTTAGGAGGGGAGCAACAATGGTTTAAAAATGAATGAATATTGATCATCTTTACCTCACCATCCTAATTCCTAGCTTCCATTGTATTAAAAGAATTAATAACCCTTCCAATTTTTTTAGGCACGAATGCCTTATTACTCAATCCCCATTACATCCCAATTTTCACACCATCTAGTTAAGCATCAAGTTCGCAATCAAAGATTGGCGAAGCAAACGAACTAAAATCCCCAAAAATACTGTCATCTCCGTCGGTGTAGCTTCCCGATGCTTGATAGTCAAAGTAAGTCTGAATATCATCTGGAAAACTCCGTGCCGGGGGGTCGGCGAACTCCTGGAACGTCGACATACAGTCGGCCGCCGATGTTCTCTCCAACATTTCCTTGAACTTCGATGATTGCAAGAGAAGCCCTAGCGCCGATGATGCAGAGGCGGCAATGCTGGGGCGTGATGAAAGATTGGCGGCTTCTACGGCACCGCTTGAGGATAGCTGCTGGGGAAGGAAGCTTAAGCCAATCTCAGAATTTGGATTTGGTATGGGATTAGCTTCGTCTATAGGGTTTGGTTGATGGACTAACTGCATATCAGGTCCGTTAACGTTGCTGCTTTGGTGATTGGGGCGAAGCCACTTTATGTAACGGCTAAGGTCAAAGTTGGTAACGGCGTTAAGTCCACGATACTCTATTGCTGCCATGTCATATGCGGTTGCTGCTTCTTCTTGGGTAGCTGCCAAAAATTAATGAAAGCAAAGAGTTTATCAGTTTCGAAGGGTAATTAAGTAAAACTGTCAATGGAATGTAAATATTTATTTTTGCCATTGGCAAGGATAAGTTCATCTCCATATGTGACTCTTATTCAAAACCATAATTAAGATCAATCTTTAACAACTCTATTATTTGCGACTAGAATATTTGATTCTTTAATTTTGAGGAGTAGAGGATTTGTCATAGATTTCGTTCATAGTCTCTTATCTTCACACAGAAAGACATGCGCTCAGAGCGTGAGTCAAAACTCTCATTTACCATTTCTCATCAATCATACCATTGTGGTAAAGCTAAGCATAAGATTCATATATCTTGGCTTATTTATTGTGAGCAATAGGCATACATATGTTATATGATATATGATATTTGGAATGTTATGGTTTTTCATCAGAGCAAAGGTACATGACTTTCAAACTCAAAAACTATTATTAATTCTCTCTAACAAATAAATTTTAAACAAACAAATTTTAATAGCTTGAATTATTAGTGTTTTATATTAACAAGTCAAAATGCGATCAAACGGTTTTTTTGTAGTGTCATATGTATTTCTATACATATTATATATATTGATTGTTTCAATGCGTGAAGCACATGTGCTGTTAACTTCTTTAATTGAAAGTGAGATCAGAATGAACATTTTTGGATGATTTTTTTCACTCATTATTTTTCAATTTCTAAATTATTGGTGAATGGGGCATCATTATTGGTTATTTTTGTTCTTTATTTTTTTATTGGTGTATAACTTGAGAAAGTTTTTTTATTGTTCATAATTTGTAGTTTATTTTTAGACGGTAAAATATTTGGAGTTATTTCTTACGTGAAGGAATATATTGAAAAATTCAATCAATAAAAATATAAACCGTAATTGTAATTCAATTATCACATGGAAATCAAATAATAATACACTAAGAAATCAAACACACAAAAATGTATCCTAGAGCGTGTGTATATGTTCTATCATTGTTAACTCAATCAGAACATTTTGGTGAATAAGACTTATAAAAAGCATAACAATTCTAATAATAGTTCCCTAATTTTGTTTACTAATAAATAAGATTTGTAGAATTTTTTTCATTGTCACTTATGTTTCCCATGAAAAACATGCGCTTAGAACGTAAGATAAAACTCTTATTTACCATTTTTCATTCAATAATATCAATGTTTTAAAGCTAAAACATAAATTTCATATAGTTTGTCTTATCTACTGTAAACAAATAGCCATCAATTGGATCATATATATCCCGGTACATACTGTACTTAACGGTGTAGAACTCGTTAAATAAATAAGTTGTAATATAGCTGCAAAAAATAATGAGAAGAAAAGAATCGAGTTTGGAAGGGTAATTTGGGAAATAGATCATTAAAGAAAACAATAATAAATACAAGAATTTATTTTGCATGCAAACATTGGTGGGGAGTTGAAAATATGTTTGGAAAAATGAAAGGGTGCTCTTTAAAAAAAATCGTAAATAAATAGCTGGACAAGCAGTTGAGTTTGGTGATCTACATCTCAACTAACTAGATTTGATTGCATATTTACTCATTTTCAATACCCCGTTATGTTGACTCACTCTTATTCAATTGTTATTTTAACCACAGGATTAAAAGTTTAGGACGTTTCCCTTCATGAGGAGGTATTCATTCATTCGGGTGCAGTTTTACAATGCAGTTCTTGTAAGTGACTTAGCACCGACATAGCTATTGATGGGTTTTTATTATAAACAAAAGGGGTCTCGGTTGTTAAAATATAACTCTTAATAAAACTCAATTGTTACGTGGTGATATCTTTTTCTTAGACTTTGCTTGACAAAATGATAGAAAATATGGTTAGCATCCTGTAGAGAAATTACCATATGTTCCTAGGTAGAGATATTTGTTTCCAAACACCCTGCCGATTCGAGCTTCCCATCTGCCATTGTGATGATGTCTGCAAAAAAAAAATTAAATAAAAAATTGGAATTAATATAATCATTGAATTTGAATTTCAACATCTACAAATCATTTTATTTAATGATATGAAAGGTCACAAACAATTTTGTTTGTCAAAAAAGTCCCAACAACACACGATTAACTAACTTTAATCTTATATATTAATTATGCATATAAAGAGTTGATTTATTAAATAAATCCATGATTAATAATTCGAAAATATATGATGTAACTTTTCTTTTCTTTTCTTTTCTTTTCCTGCTCAAAGGAGCAAGGGTGTTTTTTAAAAGCATACAGCTTAAAAATTAAATTATTTGTTTTCTATGTTTTTCGTAGTTGAAGGCACACGTCACTTAATTAAAATAAGAAAGTATTATTTCTAATTCACTTATTAATTATTATCAGAAATGAACAAGACAATTAGAAAAAGTTAACATATAAGTTTCTTTGGTTATTAGTAGACTGAATAGTCAACATAATAGGATATTTAAAGCATATCTATATATATTTCCAAATTGAATACCTAGCTACTCCTCTATACTTCGAAACCCCACGAGAAAACCCACTACTTTTCCTGCAAATAAAAATCATTAAGATCAATTAATTAAACTTAATTGTGTAATTTAATTTACTATAATTCTAGATATATAACTCCTGAATTACCTCCTCAAAGATCCAATATATTCCTCTTTCGACTGACTTCCCATTTCCTTGAGCTCTTCTTCATACGTTGATAGCTACATAAATCATCAATTCGGGAATTCCAAATTTTTCTTTTCAATTACGGATATATTATTCCATTAATAAAACAGTAAAAAACATAATTTAAACTAAATTAAATAGAAACAGAAATTTAAAGAAATGTTTCTTCTTTTCAAGTAATATGAAATTAAATGAGTTACCGGGAAATTAAGAATGGTTTCTTGACCCCAATACTTGAGTGCTGCCAAGTCATAAGCATGAGCTGCTGCTGCTTCATCATCATATGCCCCTAAATTAAACAACCCCTTCAATTTCTCATATATTCGTTGTTGTTTTTTTCCAATTAATACATTAATTTTCTAAGAAGTCATTTTGAATTCAAATTCCAGAGGTTTCGCAATCATACCTAAATACACTGCATTCCAATTGGGTTAACGCCACAAATAAATCAAGTGAAAAAAAGGGGAAAAATCAGAATCATTAATAAATAATTAACTACCAAAAGAAATACATAATATTTCCAAAGGAAAAAGAAAAACAAAAAAAGAGAGTAAGGTGAAAACTAAGAACCTTGTCTTCCCTTTTTATTCTGAGACTCATTCCAGCAATTCTTATCCCACAAATGAGCCTCATAACGACCCGTCCATCGATGCCTAAACCCAAAAGTTCATCATACAATATAATATCAAATGAAGGAAAAGGAAGAACAAAGTTTTGTATTAGAAGTAATGAAGTCAGTCCTATACTGATACGAACCTCGTTACACCACGGTAAACAGAGCTACGCTGCGCGGGAGAGTCTCTCGGGACGCTTTTACGTGTCCGCTTCACCTTAGTAGAATGCCCATTCTTATCGTTAGGAGTAGAGTTCTTCTGGGTTTTTGGTGAGATCTTCCCCATTATATTAATTGAATTAAATTAAACCTCACAAAAACAGAGAATTGGTTATGTTTTCTCAAGCGTACAAAAAGACTCAGAAAAAATATAAGCAGTTATATGACTAAGTCTTCCACCCAAGGGTTTTTAAAAGAAACCATGTCTAATAAATATTATGTGTTTAAAAAAGTTATAATATTAATTGTGTCTATATTTGTATTTAAGTGTATAATAAGAATTTGTGGGGGCCGGCGGAGGAGGGGAGTGTGTTTCGATTTTTGGGCCGTCTATAAGCGGCTGATTAGTTATTTGCGTGTGCTCAATTATATGTTTGTTATATGTGATGCGGATTTATTATATCTTAAGTTTACCATGCTTTAGGCTATTTTGTACATAATATGAACAATTAAGGTAATATGAAAAAGTCAACATCGATTAGGTTTAATGGGTGTTGTTAATTATATATAAATAGTGATTCTATATCGATCAAATTGTAGACCATTCATGAGATAATTTAATAGATAATTTTAGTGTATATAAAATAACAATCTATGAAAAATTGGCTATCATTTGATCAATCAAAACTTAGTCGTTAATTTAATCACTCCGGAATTATTTTATATATTAATATTAGTTTAGTTCACCCATTGGTAAGTTAAATTGGAAGTTTTCATTACTCGGTTGATCTGTTTTCGACTCTTGCATAGTGAGTTAAGCCATATTAATATCATAATAAAAATAAAAATAATAATAATAATATAAGTGTAATTTGTTTAATGAGATGTCATTAGGATGATGCCGTAATAAATTTTTTTCTCTTGTTCATGAAAAAGCTATGTTGTTTTTTTAGACAAAAGCTACGTAGGTTGAATCAACAACCATTCTTGAATTTTCTTTAAGAAATTGAAAAAAAACTATTTTGAATAAGTTTTTTTTTAAATTAGATTTTTAAAATTGTCAAAAAGAAACTCAAATTAAAAAATAAAGCTCAAGAAATTACAAAGCCCCCTCCTCATAAGGGAGAGGTGAGAAATATAAATGCAAATGCTTCGCAGCCACAATCATATGTACGTGGGACTGTGAATGAGGAGAATTTAATTATGGACGTAAGCCTAAATCGTTTAATCAAGTTACTCAAGCTTCATTAATTCAAACTATTATTAATATATTGAGTATAATTTAATTTAAAGCAAGAAATTTAATGAAAGAATGAAAATAACAAAAAAAAGTGGTGGGTTTTTTAGTTGGTCCATGCCTTTTGGTATGCCACATAAATCGGCAAGTTCATAGAATTGAAAGAAAAGGTGAAAGGGGAACAATTCCAAGAAAATTGAAAGAATTTTAAACCACAAAGATTGCTAGAGCTATTAATTTAAATAACTGTATGAATGGGGTATTGTACCAAACCTGTTTCAACTTATCTTTTGCATTCAAAGCAGGAAACCCAAATGCTTTCATTTAATTAAGTTGTTATGGTTTTTGGTAGGTTAAGGTTGGGTGGCATTAGATTTTGGGTTACCCATAAAGACCATTTAAATGAATAAATATAATTTGGTTACTTCTTTGACCAATATTATCCACTTATCCTAGTTTTAACCACCCTATGGAAAAGAGTTTCCTTTTTCTTAAAATAGAAAAAAGAAGTAAAGGTATACATATTAAATTTGGCTGCCAAATTTTGGCATTCCGATTATAGAATAAAAAGAGTATATATTATTTATCAGTCTAATTAATTTGGCATTCCTATTATAGTAAAAAAATGGCACTGATAAGTTAGATTATCGTAGTTTGTTAATATCTCACGCTAATACTCTATACATTATAAGTTTGAATCATATTTCTCAAAATTTATATTATGGTAAAAAAAACTATAACTGTATCTGAAGTATGGTCTGACTTACACATGATATTCGTATATGGGAGCTTCTGTGTACCGTGGGTGACACCATGTTGGCAATTTTCTTGGTCGTCCGATTTGCCCCTCAAATAGTGGTCATTGTAACGATTACCCATAACCATCCTAGTCCGTTTCTGGAAGAAAAATAGAAAATACAGTCACTCTGACACTTTTTAAGGAAGTACATTTATGCCCTATTTGCTAAGATAGTCCCACAGTCAAATGCTCATTCGACGTTCACGCTCATATTTTTTATTCTTTTCTTTATAAGTAACATCTCATTATTTTTGAATGTTCAAAGACGGGTCCTTCTTTAAACTTCAACAAGTCATTATTGTATTGGGTTAGACCTTCTCAATATGGCTTGTATTCTTGGTTCGGGGTTCCTAAATGTAAAACTAAGAGTTGAGGATTAAGAACAGGTAAGGTTCTTTGGAAATCCGATTCTATGGGTGCCTCGTGTTCGTCAGATTGTTCAGACTTATTATCATAGACTGACTGACTAACTTTAGAGTTTGTAGCCATTCCTTTAAGTCTTAACCTTTTAATGTTTAATTTTTTTAATTCTTGTTCTAATTGTTGAATCTTAAGATCTTGAACATTACTAATGAATGATCCAGAAAAGGAATTCCTAGGGGTGCTAGACTGGCTTTACTCCGTAATTTGAGGATTAGAACTAGAAGATTGGAAGTTAATTCTGATAGTACAATCCATGTACTGTTGGATGTAATCTATGTCTTCTATTGGTCGTGGTATTTGAGAGGGTTGGCTTTCATTGGTTTGAAGCCAATTTGAAGAAAAAGTAATATCAGACCACCTAATTGTTTTATGGACTCTAATATTTGCATTACTTTGGCTAGATTGAATCAATATGGTTTAATTTCGGGACTCCTATTGATAGCTTGAAAATTCATATTGGTTTTGTTACTTTGTAATGAATTCTAAAAATTAAAGTTAGAGGTTGCGTACCTTCTGAACTTGGTAACCACTAATTTTAATATTCAGAGTTTATGATTTTAGACTATGGTGGTCTGCTAAACTAACAGAGAAATCTAGGAAACAATCGAAATGGATTGGACCATTACAAAGTGAGGATTCAATTAGTCCTAAAATACTATAATTAAAATTAGTGAATCTTGCATCTCGCAAGGCTAACAAGAGAGAGGTATTTAGGCCTCTCCTTGTGAGTGGTTTAACTCCAATCTGGACCAAACCAAAATGAAAGAAATTATATCATTCTTCAATGTGATGTTTAATTGCATTCAAAAAAATAAATTGACAAGTTTCATGCTCTTTCCCCAGACCATATTTTTTTCCAATTGTTTTTACATGATGTTGTGGCTTGAAAGAAACAACAAACCATATTGATTTATAAATATTTTTATTAGGAGTATGGGGTATATTCTATACCCAATGATCTATTTGATCATCTGCTAATTCAAAATGTTCTTCATTTATTATGTTATGTATTGAAGTTATTGTAGACCTATTGCTACTATAAAAATTACTAATAAATAATCTACTCATGGCTGAAGAAACTAAATTATTCTTATGATTAAAAATTTCATACTGTATTTTGATTGATAATCTTCTAAGACTTTTACAACCACCTGCCAGGTTGACTCTTCACCACTTTGCCCCTACAAGCACCCTACTCTCGAGATTTATGTATCTAAGAGGGCTTATTATGATGCATGAAGTAAATGAAATATAAACTGATACTTCAACCTCTCGTAAACAAGATTCATAGAATAAATAATCAAATATTACAGAGAAATTATCAAGTATAAAAATAACCAGCAGTTTGGGCGAAGAGTGAGATTAAATAAAAGCAATTATTCAGGTAAGCAATTGAGCAACAATAAAAACAATAACCAGTCATAACAGGTGGTGAACAGATTAATTAAGCAGATAAATTAAGTAAATACTAAATCTCCCCACCAGATTTGGCTCTGTCATGGAAATTTATTCTCAATTGATTTGTGACAAGCTTTTAAATTATTTCTGGATAATATCAATATCAATAATGATGAATAAATTTAGATCAATCAATGAATAGATCGAAGAATTTACCTTTAGCAAAATGCCAATGTTTGAACAAAATGAAAGAATCAAAGTAATTTTGAAGATGTATTATGGTGACACATCAGCACAATGCAATAGTCATAATGATCTTCAAGCCAAGAAATTATCAATAGCATTAGTCACAATGACTTTTTCAGACAATAATCATAATCAACGAACAAGCCACAGAAGTCTAAGATAGTAATTATCAAGGATCAATGACAATGCCTCCACCAAAGTAAAGCAACAATCACGCACAAGAATCCAAGATAGAAATTATCATGTAATCCAATGCACATCAATAGTCATAATGACATTTCAACGACATCAATCATGACACAAAGACCGAGATATAAATTATCGAGAGAATCTTTGTAATTTGTCTATTTCTATAATTATTGTACTTGTCATCGAATAATTAGGTAACTATTCATGTTTTTTTACTATTTCTAGTCATGAATAGACAAAAGTAGAAATTTAAATGTTTTTATTTTTATAGAATAGAATAGTTCAGGTAAGTGATGGGTTCCCGGCGAACTCCACTTTACTGGGCAATAATAACCACCATTCTCTCAGTTGTTCCACATAATTGATTTTTAACTCTTTAACTATTTGAGAGTAAAACTTGTTTATTGAACCAAAGCTGCTGCTTCTTCTTCTTCTTCTCTCCTCTTTTGTAAATCTTTCTTCTTTTTCTTCTATGTTAAATAGTGAGCGAGAGCACTATTTAATTGTTGCCAATAAACCTTATTTGTGTAAGTTTTTAATCTTACAGCTCAATATAGTTTTATTGTTTTTGTGTTTAATTCTTACATCTTAATTCCCCCACGTAAATTTTTTAAAATTATTTGCAATTCCGTACATTTTGGTATCAAAGCTAAACCTGGTGGGGAGATTTATTGTATACTAAATTTATCAGCTTAATTTATCTATTCACCACCTGTTATGGCTGGTTATTACTTTTATTTTCGCTCAATTGCTTACCTGAATAATATTTTTTATTTAATCTTCACTCTCCGCCCAAGTGACTGGTTATTTTTATGCTTGATAATTTCTCTATAATATTTGATTATTTAATCTATGAATCTGATTTATCAGAGGCTGACGTATCAGTTTCTATTTAGTTTAGGCTAACAAGACAGAGGTACTTATACCTCTTCTTGAAAGTGGTTTAACTCTAATCTAGACTAAACCAAAATGAAGGAAATTATATCATTCTCCAATGTGATGTTTAATCGCATTAAAAGATAGAAATTGACAAGTTTTAGGCTCATTCCCCAGACCATATATTTTTTCAATAGTTTTTACATGATGTTGTGGCTTGAAAGAAGCAACAAACTATGTTGATTTGTAAATATTTTTATTAGGGATTTTAGGTATATTCCATACCCTATGGTCTACTTGATCATCTGCTAATTCAAAATGTTCTTCATTTATTATGTTAGGTATTGAAATTATTGTAGACCTATTACTACTAGAAGAATTACTAATAAATAATCTACTCATGGCTCAAGAAACTAAATTATTCTTATGATTGAAAATTTCAAATTATATTTTGATTAATAATCTGCTATGACTTTTACAACCACCTAACAGGTTGACTCTTCGCCACTTTGCCCCTTCAAGCACCCTACTCTCGAGATTTATGTATCTAAGAGGTCTTATTGTGGTGCTTGAAGTAAAGAAATAGAAACAGATACGTCAGCCTTTGGTAAACCAGATTCATAGACTAAATAATCAAATATTACAGAGAAATTATCAAGCATAAAAATAACCAGCTACTTGGACGAAAAGTGAGATTAAATAAAAATAATTATTCAGGTAGGCAATTGAGCAACAATAAAGCAATAACTAGCCATAACAGATTAATTAAGCAGATAAATTAAGTAAATAGTAAATCTCCCCACAAGATTTAGCTCTGTCTTGGAAATTTATTCCTAATTGATTTGCGACAAGCTTTTAAATTATTTATGGACATATACATACGAACCCTCACCAAAGAGGTTACTTTTCCCAAATCCTTTGTTTTACAAGTAAATTCAAAATACCCTGGATTTTAAAATGACAATATTCAATGAAGATGGAATTCTTATAAGATAATATTATGTTAAATAGTGGGATCAATTCAATACCCATAAAATCATTGCATTCGTTAATTATGAATTTACCAGTATCCATCCCATTATGGGACTCGGAAACCCTTTTATCCAAGCTCTATTAATAATTAAGGAGCCCATTTACCTAGCTTCACAAATAAAACTATTCTTGTCAAATTCTTCCATACCCAAATCAAAACATGAATCCAAACACAAACCATCGGGTAAATCAAAGGTCGTAAAGCCTAAATCTAAATTAGAGGAAGAATTAATTCAAAATATGCTTCTTCTTTTGGAAGACAATGAAAAATATGACTCTAAATCATCTAAAGAGTCAAGTTACTAATCATCCAGAAAGGTTACTCTTCAGCAATTGAAGGACCCATGTGATAATACCAATATCAATAATGATCAATAAATTTAGATCAATCAATGAATAAATCGAAGAATTCACCTTTAGCAAAATGCCAATGTTTGAACAAAATCAAAGAATCAAAGTAATTTTGAATATGTATTATGGTGATACATCAGCACAATGCAACAGTCATAATGATCTTCAAGCCAAGCAATTATCAATAACATTAGTCACAATAATTTTTCCAGACAATAATCATGATCAACGAACTAGCCAAAAAAGTCTAAGATAGCAATTATCAATGATCAACGACAATGCCTTCACTAAAGTAAAGCAACAACCACATACAAGAATCCAAGATAGAAATTATCAAAGAATCCAATGCACATCAAAAGTCACAATGACATTTCAAATACATCAATCATGACACAACGACCGAGATATAAATTATCTCAGGAATCTTTGTAATTTGTCTATTTCTATAATTAATATACTATTTGTCGAATAATTAGGCAATTATTCATGTTTTTTATTGTTTCTAGTCACGAATAGACACAAGTAGAAATATAAAATATTTTTACTTTTGTAAAATAGAATAGTTCAGGAAAGTGATGGGTTCCCGGTGAACTCCACTTTACTTGACTATAAATAGCCAACCTTCTCTCAGTTGTTCCACAGAACTAGTTTTTAACTCTTAACTATTTGAGAGTAAAACATGTTTATTGAACCAAAGCTACTTCTTCTCCTCTTCTTTTGTAAATCTTTCTTCTTTTTCTTCAATGTTAAATAGTGAGTGAGAACACTATTTAATTGTTGCCAATAAACACTTTTGTGTAAGTTTTTAATCTTACACCTCAATATTGTTTTACTATTTTTGTGTTTAATTCTTGCATCTTAATTCCCCCACTTAAATTTTTTTTAAATTATACGCAATTCTGCACATTTTGGTATCAAAGCTAAACTTGGTGGGGAGATTTACTGTATACTTAATTTATCTATTAATCGCATGTTATGGCTGGTTATTACTTTTATTGTCGCTCAATTAGTTTTGAATATTTGTTTTTATTTAATCTCACTCTCCGCCCAAGTGATTGGTTATTTTTATGCTTGATAATTTCTCTATAATATTTGATTATTTTAATCTATGAATCTGGTTTACCTGAGGCTGACGTATAAGTTTCTATTTGGTTTACTTCAGACTTCACAATAAGACCTCTTAGATACATAAATCTTGAGAGTATAGTGATTATAGTGGCAAAATGGCGAAGAGTCGATTATTTAGAAGAGTCAATCATAAGAATAATTTAGTTTCTTGAGCAATGAGTAGATTATTTAGAAATAATTCTTCTAGTAGCAATAGATCTACAATAAATGAAGAACATTTTGAATTAGCAGATGATCATCAAGTAGATCATAGGGTATGGAATATACCCAAAATCCCTACTAAAAATATTTACAAACAAACATGGTCTGTTGCTTCTTTCAAGCCACAACATCATGTAAAATCAATTGAAAAAATCAACAAGCATGAAACTTGTCAAATGCTTTCTTTTAATACGATTAAACATTACTAAATACTATGTCTTGTTAGCCTTGCGAGATGCAACATTCACTAATTTTAATGATAGTATTTTATGATTAATTGAATCCTCTCACTTTGTAATGATCCAATCTGTTCGATTGTTTCCCAGATTTCTCTGTTAGTTTAGCAGACCCCCATATTCTAAATCATTAACTCTGAATATTAAAACTAGTGACTACCAAGTCCTAGAAGGTACCTAACCTCTAGCTTTAATTTTTAGAATTCATTATAAAGTCACAAAATCTAATATGAATTTCTAAGCTATCAATAGGAGTCCCAAAAATCAAACCCTATTGATTCAATCTAGTCAAAGTAATGCAAATATTATAGTCTTTTTTCAAAAATAATTAGGTGGTTTGATACTACTTTGCCTTCAAATTGGCTTCTAACCAATGAAAGCCAACCCACTCAAATAAAACGACCTATAAAAGATGTAGATTACATCCAACAGTACTTGGATGATACTGTCAAATTTAACTTCCAATCTTCTAGTTCTAATCCTCAAATTAGGGAGTATAGCCAGTCTAGCACCCCTAGGAATTCCTTTTATGGATCATCCATTAGAAATGATTAAGATATTAGGATTGAACAATTAGAACAAGAATTAAAAAAATTAAGTATTAAAAATTTAAGACTTAAAGGGATAGCTATGAATTCTCAAGTTAGTCAGTCAATCTATGATAATAAGTCTGAACAACCTGACGAACCAAAGGCACCCACATAATCAGATATCCTAGGAACCTTACCTCCTGTTAATCCTCAATTCTTAGTTTTACATTTAGGAACCCTAAACCAAGGATACAAACCTTACCGATTGGGAAGGTCTAACCCAACACAATATTGACTCAGCCAATCTCAATAGACATAATAGGTTCAGTGATGCATACAATATGGATCAAAGAAAAATTATACTTGCTTAATGGAAGGCATTCATGCAAAAATTTAGAGTTGATATGTTTTTCCTTGAATATATCAAAGATATTTATGAGAAAACTATTAATGTAATTTCTAAGTCTAAGTGGGTCAAAGAAGACTCAAGTGCAGTGTCTGTCATTCATCCACCACCTGAAAAAAATTATGATTAATCATAAAAATTCTTTAATCACTACTTCTCCTTTCAAAATTTCAAAGGAAGAAGAACCAAATAAAAAATTATTTGAACAACTCAATTACACCAATCAAAGTCTAATTACAATAGAAAAACAATTAGACAAAATTGAGAATAAAGGTGATGTTCTCAATGAACTTTAACCTAATGAATCCCTGAAAGAAAACCCTTAAAAAATCTTTTAGATAAAACTATTTTGAATATTGTTCTCCTTAATAAACATATAGATAAAATGCTTGAACAATTGAAATATAAATCTGTTGAATCATATTTTTCTGTTAAGGTTATTAGCCAAAATAGTAGTTTAGAATTAGAAAGCCATAGGTTAGAATCCACCTATGAGTCATCCACAATCCATGAATCTTCAAACATTAATAATATTGAAGATATATTTAAAAATTTAGAAATTAATAAATCAGAAAGAAAATGGTATAAAAGACCAATTCCTCCTTATACCCAAGTTTTTGAAAATTATTTAGTTAATCAATTTTCCGTTTCTGCAGAAAAATTGTACAAATGAAATATTGATGGACTTTCTGAACAAGAAGTTCCTAATAAATTACAGCACATGGCAAGGGTAGTTAACAACTACACTACCACACACAATCTACTTCACAATGAGGTGATAAATCTTTTAGTCACTATATCCACAGGAATGGTACATTCCTGGTGGGAGAAACATCTTACAGAAGAATTCAAAAATATCATTCTTTTTGCAGTAAAGATTGACGATGAAGGAAACCCAACTATTGGAGAGAACCAGGAAACAATACATGGTGCCATCAATAAACTCCTTTACAGAATAATTGAACACTTCATTGGAACGTCAAGTAATGTTACTTCGTATATCCATGATCAATTGACTAATCTAGGTGTCCAACCCTAAGGATTTTAACTGGTACAAAATATATTTTTGTTCAGAGTAATAACAAGGGATGATAGTAATCAAACATTTTGAAAAGAAACATTTTACCGAATTTGTTCACACATAAAATTAGAACAGTTCATAGCAATAATTACTATAATACAAAAAGAAGGTTTAAGAATGTGTATTGATATGAAAATCAACAAATTAAAAAATAAAATAAAACTTCTAAATATGAATTAGGTAATATTTACGAGCAGTACTGTTTACCCGTTATTGCTCCTTCCTATAAAAATAGGAAAATTTTCCATTTAAGCCTTAGAAGGATCCACAAGCCTCATAGGAGAAATTACCATAAAAGTTAAAACTTTGACCAATACTTTTCAAAGAAAAAAAAATTAGATAAACGTTTCTCCAAGAATAAAAATTATTCTAGAAGAAAAATTAATAAAAATATTGATAAAAGTAAAATTAAGTATTTTAAATGTGACAAGAATGATCATTCTTCTCATACTTGTCAGGTTAAAAATAAAATTAATCAATTAAAACTCTCTGAAGAAGATAAAAAAGAATTGTTTAGAATCTTAGAAATAATAGATTATGATGAGAAGTGATAGTGAAGATTTAGGGAATTTTAATCACCCGAATCCTCTGCCAATATCACTATGAGGTGTAGGGATAGTTGTTGTCAAAAAATTAATGTTTTAAATAAAAATGAAGAACAAGAAAACCTCTTGTTAGATTTAATTAGCAAAATTGAGAATCCAGAATTAAAACAAGAATATTTAGAAAGACTAAGAAAGAAACTAAGTCTAATAATAACAATACCGTAAGCCTTTCGCAAACCCTTGAAAAATTTAATAAGGTTAAAAGAAAAGAAAAAGAAGTTACCTTACAGGAACTTTAGAAAGAAATTAAAAATATTAAAATTAAAATAAAAGAATTAAAAGATTCTAGCACAGAAATAACCAAAGAGTTAAATCTTTTAAAAATTGAAAATATGATTAAAAAACACAAACTAGGAGAACCTAGTGAATCCCCAATTTTTTATAATAAATTGGAAGAACCTATTATTATCAACCAAGACGATGAAAACTTCATCCAAATTCTTAATTAAATCATAATCAAGAAATGGTACATAATGGTCAGGATCATTATCCAAGATTTTGATTTCACATTTATGGCTCTTGTTGATTCAGGAGCAGATTTAAATAGCATGCAAGAAGGACTACTTCCTACCAAGTACTTCAAGAAGATGAAAGAATCTTTATCTTCTGCCAATGGTACAAGAATGCATATTAATTAAGAAATTTTCAAAGTCCATATTTGCTAAGACAATGTATGTTTTAAGACATCATTTGTCCTAATGAAAAATATGACTGATAAAATTATTTTGGATTTACCATTCATGTCTTTGTTGTATCCTTTTACAACAGAGCATGATCGGATAATTACTTATCCCATGAATGAGCGAGTCAAATTAAAAAAAATTCCTCATAATGGAAAATTAAAAATTTTGAAAGAAAAATCTATTTCTAAATCCATAAATATCATTTCTTGTAAAGAAAAATAATTATATTTTTTACAGGATGAATTAAAATTAAAAAAAAATTGAAGAACAGCTTCAGAATCCTCACTTAAGGAAATAAAAGCTCTTGAACAAAGAATTTGCATAGAATTATGTTCTGACATCCCTAATGCTTTTTGGCACAGGAAACAACACACTGTCAGTCTATCTTATATTAAGGAGTTTGATGAGAAGAATATCCCTACTAAGGCACGACCGATTTAAATGAATTATGAGATGCTCGAACTCTGCAAGAAAAGAAATTACAGAAATCCTAAATAAGAACCTTATTATGTCTAAAATACTAGTGAAATTAAACAAGGAGTTCCTCATTTAGTAATCAATTATAATCTATTTAATAATGTTTTAGAATGGATAAGATATCCAATACCGAACAAAAGGGATTTGATCAATAGACTTGGTGATGCAGTGGTACTCTCTAAGTTTGATATAAAATCTGGATTCTGGCAAATCTACATAAATGAAAATGATAAGTATAAAAGTACATTTGTAACTCCATTTAGCCATTATGAATGGAATGTAATGTCATTTGGACTTAAGAATGCCCCTAGTGAATTCCAAAATATAATGAATGAGATCTTTAATCAATTTACTGATTTCTCAAATGTTTATATTGAAGATGTCTCTAAAATAATATAACAACATTGGAAACACCTTGAATTATTTGATAGGATAATAAAACAAAATGGTTTAGTTATCTCTACGAGTAAAAAAAATTCAATCCATTAGATTTTTAAGATTTGGAATACATCATTTTATTATTAAACTAATTGATAGAGTTATACAATTTGCTGACAAGTTTCCTAATGAAATCCTTGACAAAACTCAGTTGCAAAAGTTTCTAGGATCTTTAAATTACATATCTGACTTTTACAATAAATTGGGAATTGACTGTAAGCCTCTCTTTGGCAGGCTTAAAAAAGAATCCTCTCCATGGACAACTGTCCATACTGATTTTGTCAAAAGATCTAAGGCTCATGTTAAGACACTTCCTTGTCTTCGATTTAGTCAAAATAACTCTTTCAAAATTATCCAAACTAATGCCTCTAAACTCGAATATGGAGGTATTTTATTACAAAAAGTCTCTCTAGAATTACCTGAACAAATTGTTACGTTCACTTCTGGAACTTGGATCCAATCCCAAGTTAATTATAGTACAATTAAAAAGAAAATCTTATCGATTGTTCTGTGTATACAAAAATTTCAAGATGACTTATTAAATAAAAAATTCCTTTTAAAAATTGATTGTAAATCTGCAAGACATGTTAATAATATTCCTTCCAAACAAATATTTGTTCGATGACAATCCATTCTCAGTATATTTGATTTTAATATTAAATTCATTCCAGGTATTAATAATTTAGTTCCTGACTTTCTCACCCGTGAATTTTTGCAGGGTAGACAAGATGTGATCTAGGCCACAAGCCTCAAAGCATGGAACCAAAGGCACAATTGGCCCTCAAGGCCCAAAATAAAGAGGAGTCTTCCACTCCGAAAAAATTAACAATTCTTGGGTCCATCAGGCCCAATTACCAAATAGCCTTGGTCAATCAATTTGACCTATTTTCAATTACCCAGCCTTTCGATGCCCAGCTAGTCAATCAACCAATCACAAAATATAAAAAATCATCCACTTACATTCATAAAACACCTAGTAAAAATCACTTTTATATTGAGTCCTCATTAGTTTATTTAAAGAAAGCTGCTGAAATAGAAAAAGCTCATTTCCTTCTTGAATTTCACTTTGTCCCTGGTCACAGAGACAAAAATCTTAGTTTTTATAGAGACATTCTCTTAGAAACCAAATCCATTAACATCAGCCCAATAAAAGATAAAGAAGGAAGAATCATCTATCATTCCTTCTACATTCTCAAAATTATTACCATGGAGTAATGGAAAGCCCATCCTTCGGGTCTCACAAATCTTGTAAATAAAAAATAATACAACTATTTCGACTATATTAATGTTATGCACATAATTTTCCTACATCTGAATAATGATTTTTCTCAATCTTAGTTTTTAAATTCCGATGAGAGTTTTAAAATTAATTTTCTAAAATGGTTCTTAAGATGGTGGTTCATTCATGGTTCTGTCTTAGAAATTTTCCCAATCGATTTGCAGCAAATTTTCAATTTATTTTTAAAGATTCATAAGCCATCACCAATTGAGGTTTTCTTTCCCCAAATACTTTGTTTCCTAAATATAAAATACCATGGATACTGAAATGGCAATACTCAATCGAGGATGAAATCTTCACCACACAATATTATGTAAAGTGGTGGGATAAATTCAATACCAAAAAATAATCACATCCATCGACCAAGAATTTGCAAAAGACCGTCCTGGCCTATAATTGGCTAACCCTTTTACCCAGCTCCATTAAAAATTAATGAGCCCATTAACCTAAAACCACAATCCGAATCATCCAGTTCATCTAGAGAATCCAAACCCAAATCAAAACCCGATTCTAAACCCTCTTCAAATGGTGAATCCAAAGCCATAATAAAGCCATAGACCAAATCAAACCAGGAGTTAATCCAAAAAAAAATTCTCTCCTGGAAGACAATAATGATTCAAACTATGAATCATCAGTTGATTCAAATCATCCAATCAAACCAAAATTCGAGAAAGGCCAATCATCCAGAACTTCTCCTCAGCAATTGACGGATAAAAGAGGTTTGAAAGATCGCGTCTTAGCACAATGGACCTATGACGCATTCCAAGATTCACAAGACCCATTTGAAAATTTTGATTTAAGCGATGATGAATGAAGTGAAAAAATGAATATTTTTCCCTTTGGCAAAATGCCAATATCAAGGATCAACAATAATACCTCCATCAAAGTAAAGTAACCATCACACACAAGAATCTAAGAAGCAATTATCAAGGAAATTAAACATGCAACAACAATCACAATGACTTTCAACAATAGCAATCATGACAAACAAGGAGACCAAGATAACAATTATTGAATAATCTTTGAAATTTATCTTTTTTTTTGTAATAATTGTATTAGTTTTCAAATAATTAGACAACTATTTATGTTTTTTACTATTCATACTCAAAAGAAAACAAAAGTAGAAATGTAAAATATTTTTACTTTTGTAGAATATAATAGTTCAGGTAAGTGAAGGGTTCTCGGTGAACTCCACGATCTTTGGCTATAAATAGGTAGCCCTCTCCCATTTGCCACCGATCTTTGGCTATAAATAGGTAGCCCTCTCCCATTTGTTCCTCAGAATTGGTTTTCAACTCTAAACTATTTGAGAGCAACACTTATTTTATGAAACAAAGCTTATTCTTCTTCTCCTCTTTTATAAATCTTTCATCTTTTTTTTCAACGTTAAATAGTGAGCGGGAGCACTATTTTACTGTTTTTGTGTTTAATTCTTGCATCTTAATACCTCACTTTAATTTCTTTAAATTATATGCAATTCTGCATATTTTGGTATCAAAGTCATACCTTGTGGGGATATTTACTGTTTACTTAATTTATCTACTTAATTAATCTGTTCACTGCATGTTATGTATATATTATCACACTTTGTCATGTGTTTTCCTCAATATTGATAGAACTCACACCCCCGTCTTTTCACTCAAATTTTATTTTTTACCCTCATATGGCCTTGCCCTCTCTTACCTTTTTCCACTCTATTAGTTCTTTATTGAAATAAATCAATCTCACTCATAATTTTCTTGCAACAATCCAAACTCAACAAATCGATATACTAAGAATGAGAATTAGAAAAAAGGAAGGAAAACAAAATGAACAATGAGAATGCAAATAATTATGTAAATGTAGATTTTAAGGATCAAGAGAAACAAAGTTTAGAGTATGCTATGAAGTATGCAAGAAAGATGATAAAACCATAATTAGGGTTGCTGTTTCTTATTATGGAGTGAATTGCATGAAATTGAAAGATTCAAGCAAACTTTGAACTAAATTTAATAAATTCAGTAATTCAACAAATTTGGAATTCAATATGATTTGTTTTTCAATAGAAATTCATCTCTTTTCTTCTTTTTATAAGAGTGATTAATACAAATCATTAAACGAATTTGATCAAAATTGGAGATTGAATTCAACCAAGAAGGAATTAAAGCAAAAAACAATAAGGATAGATCAAACTGAATTTAGATCTTTGCTTTGATGCCAAATGATGTGAACCTTAGAAAGAAAAGTCAGACTCGGAATCAATTTAGGTTTTAGCTAAGATTGTTCTAATTTCAGGTTCATAACAAAGTAAAGTAAAAGAAGAGCTTTACCTGAAGGAATCAAAGAAAAAACCAATAAGGATAGATCACACCTAATTTTAGATACTTGCTTTGATGCCAAATGAGGTGAATCTCACATATATAGGTGACACCCAAAATCAAATTAGGGTTTTAGTTAAGATCGTTCTAATTTTAGGTTCAGAAACAAAGTAAAATAAAATAAAGACTTTGACCCGTTATCTATTTGAGAGAGAGGAAACAAAGGCTTAATAAATTTAGAAGACGCCACACTCAAGAATAAAATATGGAATTGTGTGTGATAAGTCTAATTTGAATGCTACAAGAAAAGTTCTTGATAAGTTTGAAAAAGTTCTTTGAAGAGCCAAAGATAAGGCCTCTCAATATATTATTGTGCTTCATAGCTGAATGAAAGTTCAATAGGTATACAAGCTTATATAGCCGAAATAGGAAACTAACAAGATATGGAAGTAACAAATATGAAAGCAAATAAGAAAATGAAACTAACAAGAAAAGAAAACTAGTCTTATGATCCTAATCTAGCAAAAATAGGAAACTAAATTTTAAACTAAAATTAGGAACAACGGGAAAGTAAGCGCAATAGGAAGCATTCTTCTCCTATATAAATAAGAAAGTAGCTGAAAATAGGAAATTAGTATTCTCCTTCATAGATAGGAAAGTAGCCAAATTAGGAAAGAAGTGTTATCCTTTATAAATAGAAAAGTAGCTTAAAATAGGATAGTAGACTTCCTTTGGGCCCTTCTTGGAATATTCCTTACAAGAATCATCACAAAATTCTTGGATCAACCCATTCAATACTTCATGGACCTTCTTAGCCTTTTACTTAGTAATCGACTCAACTAGAATACACATTGGATCATTTATTGATGCAACTTTATTCTCATCAAAGACGAACATAATGACGTTATGGTGATCACAATTGAGATAGGAAATTATTGTTACAAGGTTTTTAGTTGATGATAGAAAGTGTGTTGAATGTATTGTGTCAGTCGACTATAGCAAAGATGTCCAGCGGAAAACCCAAGTTGTTTAAAGCAGGCCAACCACTAATTGTCTTCAATGGGAAAATTGTTTACTTCGAAGGGATCCTGCCTCTTGCCATGCATGCAGGACCATACAACAATGTAACATATGTAATCATGATAGGAACACCGTCTTCGTATAATTTCATTGTCGAAAGAACTTAGATCCACAAGATGAAAGAAACATCGTCAACATCTCACCAAACATTGAAGTACCTTTCTCCTGAGGGAATTAAGATGATCAAAGGATAGTAGGCAGCTGCTCTTGCTGTGGCATCACGATACTCAACTTAATTATATAAAATGAAGTTTTTGTTTCAAATAAAGAAAAATTAATTTTTGATAAAATAAACATTGATCCTTTCTTGAAAGCTGTAAAATAGAAGAAGCAGACATTCGCCCCTAAATGGAAAGTCGTTATAAAGGAAAATGTGAAGAAATTGCTTAATGTTGGTCTCACTAGAGAAGTGAACTACTTGAATGACTAGCAAATGTAGTAATGATAGAAAATAAAAGTGTGAAGTGAAGAATTTATGTAGACTTCATCAACTTGAACAAGGCATGCCCGAAAGATGATTGTCAGTTACCACAGATTGATCAGATGGTACATGCAACTGTTAGGGGTTATGCCCGCAAAGAATATGTATTTACATTTTGATATGAAATTTAAATAGGATTACATTTTTCTTACAATTGTTATTTTAAATTGTTGTTGAATAATATATATATTCGAAAATTCCATGTTCATTAATAAGACTATGATATTGTATTAGTGTGAGAGGATTAAGATCATAGATAATGAATAAAATTATCACCAACATATTAAAGTATAGAATCTTTAATGAATGGTTGCTAGTACGGTTCACTAAGCATTATGAACGCGTGTGATCTAGATCCGAATCATTGATATGGATAGACATCTTAGTGAGATACTTTATATAATAAGATTATATATGACAAGATCGATGTGAATTAATATCTTTATTAACATGTTGTTTATCATAAAGATTTAATACACATCAATTCGATGATCAAATGTAGATCAGTCTGAATCCTAGATAGTCATGAACTCCTATGCATGTCTATTGGATCTTTTGATTCACTCGTCAAGGTCTGTTTGTTAATCAGGCTAGTGACTTTTATTTTGGAGATTCAGTGATGCGGATGGCTAGGTACATGATCTTACAAGATTTAGAATCTAAGCTTTCCTATCAGATCATATATTGGTTCTCTTAAGTGTTAATTCTAGAACTAAATGATTATTGAGCTCAAATTTATAATAAAATTATAAATTAGTCATTCACTAGTGGATTAATGGTACTTAATGATCAAAAGATAATTAGAAGGGTAAAACATTAATTTTGACCAATTTTAATTTACAAACTAATAATTAGATGACAGAACTATACGAAATGATTATGTTAGTGGACTACATGAGAATACTCTGTATATACATTCTATAATCTCTGAGAGTGCAATTCCATATTTATAGTGGGGTAATAATAAAATTAATAATTAAATTATTTAATCAAAGAGTTTAATTAATAATGTGGTTTATTGGACCATAGGATTATAGGTCCATGATTTCTAAGTCACCTCATACTACGCTATCTAGGGTGTGAGTATTTCAGGACATGAGAAAATGACTGACTTGCAAAAGAATTTTTATTCTGGGGCAAGTACATATTATGAGATAATTATATGTGTAATTAATTAAATTATTTATATATTTAAATATAATTTTCAGAAATTATATACATAAGTAATTTTTGATTTTTTTAGTTATCGATAAGTGAGACAAAATATCTAATTTATGGAATTAGATAATTAAATTATTATTAGATAATAATTTAAATCAACTAAATATATTATTTGTGAAATAACAGATAAGCTAGTTGATAGAGATAATCAGATATTTCAATTTTGAATTAACTGATATCTAGATAATTATATAATTAAACTAAATTTGTGAAGCACTGTGCTGGCTCACGACACACTGCAGTGCCTTGTGGCACTATAATTAAGCATAATTGTAGTGGGTCCCACTGCAATTGATAATTTTATGATTAAATATTATTTCAGTTTATCCCTAGAAATCTAATACGCCATTATCTAGAATATATACAGATATTATTCTAGTGGCCTTGGTTGTTGAAAGAATAGGAGAGAATCAGTTGATCTGATCATCAGTTCCTCAATCAAGAGTTGAATTGAGAACACAATTAGTGACAGAGAGATTTTCATATGTGATTAAATGTTAATCAAGTCTCTAAAAGAATAATCATCATGTTCTTTTAGTGAATCGTCTCACTAAAGACATTCTTAGTGAATCTCTAGATCTCATGTGTTGAGAACATTTATAGACAGAAAAAGTGTTTTGTAATATTCTACGTGCCCACACACGTCCTATGCGTTGAGGATTGACTTGGAAGATCTTGGTGTGAATCTCGGAGTCTACTGATCATTGGAGTGATTTTGTGCGAACGGAGGATCGATCAGTTATTGCAAGGACACTTGATATAAACTACAAGAGGTATATGATTCTTAACCTCGTATGTTATAGATTTAACTTATATATATATAATGGATCCTGACTGATTGAAAAAGATTTTTCAATAAAAAATTATTTGGTTATGATGGCGTTGCGCAACTTTGTTTAATTTAAAGATTCGATTTTTATTAAAAGTTTATTTTTTAAAAGGTCACGCGCCTCCACGCTTCCGTCGCGCACGCATCGCGACAACCGGCAAGTAGTATCAAAACAGTCTTTATATATTTATATGTAAAATGTTGTGTGGGTTTTCTTGCATTATTCATATAATATGAGATATGTATGATGATGGATGGTTATGTTTTTTGAATGTATGGAAAATCATGGATCGTTAATTGTATGGTGATTATAAGGTTGGACTTTGTTTTAATTTTTTCTAGATCTTGTGTAAGTTAAATTGAGGAGTAGAAATTTTTGTAATTTTATTTTGAATGCTATTGTAATTATTCCGAACGCGAGAAGACGAAGAACGCACAAGACAAACAGTAAAATTTACTATTCATGTGAAAATATTGTTCATCCGCGAAAATACTGTTCATCAGTGAAAACATTGTTCATCCGCGAAAACATTGTTCATCCGCGAAAACATTGTTCATCCACGAAAACACTATTCATGCCAGAAACTTATTGTTCCGGCAGAGGTGAAAAGTGTCGGCGGTATTGTACCAGTGGTGAACAATGACTGCTAGTGTTGCAGGTAGCTGCCAGCGATGAGACGGGCAGCGATGGTGATGGACGACTATCGGAGTGTCTTATCGTCGGTGACAACTATTGACACGTTTTAGGAAAGTTTTCGACAAACAATACTACCAACTCTATCACCTAAGTTTTTCATTAAAACTCAAACTCTTTTAATTATCCATTTAAATTTTGAAATTAATGTAATTGTAAAATTAATTATTAATTTTTTTATTTTAAAATAAAAAATTAATAGGTTGATTGGGTTTTACCTAAATTTGATCAAATCAAATAATGTGTTTATTTGACTAAGTTAAAGTCAACTATATTAAAATGGATAACTATAGAAATTGTTTTATTTAAGAAAAATAGTTTTTCTATTTAAAAAAGATTTTGTTCAAAGCTTTAAGATTATGAAGATAGACATCAGGAGGAGAAGACAATATTTGGGAAATATGTATTCTTGAAGTCTGCTTTGTAATTTTATTTTTTTTATTTCAAGGGTTATAATTTAGAAATACCCGATAGTCATTCAGTCCATTATTATTTTATTTAATTGTTAAATAATTACTTAATTGTTATGTTTGATAACATGTCCATGCATTAGTCAATCACATGCCATACATGAAAGTCTCACACAGTTTTATTTAATCATGCATCTCATCCTATAGAAATATGATTTATTAGAATTGTCCTGATATGTTTATATTTATTGCTTTATAAAAATCAAAATCAATTGTATGTAAACTATTAGGTTTTAACTAGTTACAACTTGATAATCACACCACACTAAAGGCTATAGTAACATTTAGGTTAACCGATTTTAGTAAAAGAGTTTTATTAAAATTTAATGAATATAATTAATTGATTAATCTAAGTTCACCTAATTATGACTTAGACGCTTCATAAAGTTAAATGAACTTAGAATAATGAGATTGGATTAACTGATAATTAAATATTCATAAGATTATTATTTTAACTAGTAATTAAATTAGAATTAATTGATTAACTAAAATAGAAACACATTATCCTAAAATAGTGAGAAAGAGAAGGTTGACATGTCAATGTAACCTATGGTCTCCATAATTTGTACATTGTTTTTCCATTTTAACTTTGCATGCATCTTAGAAAGAAGACCGAAGAAGAGACAGGAACTCAAGTGAAAAAGAATCATTGTGGCATCGTCTTGTATTCATCTATGGGTCCCAAAGCTCAAAGGTGATATACTGTATATCGACGGTTCACTGACGCCAAATACAATAGGGGAAATTTTACGGGTGTTGGTGATTGGCTATCCCCTCATCCAGGGAGAAAAACCAATCAACACTATAAGAGAAAAACACTACGATAACAGCCAAAAAACACTATCGTAGTGTTCATAGCGTTTCCCCAAACGTGATATTAGCCAACCTTATGAAAAGTCAGAACCTACGATAGTGTTTTTTAAATGTTATGGTATCCTTACCATAGCATTTTACAAACGATGTGGTATCCCTACCATTGGATTTTTTTAAGTGCTATGGTCACCCTATTACAACATTTTTAAAATTTTATAGCATTTTTTAAAGTCATGGTATATCTTTCATAGCATTTTTCAAAGTTGTAAAAGACCTTTGATAGCATTCTTTTCATGCTATAAATGTTGTGAATAACTAACTCAACGAACATATTTATTCTTGCAATTGTACAAACTTAAAAAAACTTTTTGACAAAATATCACAAAATAACATAATCACATAATATTTTATTTAATTAGTCAAAATTGTTAGACTATTATCCGTTAGAAATCATAGTTCCAAATGATAAATACATATTAAATTTTTACTTAGAAGAAGCAAGACTAATATATCCTAAAGAGAAAAATTAAAATCTAGTAACACTCTAAATCTAATTATGAAACTTCAGAAACTGGTGTCGTTTGTTGTAGAGGCAAGATGTGGCTTACTTGCTTCTGTTGACAAAACCATGGGAATGACACTACTTGAGATTTGATAGCAATAAAAGGTCCAAGGATAAATAAAATAACAATAACACAATGCATCAACATAGAAAAATAAGACCAATTTCGGTAGTGAATAGGTGAGGTTATATATCCAGCATGAAGCTTTTATTTACTTTCTCGTTACATTACTCAGAAAACATAGACTAAAAAACTTATGTTTATAGAGATATTCTCATAAAACCAAATCAAGTCTCATCTAAGGATTCTATTACAACTGACATTTGCTCAATCTATTACAATTGACATTTGCTCAATCTACTAAGAAAATATATGTTTAACTGATCATTGATTAAGAGATGTAAATTCAATGTACAAAGGTCTATTGTGTTACCTAGTATACATAAAACAATATACCACCCAAAGACATCCATCCACTAATCCTTATTTTCTCCAAGAACTTAAACATGTAATAAAGAGAAAGAGACTGATGAACATATAAGTTCCAAGTGAGTATATAATATAAACATAAAGTAGTGATACACAATAGCCATGTAACCACAACGAAACATTTCTAATTCAAGGCCAAACACTGATGATATCATATTATATAAACCCAAAGCACTTACATTGGTGTTGGTTTTTAGACACTGATAATTTAAGTCTCACTGCAGAAAAAACTACATAAAAAAGAAAACAAATTATCAAGTCTTTAGTACAATTAAAGCCACATAAAAAAAGAACATGCAAATTAATCCCTTCATCTAGCCAATAGAAAAACAAACACGTCCCACCCTACAGCAAACCGAAAGATTATAAAGTAAGGCTGGAATTACACTAGCAGCACAATTAACCCATCCCATACAGTACACTTGCATGATAACAACCTAGAATCTCCCAAAAGATTTCCATCAACCCAAATCAATCTTGAAATCTTTCAAAAAATAGTTTACATAGCCTAAGAGTATCTCATTCTCATCTATATGTGAAACCATGCACCCACCTGAGTTACTAAGTATTTTTTGTGACATCGATGGACAAAATAATTGTTGTAGTTTAATGTCCACTTATAAACCTACTATATATGATTTCTACATAAGACTTTTCAAATATTAAGCTAGTTAGAGGACGTTAAACAAAGTTATCTTTACACAAACAATAAATAATGTTCAACATAAAAGTTTGAACACCATATACCCCCCCCCCTCTTCCACTAAAGAGAGTCAAAATAATAACAACAAAGAGAAAAAACCATTAATCAGAGATGATGCAATCCTTAATCAGTTTGAACACCATATACCCCCCCCCCCACATTTCAAACATGGCTACAAAAATTTATCAGTCGGCCCCTTCTACTAAACATAGTTCAAACAATAACAACAAAAAAGAAAAACCATTAATCAGAGATGATGTAATTCTCGGCAAGAAACTCCAAGTGCATGCAAGTGAAAGTTTTAAAAATTTAGCGTTTATTCTAATTTCAAACCAAACGAACATCACAATACCCTATATCTTGTGCATATTCATCATTTTATTGAGCTAATCATTCAACAAGATAAAATCTAACTAAAAAGGCTAAATAGGCAAGATGACATAAGATATTAATAAATTCCAATGTTTAAACACCCAAAATAGTAGCACAAAAGGTAATAATCCTAGACATGTTCAACACTTCAATAAAAAAAATTGGTCTAATAATTGCAATAATTATCTGACTTATAAAAAACACTAAGAAAATATACATCATGGGTAAGCGCTTTGAGTTGACGTTCATTTCATTAACACCAAGTGGAGGCTAGTCAGTAGTTTTATATACAACGCCATCTAGACCACACTTATTAAGTTTCTCTTTGCTGTCAATGAAAACAAAACTGTGTGGATAAATCTTGATTGGGTTATCAAACTTCGTAAATTTTGCAACGGTAAATTTGGGTAGGACCTCTCTGAAATCCATTCAAGAGAATTAGCACATATTAGAAAACAAAGATGCCAAAATTAATGAAAAGCGATGGAGAAGAAATTATATGCTTCCATTAATTTTTTCCTGTCAAAGAGTATTTAGAGAACTAATTCCCCTTCAAAGGGGACTAAAATTACTACAACATAGAGCATACTAATTGTTCAACCTTGTGATCCGCATGGTATATATATATGTATAACAATTAGGCAATACATCAGCATTGATATATTTGTACGACTTGAATGATGAAAAGCAAAAAAATTAAAGTTCTTCAATTCTTACCCAAAACCCAACTGTACTCAAAAATAGCAAAAGCATACAGTATGTAAACCAACTGTGCAAATTCATAATCGCTAGACATGGCCAACCTAAGTAGGTTTGAGCAAAAAAAGGAAGCAACATCATAATCAAGAAACAAATGTGGCTAGTGTTAAAAAATGTCAAAGGAAGTAGCTAACAGAGAAAGAGGTTTTGCAAATAGGACTGAGCATGACCCTGCAGCACCTAAAACTACAGCATAGGAAAAAGTAAGCAGCATAAGCTAGTACAGCTTGAGTTCTTGTCCAGACTCCAGAGATAGCAAGAAAAATTCCTCCTCTCCTTCATATCCCACAAGTTTATTGTAAAAGGATTGAGGATGGTGCTATTCATCAATCCAAAATAAAATTCATAAATGCAAGAGCATGTATACATGGAATGATGAAAAGCAATAATCAAGACCGAAATCAGATAGTAGAGAAGGAAAGCTATAGTGCTATGCCAACTGCTCTGGTATGTAGACTCAAAAGAAAATAATTACACATGAAATCTCGACTTAAAGGAACAATTAAACAAAATAATTTTCTACATAATGGAGCTTCCCCTTCTTGTTTCTCATTTTTCAACACAATTAAGTTGAGTTAACGGGTTTTTTAGATTGTTTGCTTATCTTGAAAAATTATAGTTTATTCTCATTATAAAAGCAAAATTAAGAGATGTGTCTTTTGATGCTTGGCAGAACCATTAAAGAAATGAACTTATAAGATAGAATGAATTAGAAGAAAGCACATAGCAGGTGAATGATGGTTGACAAAAGCAACGAGAAAAATGTTTTCAAGAACAATAAAAGCAGTGGCAACCATCACCCTATAAAAAGACACGATACGTGTCAAATTGGAAATGATCAACGATAATGCTGAAGATAAAATGTGGTACAACTGTTTTGTAACTTTGAACTAGGATATATCCTAGTTCTGTAAGCAGAGGCTACATAATATAAAGATAGAGGATGAATTAAACTAGCAAAAATGTGGACACAATAGAGCATGAGCATGGATTCAAAACCGGTATTACAACAACATACAAAGGCCATGCAGAAAAGTGAGTAACTAAGCTTTCGCCAACAAAGATTCTAAATTTGTTAATGACTTAAAGTAACTAAAAATTTATATCACAGTTCCAAGTATTTGAATACAATGAAATATATCCACTTCACAATTACAATGGCATGTCCCTCGGAAACATGAGATACATACCAAATGTAATTTAAAATTCACAAGAAAGAGCACAAGTCTAGACAAATTGAGAATTATATTTAGTACATTCCAATTATCTCATTTAAGCATCTATTATCAAATAAAAAATTTACAGAAAGATAGAGGGAGAGAGAAACCCCAAAATCCCCATTTCCAGATCACTTAGCTAGAAAACACATGAAAATAAAAAGAATACAAAATTATGATATAGATAATCTGTTCAATAGTTCATTTGATAAAGACATGTAATCAAAGAAAAGTACATAATACTACATTATTGACCCATATTCTATATCAATTTTAGTTTGAGATAATTTTTTTATGTCAATGAAGAAAGCATGAGTAGTAATAAAGCAAGCTTCAAATGATCACATCTCCCATATTTTGTGTTCACTCAAATTCTTATTCGACTAGAAGCATAAACTCAAATCTAGAATACCGCTAAGCTAATCAAGATTGAAAGACCTTCAAATGATGATATATAGTAGATGAGTACACACACTTCTGTGGATCAAAGACTTCCACGAAAATGTCCTTTTTATAGAGCACCTTATCGACTTTCTCATTCTTATTCAGATTCGCTTGAGCCTAAAAATAAAAACTAACAAATAAAATACTTTCTCCAATTGAAAAATAAAGGTTTCATGATAAAATAATTCAGGGGGCCATTTCCTCACCTATTCACCATAATCAATGGGTGCCATTTACATTCTTCACCATTCGTTTGAGCATTTGCGACTTTACCCTTTCATCCTTCATCATACAAGAAATACAATTATTAATGCTTTGAAAAAAAAATGAAGCAGCAAAATCAATAAAAAATTGTTAGTAAAAAAAGGGAACTAACGAAGACGAAGAGTCATACCTCTATTAGACGAAAACGGAAACCCCTGCTACTGTGCACGTTTTGATTTTGGGGGGAAGACGTTGAACCACAAATAAAGAAGCGATGAACGCCCAACCTCCCTGTTAGATGGAAAAAGACATCGTGATGTGTTGTGTGCGTCGTTTTGGAGCCCTAACCTATATGTTCTTAGTGACAAAAAATGAACAGAGAAAGCAAAGCTCTTTGTTGAGCCTTGTGCGTGAAAATGAATGTCCAACCACCTCTGTTAAAGAGAGAGAGAGAATCCACAAATTCCTAATCGAAAAGCACTACCTCTCTATTAGAGGGAAACCGAAAAGAGATTTGTAGAGTGTGTGTGTTTTGATTCTTTTAGAGCCCTATCCTACGTCCTTAAAGACAAAAACCAATAAAGAGTTCAAAACCGCGCTATTCATTTTCGTCAAACATTTTTAATGTCGCGCCTTTTCATTGGGACAACTGGCGCCTTTCTTCATAAATTTGTTTTGACCTTAATAGATAGCATGTGAACCAAGAATGCTATACGAAAGTGCTATAAATGAAGAGTTTTTTTGTAGTGCAAGAAGAGAAAATTGGCTACATGGACAACTGAAGTCAGATTATCATGACTATCAGATAGAGTTAACGGATGAAATCGGTTGAGGATAAAATCAGTTGAGGACCGCATCAAAGATTGAGCCCTTTACCGTAGAATTTTGTTACAAATGGATAGGGAAGATCATATTTTGTGTAACCCATTTCTACTCTTAACTTTTGCCTCTAACTAAAGGCCGACCCCAAAAGAGGATCATATGAAGAAATAAAATCTATTTATAATTTCTACATTATTCTCTCTCGTTTGCTTTCATACTGTCAAATTCCTTTACAGAGATGCCCAAGAGACTATAAATACTGTTGTGGGAGGAATCTTTTTTAGTGTATTGTGTTCATCTAGGTCTCAATCTAAGTTCGATCTTAATTTTCTTATGTTGATTACGTTTGTAAATTGCATACTGATTAATAGAGTACAGTTTATTCTTCTAAAGGACATCATTTTTTTGTGACAAAGAGAAAGACACCTCTCTGATGTGTTTATGCTCAGTCCTTGTCTCTTAATCATTCTAAATCAGAAGTCCTAAATTCTATCCCAATCTCACCAATTTCTATAAACTTCACTTTACAAGAACAATTTTCATTTTTTTTCTCAGTTATGTTATAAATGCACGTGAACGACCAATAATTTCTCATGCACAAGTGGGGTCCTTTAGCCAGCCTTTCCTCTTTTGTTCTCATGCCAAATTCCAACCCTTAAGAATCTCTCTCCCTCCATTCCAACACCCCCCCCCCCAAACTCCACCACAGTTTTCTCTTCCTGTTTCTCTTTCTGCAGCAATATCTCTTACTTTCTTTATTGTGTTCAAAATGATGGTTGAGGCGAAGCCTCTTTTACTTTTAATGCTTTTGCCTCTTGCTTTTCTAGTAAGTAATGTTAACTATGTCCACTGCAGTAATGTAGAGAAGAAAGTACTTGGCCTTCAAAATTTTCCATGGAAGCAGCAGCGTGGAACGAACCCATGTTTTATTGAACAGAAATCAAGTGAGTTTTGGTGGAAAAGGGAAAATGAAAATCTCACCAGCTAGTTTTCTAATGCTTGCTCATGTGTCTTTGGTTTGCTTTATTTTATTCTTTATCTTCGGATCTGTTTTTTCCTTTACTTCATCTCTTTTTCTAGGATCTAAGAATTGGTTTTTATGCTTTAAACAAAATGTCATTATTCTCACTCTCACTCTATCCTTGCCCTCTTTCATTAAGCCTACTTAATTATCTTTGCTTCTACTCTGTTTTGAATTCTGTAAGGTAGGCTAATGTAAAATTATGAACTGTCTACTTAACGTCGTCTTGATATCCATAAGCCTCGTTCAATTCGTAATTTGTAAGAAATTTATTTTCACTATGCAAAAGTTTATTTTTTCTTGTCGAGAAGTGATTATTTCCTGTCAATGGGTTCTAATTCATTTGGATTGTAGGAATGGAGAAGGGTGCAACAATATTAGAAATGAAGCACCGGGACTCCTGCTCAGGAAAGAATGTCGACTGGATGAAGAATCTGCAGAAACGATTAATCTTAGACGACGCACATGTTCAATCACTGCAATCTTGGATAAAGAAAGCGGTTTCAAGCAACATAAATGATGTATCCGAAACTCAAATCCCAATAACTTCTGGTATAAGACTTGAGACACTAAACTATATCGTAACTGTCGAATTGGGAGGTCGAAATATGACAGTGATTGTAGATACAGGAAGTGACCTGACATGGGTTCAATGCCTGCCATGCCGACTATGTTATAACCAACAAGACCCGCTCTTCGATCCATCTAAATCACCGTCATACCATTCAGTGTTGTGTAACTCATCAACCTGTCAAGACTTGCAATTTGCCACTGGAAATTCAGGAGTATGTTCCACCAGCCCAGCTGCGACATGTAACTATATTGTTAACTATGGAGACGGGTCTTATACCCGTGGAGAATTGGGTCTTGAAAGTCTCAAACTTGGAAAAGTTCAGGTTGACAACTTCTTGTTCGGCTGCGGCCGTAGCAATAAAGGTTTGTTTGGAGGAGCTTCAGGACTGATGGGTCTTGCAAGGAGTGAACTTTCAGTTATAACTCAAACTTCCTCTTTATTTGGTGGAGTTTTCTCTTACTGTTTGCCTTCAACAGAAGTTGGAGCTTCCGGCTCTTTAGTTATGGGCGACGATCTCTCGGTTTTGAAGAATTCTACTCCAATTTCTTACACTAGAATGGTTCCTAATCCACAGTTATCCAATTTCTACTTCCTCAATGTTACTGGCATAAGCATCGGTGGGGTTGGGGTGGCGCTGAATTCATCAAGTTTTTCCTCAGGTGGGGTATTGATTGATTCAGGCACGGTTATTACGCGGCTTGCTCCTACGGTTTACAGGGCAGTTGAAGCAGAGTTTTTGAAACAATTTTCGGGTTTTCCGAGAGCACCGGGATTTTCAATCTTAAATACGTGTTTTAATCTGAGTTCATTCCAAGAAGTGAACATTCCCTCAATAAGATTCCAGTTTGAGGGAAGTTCTGAACTGGATGTGGATGTAAGTGGGATATTTTATTTTGTGAAAAGTGATGCTTCTCAGGTCTGTTTGGCTCTAGCTAGTCTCTCATATGAAGATCAGATTGGCATTATCGGGAATTATCAGCAGAAGAATCAAAGGGTCATATATGACGTTAAGGAATCTAAGTTGGGATTTGCAGCAGAAACTTGCAGCTTCATTTAAACAGAGACAGACGTATAGGTCAAATTTCTAATGCGCGATTTCATGCAGTAGAATTTTTCCAAGATTGTGGCTCAAGCGTATATCATACTTGTTTTTATCTAATGGGAATTGGTATATGAAACAAATTAGCATTCGTCATTGTTGGTGATCTTCATTCTTTAGTGAGGTGAAGAGAAGAACTCATTATAAATCTGTACTTTATTTGTTTTCTGTAAATTTTTGTTTTAACTGTAAGGTGTCTGGAAATTGTGTGAAAAGGCATTTAATGTGTCATGTTGCTGCTTAAGTTCTGATGCTATTATACAGTTTATATTATTGTAAATACGTACTAATACTGTTCCAAGAATTAATTCAAATGAAATATTAAAACTTGCTACGGAAAGATATCTGAAATATATAATGAAAATGTCATCTTTCAACCCAAGTAAAATAGAAAAACGTTTTAAGTTTAAAAACCTACTACTTAATTATAAGAAACTTGTTCACGCCGGTTTTCCCTAACGATGGAAAATTATGGCGCTTAGATTGCCCATAGATGCAATCTAGGACACAAATGTCCCATCATGTTTTTTTCTTTTTTAAGAGTTCAACAGAATGTTGACAGGTTCAACAAAGCATATTTTTGTGCATAAGAAAATGTTGAATATTTTTGTGCATAAGAAAATGTTGAATATTTTTGAACAACTACATGAGATTCATAAAAAATATTGGAGGTTGAACAAAAATGCTAAGAGGTACATCAAATATGTTAGGAGGTTTAACAAAGTTCGAAAAGATGGTCAAGTTTAGGGGTGTAATCGGTTCATTTCGGCTCGGTTTAGGAGTATTTTTGAAACCGAACCACAAATATCATTGTTCAAATATCAAAACTGAACCGAACCGGTGGTTCAGCATAAACCGAATCGGTGGTTCAGCTTAAATCGAACCAGACTAAACCGTCCAAAATCGGTTCGGTTCGGTTCGGTTTTACGATTTTGTCCTACCAGAAAAAAATATATAAAAAAGAGAAAAAAATTACCAAACCATTTGTACCTATAATAAACCACATAAAACACTTAAAAATACTAATACGGAAGGTCCAAAATACACTTATGTAATTTGCCACAACCATAATATTATAAATAAAAACATTACATGAAATGAACATAAACATGGTAAAGTGAAGCAATTAATTAATAGCTCCTCCGTCGTATTATTCAGCATCGTCCTCCACTATTACGGACTCCTCTTTAGTCACCAACTCTAAAGAACAAACAAAAAATATACATTAAGATTAATAGCACAACTAAAATTTAACATAATAAAAACTAAAATATAAAATGAGATATGTCTTATCCAGTTTTGAAAAGAACATACTGAAATTTCTGACTTAAGAAAAAAAAAGAAAAAAAAAACCTTTGGTTCTTACTTCTTCATATGAAAACTGAATTATAATTTAGTAAAAAGAACAAGAAAATAGATCAACAAAATCATGAAAATGGGTGAACATTGATACCACCAAAGATGCTAAATTGTGCAACTAGGAAGTAGAACAGCCCTAGACAAGGTGTCTTGCTCCTTATATTAGGAACTGTGAATTTCAAGGATGGAATGTATCAAAGTTAAGAGGGGTTATTTACTCACCACTTCTTTACACAAATATAGATTTTAGACTGACCTATATGAAGTGTCTAGTGGACGTAAACTTGCATTGGAGTAGGCAAATCATTGAGTAATCAAATTAGAAGAAAACACATATGGATGGTAAATATTTCTCAGAACATGGTGGAGTGTGAATCAAACCCATGTTTGAATTGAAATTGAGATACTAATGCAAGTTCTTTCAAAATTGACTATTTGTCCCTCTGTTTTCCAGAAATATCTGCGATCGAGTAAATAGCTCTACGAACGAATGGATTGGATCGAATTAGAAAATGGAAAGATTTTACAAGTTATACCTTTCGTCACCACTTTGTGGAAAATCGTTAGCTATATCATATAATTTCTGTAGAAACAGATTAAGAAGACAACTTACAGCAAAAAGCTGCTTTTGCCACAAGTACACGTTCATATTCATAAATATAAGATCACCCCATCACAAAAAAGTCAATATCTTTTGCCACAAGTATATGTTCCTTCTTTCGTCCTTCCCTCCCTTCCACTACTCCTCTCTCTCACATAAAAGTCAATATCTTTCTATGCACATCTAGCCACAAATCATCAATAATGAAGGGATTTACACATCAAGTAATTTAGGGAATACATTGGTGAATTAATAATTTTTCAGTATATGCACTGAAAAAAAATCTACGCTTTGCCTCAACTCAGTAACAGTGAACACTTACAGGTATAGGTATCCTTCTATCATGGAAAGCACAATCAGACGCAAGTTAATTTCCTAATCCTTGTAAGTTCCTCGATACTGAACCCAAAGGAACTCTTTTGGAAAGCTACACAGTCATGAATTGGCAGATTAAAATATATACAAATGACTAAGAAATATTATACTCAAGTTGAAAACATATTCAAATCAAATCCAAAAGCCAAAAACATAAATTAATACTAGTAATCTCTCATTGTGTATACAAGAAGTATTCAGGTTTCATACAATATATAAGCAGGTGTTAGTCACAATCACATAAGATTGGTAGAAAAATCACCATTGATACGTTGCTTTCTTTCAAGTATCTCATACATAGTAAAATTACTTCTGCAACATACTTCCAACCTAAACTACCCAACAATACATCAAAGCCATTTTTAAAGCAAGATTGATTAAAATCAAAGTAAAGTGAATTTTTTTATATGAAGAATAATGTGAGAATTAGTTATTACATAAGGAAAAAAATCAAACGAACAAAACACTCACATTGTCCAGATGTACTAACTTTAAATTAAAATGCATTCATTTAAAAATCAAACATCTGCTAAGAAACAAACTAGATCTCCCATTTATTGGTGAGCAGTCGAGTAAATAGACCTCTCTTTCATCGTCGAGAAATCGAGCAAATAGATCTCCCCTTCGACATCGAGCAGCCAAGAAAACAGGTGGCACTCCTTCATCACACGAGCATAGTAGGTTCCATTCCTTCGTCGTCGAGAGTAGTCGCCTCTCTTGTCTCTCGACTCGAGCTTTCCTTCGAGGGTGGAGGGGGTTAGGTTAGGTCTGCGAGAGAGCGAGAGTGTGAGTGTGAGGATTGAGGAGAATGGGAAATTAGGGAAAATTATAGAGGTGTGTGTGTGTGCGCACGCACGCGCGATTCTGTTCGGTTTGTTGCGGTGCGATTTTTTTCACAAAAACCGCACACTGAACTGAACCAAGCTTATTTTTTAACTTATACAATTGAACTGAACGACAGAGGTGTAAAATCCGGCCGAACCGCATCAGTTCGGTCCGGTTCAGGCGGTCTGCTTGGTTTTCTCAATTTTACTTACACCCTAGTCAGATTACAAGGGTTCAACAAGAATGTTGAGGTGTTCAACAAAAGTATTGATGAATTCAACAAACTTTTGGGGGTGCAACAAAGTGTTGCAAATATGATATGACTACTTGATATTTAACAAAAGTGTTGAAGAGTTGAACAAATGTTTTAAGGTTTCAACATAATGTTGAAATATTGTCAAAATACTTGAGGATAAACAAAAATATTGGGAGTCAAATAAAAGTAATGCGGGGCTCAAGAAATGTGTTGGAGGAACCAACAAGGTGTTGCAAATATTGTATGAATAATTAGTTTAACAAAAAAGTATTTGAGAATTTAAAAAGTGTTGAGAATGTTTAACAAATATAGTGTTACAAATATTGTAGCACTACTTAGGTTTCAACAAAAGTATTGAGTGGTTTAAGAAAAGTGTTGAATGGTTCAACAAATATGTTGGGAGTTGAAGATAATGTTGAAATATGACCAGAAAACTTCGATTTCAAAAAAATGTTGAGGGTTTAACAAAAGTTTTGAATGATTCTATAAATTTGTTAGGAGTTCAATAGATTGTTAAAACTTTGGAAGCTCAATAGTTTGTTGAATCCTCGAATCGTTTGTTAAACACCACTATATTTTTATTGAAATCTTAACACATTTATTGAACCTCAAGTAGTACTATCATATTAGTAATATTCCGTTAGCCCTCCAACACTTCTATTGAACATATCAACAATTTTATTGAACAGCTCAAATTTTTTGTTGAAACTCAAGTAGTCTCACTATATTTTCAACATTTTTAACTTCAAACACATTTATTTTGTTGAACTCTCAATACTTTTGTTAAAATCAAAATATTGTATAAAAATATTCAACATCATCTTTAACTCCTCAATATTTCATTAAACCCCTCAATATTTCATTAAACCATCAAAAAAAATAAAAAAATATGATGGGACATTTGTGAGCCAGGTTCATCTATGACAATCCAAGAGTCAAAGTTTTCTATAATCAATACTAGGAAAATAACACGGCATCGTAGGACTACCACTTAATTTTATCATGTTAGCCTAAAAATTCATGACAGCAATAAAAGTCAAGATTCAAGTAATATCGGATTAGTTAAGTTTGCACTGGAACATTTACTCACGAGAATTATGTTGAACAAAAAATTGGTTGAAGGTCATATGGAAAACGAAGCATTGCCATCGTCACATGACCAATTAAAGGTGTTGCAAAGCAAAGAATTACACCCTGCACATTTCCTTTACTTTTTAACCTTCTTTATCAATCACAACTTTTAACTTTTGAAATAATCAACGTAGCCAAAAATATTAGGTCTTACAAAAATAAAAAAACAACTATTCATATGGATTAGAAAAAATATGATTTTGAAGCGTGAAAATCGAAAACTCATAATCTTTCTTAATATTAATCGAACCATCAACAAAAAACACAAGAAAGTATGCCTCGAACAAAATCAAACCAAAAGTCATTACTTTTTTTTGTTTTGGTTATCTTCTTGTTCAAATAAATTGTTGTTCTCGTTGAAAACGTGAAAACTAGAAGGAAAGCCATATTTTTATATATTAAGAACATGCACTTTCATAGCCATGGCTTACAATTATATGTAAGTCATGGCAAAGTAACGGTTGGGAGTTAAATTTCTAAACCATAATATAATTTATTTTATTTTAAATTTAATTAAAATTAAATTAATTAATTTTAATTATTCTTTGACTTTTTAAAAACTAAAATTGGGCGAGTTCTTTAAATCACTAAGTTGATTATAGAGTATTCACGTGAGGTCAATTGCTTATTAAACAAGTCTAGTAATAACGTAACTAAAATTTGAGGTTAGTAAGAAGATCATAAATATAAAATACGTTTGGCTACATAATTAATAAACTTTATAGATTAAATTCATAATCAAATTTATTATTATTAATTACGAGTATTTTCACCATAAAGTCATAATTGAACTCTAAGTGTATACTCGATGTAATTATCTTTGACCTATTATTTATTATGTAATGTCCCTCCACAATATAGTACCATGTATAATAAGGTGAAGTACTATCGACATGATAGTTATACACTTCTTGGTATCCTTAGGTTCTGAATTCATTCGATCGGTCGACTATGATAATGTTCACGCGAGAATTACTGTTCCCACCGGAATTACTGTTCGTGCCAGAATTACTGTTCGCGCGGAATTACTGTTACAACGGCCACGGTACTATTCTGGTGCCCTTCGCCACCGATGTCCGCTCCCATGCTCTGCATGGTGACTAGGGTTTGTGAACCCTAGGCGATAATAATTAGGGTTTAGGAAACTGTGTGATGTTTCACGATAATAATTAGGGTTTGTGATTTTAAATTGAGATTTAAAATTAAATAAAGGATTTATAAATTCATAAAAGTTATGTTTTGAAAAACAACAAAAAATCCAAATTTTTTTTTTGAAAAACTAACTTGGAGGGTCGTTTACGTTTAAACTTTTCCAAGGTCTCCAACGCGAACTTGATCATGTCATGAGAAATGGTTTAGAATCGTCCATAGCGGTCCTCTCTTCAATGGGAGAAACTTTAGAGTCATGTCACTTTAAGTCATCGAGTTGCTTGAGAAGCTAAGACTTCAAAAAGAAGTGGTGGGGCGGGGCCGTCCTGTAGACTGACTGTTAGTACATAGCAACTTTTATGAGTCGATGCATTGGTTAAACACTTAGACTGAAGCACATTGAAATCCCCACTTAGGAGCTAGTCAATGGGGTCAAGGTGACCAAAACCATTAGCAATTGGTTAAGATAGATGTAGAGATATTTGAGCGTTAACCAAATGAGAACAGTCTTGATGCGGTAGGAGATAGTTTGGACTTCATCATTCGATGAGACAAGCTATCATTTTTTTATCGTAACATCATGGAGGAAATATTTTTTATGGATATTTAAGTATTTAAGTAGTTGCATCATGCATCATACATTCCTAAATGATTGAACATTTATTTGCACAGCTATATTTATTCTTTTCAGTAATCATGTCGTTTTCCCCTCTCTCAACTATTCTTAACGCGAACAAATTTACTGGTGAAAATTATGCGGATTGAAAATGAAATCTTGATATCATGCTGACGATAGAAAAGTACAAGTTCGTGCTTACTACCCCTTATCCCCTTAAGCCTATTGCTGAATTGACTCAATAGGAAAATGATGCTTATGCTTCTTGGCTGCGTTCTGATGAGATCGCCAAATGTTACATCTTGGCATCTATGAGCAATGTGTTGCCACAACAGCATCAAAACTTTGAGACTGCCGCTGATATGATGTTGAACATCATCAAAATGTTTGAAGATTAGGGTCATTCAAGCAAGACAGACAGTTATACGCAACTTCATGAATTGTAGGATGGAACCTGGAACCCCCACCAGAGAACATATGATGTTGATCATAAGTTATCTGAATGAGATGGAGATCATAAGTTATCTGAATGAGATGGAGATCATGAGTGTTGAGGTTCATGGTGAGACTCAGGTGGACATGATCCTAGAAACTTTGCCTAGTACTTTTGAGAACTTCAAGCTTAATTATTCGATGAATAAGCTGGGATACTCACTTCTAAGCTCATGAAGGAGTTGCAAGCTACTAAGACTCTATTTTTGAAGGGCAAGCGGAAGTCTGGAGAGGCTAATTTTACTGAAAGAAAGCATTCCACCTCTGACTCTAAGAAGAAACAAAGAAAAGGTCCAAGGAAAGAAAAGACGTCGAAGTTGAGGGCTAACAAAGGTAAGAGCACCGCAGATGTAGACAAGTCGAAAGACAAGTATCATCACTGTAAAGCTGTTGGTCATTGGAAATGCAACTGCCCAGAGTATCTCAAAGGGTTGGGATATAAAGGTATAGTAATGGTTACTGAGGCCTGTTATGTAGCTGACTCTACTTTTCCTTGGATTGTAGACTCTGCAACTACTGTATATATCTGTTGCTCCCTGCAGGGATTCAGGGAAGTTAGAAGACTTGACGAGGGCGAGTACAACTTCCGCTGGGGTAATGAGCACTAGTATCGGCCTATCTGTGGTAACTTTTATATTATGTTTTGAGAAACATTTTATTATTTTACATGATGTTTATTATATCCCAATTTTTTGGAAGAATATTATTTCTATTGGTGCATTAATTGATTACTGATTTGATCTTAAATTCATTGATATTTTTAGAAATGAATACTTAATTACGGTTGCACACATGTTTCTGGAAAATGGACGTCAAGACTGCTTTTCTGAATGGCAATCTTGATGAGCGCATTTATATGGCTCAACTAAACATGTTCATGGAGAAATGCCAAGAGGGCAAAGTTTACGAACTCAGAAGTCCATTTATGGACTTAAGCAAGCGTCATGATCGTGAAATATGAGATTCAACGAAACTGTTAAAACTATGGTTTTGAACCGTTAGGGGATAATCCCTGTGTGTATAAGCTGATACACGAAGGGAATGTGATTTTTCTAGTCTTGTACGTAGAAGATATACTACTAATTGAGAATGATGTAGGAAAATTATCTGATGTCAAGATTTGGCTTGCAAAACAATTTGATATGAATGATCTTGGACAAGCTACATTTTTCTTAGATATTCAGATATTTCGATATAGGAAGAACATATAACTGGTACTATCTTAAACATCTTATATTGATAAGGTGTTGGATCGTTTCAGTATGAAAAACTCAAAGAAAGGATTTTTTCATTTTAGACATGGAGTTAGCCTTTCCAAGAAGTCGTCTCCCAAAGCTCTTCAAAAAGAGAAAAACATAATAAAGATTTCCTATGCCTCAGCCATAAGAAATCGAATGTATACAATACTTTACACTAGGCCATGTATTTTCTAATTCGTGAGCGTAGTGAGTCGTTTCCAATCTAATCCAGGAATCGAGTATTGGAATGTCATCAAGCATATCCTTAAGTATCTGATGAGAAATAGGAACCACATGCTTGTGCATTCACGTAGTGACCTGAATATGATGGGATATACTGGTTCCGATTTTCATGTAGACAATAACTTTAGGAGGTCCACTTCAGGATCAGTGTTCATCCTGAACGTTGGAACAGTTATATGGAGAAGTATGAAGCAATCTTACATTGCTGATTCTACCATGAAAGTTGGAATGTGTGGCAGGTTATGAAGCTATAAAAGAGGTTGTATGACTTAGGAAGTTCTTGAAGACTCTAGCATTACAAGAAATTTCATTATTAGCATGAAAGTTTTCATTGCTAAAAGTCCAAAAATTGTCGAGAAATGGTTTTGGCGACGATTTTTTTGTCGCTAAAAGGTCATCGGTAAAAATGCCTCGGTAATACCTTTTACAGACGACTTTTAATATTAGTCGACAAAACCGTGTATCGACGATGTTAGAGCGTTGCTAATTAGTTTTTCCGACAAGCATTGTCAGCAATGACTTTTATCGACGACTGTAGAATCATCGATAATAGTTTGCTCGATGAAAGTAAAATCGTCGCTAATTAGTTGTACCAACGATGATTTAGTTCACCAAAAATACATTTTATCGATAAAATGAAATCGTCGATAAATTGTTTGGCAATGATTTTATATGCGTCGTTAAAAGGTTTATGACGACACTTAAATTTGTCGTTTCATCGCTAAAAATCTTACAAATACACCATTAGAAGTCTTTCCCCGTAAATTACTTCCGCACCTAATAATTTCATCAACAATTGATGATATTCTAAATAAATAATTAAATAAATCATTACTACTAAAATAAAATTCAATTCCATTATATATAACTATTAAAATAAGCATTACAAAAGATAATATTTAAAGTTTACGTCACAAAACATAAGTTGAAGGATCAAAATATTCTAGTTTACATTCATAATCTTATATATCATAAGAAATTTTATAACCTATTGATCATAAAAATATACTTAATTTATTATTTATAGCGACTAATCTACTCTGAGTGAGTAGCCTGTAAACTGTTCTTGGTGGTCTCTAATTCGATCTTTACTATTCTTGGTGGTCTCTAGTTCTAATTCGATCTTTACTATTCTTTGTCGTCTCTAGTTCACTCAGTGACCTCTAATTCGTTCTTGGTGACATTAAGTTTACTCTCTGTGGCCTTTATATAGTCATCTTGATTGACATTAAAATTTCATCTTGAGGTTTTGGCCTCCACGACCAGGACGACGAGTATACCCAGGCCATCTTCCCAAAACCTCTTCAAAAATCTTAGCATCAGTACATCCCGGGGCTCTCTTCAACGACGCATTATGTAGTTCCAACATATGCTCCTAAAAATTCTTAAGTCAGTAAAATTTGCTTTTCACACCCCATTAAGGAACCCCCAAGGCAATCCTTAGCAAAAGTAACCTCAAACCAAACAATTAACCAGAACAAAATTAAAACAAATTCAACAAACATTTTGTACACACATCAATTCAATATCAAAAGAATAATATAATAAACATTAGAAAAAAATTTCAAAACCAAAATGTCGAAACAAAAGTATATATACTACATGATAATTTCCTAAGATTTAGCCCCAAAAGAGATTTCGAACACCCTGAAATAACCAATAAACAGATTCTGCAGAGGTGACCCATATATTAAAAACAGTAGCTATATATATGGAATAAACCAGCTTTGTATCTCCAACCCATCGTGACTCAAACAAAACCCAGATTGGAAAAAATAACAGGATTCACAAAGACCTGCTTATACTCTGAGATCTTATCATTGATTCCAACATTTTCTAACAAGATTCTCCAGGGTGATACAACAGTTTTTTATAGGATTCACAAAGACACTTGTTGAATGTAATGACTAGTTAAAAGAGAAGCAAGACAAAACGGAGAACAGAACTAAGCCTTCATTCCTGTGTAAGGCATCGCATCAAAGAGAAAATAGTTAATCCAAAAAAATAGCAGAAATATAGTGAATTATGTACCCACAAGAATCATTGATAAAATAGCAGAAATATAGTTCATCCAAACAAAAAATACAACATTATGATAATAACATAAAGCACGTAGGAGGAATCAGAGCTACAGATAACCAGTTCAACTATTACTTACATAGCGAGATTACATAAACAGAAATAGTTGCATGTCCTTTAAAAACATTACATAAATAGAAATGGCTATCAAATATTACTTACATAGCGAGATTGAGCTCCTTAGACATCTTTGAGATATGTGTGTCACAGAATAACTCAATTTGAGTTGGCATTTCCCCAGTTTGACGTCTCTATTTAAACAAAATGAACATAAATATAATAGTAATATTACAAACATTATTAAATAAATACAATCAACTTAGTTTAACCTTTTTTTCTCCCGACACCGAATAAAAGGTTTAGAGCCCTTTTTATGATTATATGGCAGCTTCTCTCTATTCTTTGAATTTGTTAGCGATATTTGCTACAAAACATTACACGTTAATAAATTCCAGACTACTAGATAATCATTAAATTACCTTAAATTTTGGCGTATAGCCCAAAGATCACATAACCATTGCCAGTCTTCTTCATCTATCTCGTCGTACGGATGGTTTCGTGCCTCCTCAGGATCATTAAATTCGAACCAGGATAAAACTCTTGTTTAGCTTCACTAAACAAATCATCAAACCTTCTTGTTGTCTCTTGATGCATGTTTGTTTGATTAGTTTCATCATCTCTATTTTCTTGCTCGGTCGAGTCCATCCCATAATAACCACCCATATCGTTTAACATTTCTACTGTCTCGCGGTCACCTTGTTCAACATCACTTTCCAACTCAACACCTACATTGGGGTATGATGGAAATGTGGATTAACAAGTATCTCTTCACCACAGGATACCCAATTTGATGGGTCCATGACATTCCACGTGTGTACAAATGAATTTCAACTTCCCTTAAGGACAATTTTTTTTGTTAAAGACAATTTCTACATGGACAACGAGTTTTCCCTTCTCTATTGAGGTGATTACTAGCCACATTGATAAAAGATTCGATACCGTCAAGATACTCCTTAGACAATCTATCCGGATTTTTAATCCAACTCTTGTTGATGTTCATACTTTTCTGTAAATTTGAAACATGACTTATAACAGTTGTAGCTTACTTTCTTTAAACAAAATAGAATATATGTATACAGGAAAAAAATATAATGAGATTTCTTGTTCGACTGAATAGGACACAACCCAAATCTTGAAATAGAAGAAGGGTTTGAATAAGATGAAAATTATGAGAAATAAATGATTATTCACTATTATGATTTAAAACTTCATGTTTAATACAATGTAAAAGTAATGTAGTGAAACAAAAATGAAAAGAGTGGCTCACATATTGAATGTCTACTTATGCACCAAAAAATAAATACGTAATACCATTTCATATCAATCATTAGATACTCAAATCTAGATATAGATATGTAACATACATAACTAAAAGATTAGTAAAAGATTAAGGAAATAAAAATTAAAGAACCGGTCGTACTATCGAACATAATGGAAATAAATAAATATGTAATACCATACAATTTTCGCATTTCGTCCTCATTTTCGTAAACCACATAATGGACATAATCTTTTTTCATGATGGACTTGGCAAAACTTCAAACTAGAAAACCTAAATCCAAGAAATTCTCACCTCCTATACAACTACAAACTAAATTTATTTTTTATAAAGAACATATTTCCCAGTAGAACGAAGTTCAATTTCCATCAACACCAAAGCATATGGCTTTAAGATCATACATGTCTCTCGCTTAATACCGCTTAAGGTTCTAAAGGGGAGAAAATATCACTCACTGCAAGCAATCTGAAAAACATATTGTCTAAAAGAGAGCATTGATAGCCATCATAAATAGTCAAAAATGGTAATTATTTGTTTAACCATAAAATGGTCCCTCATCTAATTCGGGAACTATATATCAGAAAGTCCCATAAGCCATGGAAACCTTTGGGAAAGGAAAGAAGGAAAATGACAGAAGCAGCAAACTTAACAATTTTTACCCAACAACAAATTGGGTTGAAAAGAATACGCCTATGTTGAAAGGAAAACCCGCCATCAACCCACCAATATTGTCGATCAAAATGAGAGAAATAACGAAGAAAAACATCTCCAAGCAGTTAGTATCCCAATCTCCAAACTCCAGAAGCACATTGACTGAAACCCACTAACATGCATGTACCGAATCAAACAATATCAGATGAAAGAGATGCTTACCTTAAGATAGCAGCGGAGAAAATTTGAGGTCACGCAAAGAGGGGCTTCAATAGCGAAGATGACACAAACTGACTGCAACGGAGAGAAGACGATAGAGAAAGGCTTCGCGTAGAGAGGGGCTTTGAAGAAGGTAAGGGAAATTTTTTTCGAAAGAAAGGGGGTTACACAAAGGGGCTTTGATGAATGGGGTTTGATTACACAAAACGGATTTGAAGTAAGAGAAAATTTATGAAAAAAATGAGAGAAAATGGTTACTGGTTAAAACGACGTTGGTCTGTCGTTTTATCCAGACAACGCAAAACGTTCGTCGGTAAAAGTCTAACTTTTACCTACAAACACGATGGTCTGTAGGTAACGAGTACACGATACTTAAATTCGTCGGCCAAAAGTATGACTTTTCTGGAGGATATTTGAATTTCGTCGGTAAAATCCCTTTCACTTTGGGGCGAAAATCATTTTTTTCCCTTCGGCGGGGAAAACTTTTGTCCACAAAATTAAGTGTTGTCGGCAATATCCTCATTTACCGATGATTATATGATTTTTCCGTTAAATGTATTTATTCTACTACACTTTTTACCGATGAATATACAATTTCATTAATAAATGTGATGAATTTTTGGCGACGTATAACATTCCGTCGTAAAATATTATTGGCGGCGAAAGTTTTCGTCACCAATATCTTGGTGGGTTTATTTAGTGGCGACATACACATGTTATCAATAAAACTCTTATAGCGACCAAACACATATTTCTTCGTTAAAGAGAAATTTTGTCACGGTAAAGATTTTGTCTCTAATGAGCGAATTTCTTGTAGTGTGGATGTTATTCCAGATGCTGACAAGCCCATGACACTTTATTCTAATAAAAGTGAGATTGTAGCGAATTCTAAGGAACCTAGAAACCATAAGAGATCCAAACACATAGAATGAAAATATCAACTGATTAGAGAAATTGTTTAGCATGGAAATGTTATGGTTACGCAAACAACCTGACAGATCCATTCATGAAGACTTTAAGCAGTGAAGATTTTTATGGTCATCTGGAGGGCTTGGAGATAAGAAATTGTACACGCATACTTTAGTCTCAGTGGAAGATTGTTGGAATATGTCCATAAAGTAGCGTGTAATAACTATTTATTTATATTTAGTTATTTCTGAGACAATAGTATTATTGAATTCTTATGAATAAATTGAAAGTTTGATTTTAAGTTAAAATGTGTTTATAAATTGCTCAAGTCCTGAAACTTTAATCAACGAATGAAGAGTGGAGATGGAAGCGTCTCCAGACGAACTCTTCTGAGAAAGTTCAGAACGATATTCACAATCTTAGAATCGACTGGGCAATCAAATCTGATTATGATTGCCATGTTGAACCAATGGATGCAAGTTTTAGGGAATGAGAGTTGAGACTCAAAATGGTTAACCTAGACATGTTAGGAACATGTTGAATAGACCGATAACAAATTATTTTAGAGCCCAAAACCATTTACCAAGCTCAAAATCAAATTGTTACACCTTAGGGGTATTTTTGTAATTACATTAATTCTGAGGTAAATACGTAGCTTGACTTAGTTAGTTGTAATTTTTGATATGTCAAATGTTTGAGTTCGAATTGACGGGCAATACCTCAACTATTAGGATTGTAATTCAAGTAAGTTGTAGTTATGTGATTCACATATATGAAAATTCGTGGTTCGATTGGAAAATCAACAATATCACCTTATACTTTATTGATGGGTGTGTGAATAAATTAACCTCACCAGATATTCAATGAATGGAGTCATTGATTAAGACTTGTGAATTGTATGTGACAATTCACTATTATGTCTTTCTTATTCACACTCAATAAAGGAGTTAAAAAATAATAACAAGAGGAGTAAAACAATAATTTTATATTATACTCTTGTTACTGATATTCACGATAGGTATTGTGTTAAAATATTCTGTGAACCGTGAAAATAAAAGGGTTAATTTACACCAACAGAAAATGTAGCGCGCATGAAACGAGAGTTGATTCGACATCGAACCTTTAATGGAGTCGTACGATGTCAGGATTAAATATGTCAGGAATATATTGAGATAAATTTATCAGGTATTTAAATCATTAACTTTGTTCATGTGGGTCCATTCAGTATCAGAAATTGCTCATGAGAACTGAAATAGAGAAACAAAGTAAATTGGATTAAAATGTGTATTGGTGCCAATGCATATTTTCTACACCTATATGTGATGGGTGATGTCAATTAATTAGTTAAGTGTGATTATATGTATTGAAATTAATTAGTTTATTATTAGATAATTAGTAAATAAAAAACAAATTAATTGATAATGATCAATTAATTTATCAATTGGATTAATGAATCTCGATACAGCTCAAACTCTAGGGAATATTGCAATTTTCGACAATTATGAATATATAGGGTAAATTTTTAGAAATTAAAAAATATATGGGTATATTTATAACTATCAAAAATTTAATTTTATCAATATCTAATAGTAATCTGATTGCAGATAGATCTTGGATAAGATATAGTTTCTTGTTAAAAAAAGGAGCAAAACATTTTTCCCCACCATCCCTGTTGTCGCTGAAAAATATATATTGAAGGAGAAAATTTTTTATATTTCTTTTTCAATCGTTTGGAGAGCCCATACTCAAATTTCTACACAAAATTATCGTGAGATATATTTATGAAATTAATGGATGGTTGTTGGTGGACAAAATTTGCAAATCAATCTTGGAGTTCAAGTGCATGATTTGAATCCCGAAACTTGAAGAATATGAAGAACGCTCGAAAGAATCCCGCCAGTTAAGAAATTCTCCGATCAATTGTATAGGTGAAAAAATTGTTTCTAACCTTATCTTTTCGTTTAATGCCGTATACACATAATTGCATGTTGTTTGGTTTTATGTTGTTTAATTTGATTAACGAAGTTAATTGAAATTTTTTTTAAATTCCGCCCATAAACCGTTCGTGGTTCAAACTTATTTTTAATTAATTTTAAAACCAACCGGTCCTAACACCCCAAACTTAATCCATTACTCATCCTCGAGTGATGATAAAAGAGATGCAAAACAAATAAGCAAATGATTTAGAGAGTTCACTTGACCATAAATTTAGATTTTATCATTTAGAGCAAACAATGATTTCCATCCTTCAGACTCAGTTTAATTAACAAGCCCATAATAAACTTATGCTCAATTAAGATCTTAAAGGTTCACTCTAAAGAAGGCTATTCTCAAATGTGAATCTATCCCCACATGTGTGTGTGCCTGAGACTAAAGTTAGCACTCTCAAATAGCTTAAGACCACTTTAAATCAGGTTTCTGGTCTTAATTTAGCATTCATACCCTACCTCTCAAAACTTTTGTTTAACTTATATTTGAATACATTTATTTAACTATATATCAAACACGAGAGATGTGTAATAAATATATAATCTTTTTTTTGATAATGCATGATAGTCATAAACACACAAAACATTTCATATTTGAACTTTATACATACATCACAAGCAACGAACATGTGCTATTAGTAGAAGGAATAACACGTACTTTTTTAAAAATATAATTTTATCGACTGATCTTGTCCATCTACTCTTACACACAACATCTAAGATGCTACAACTTCGAGATCAAAATGCTGCTTTTCGAATGTCTTTAAGGACCGGAGTCTATTTATTCAAGCAAAGACTTTTCAGGCCTTATGTCCAACTTCCAACAAAGGCAATTGGTTGATGCAATTTCTATGATCTCGTATTTAGTCCTTAGGTTTCTAGCAACGCTTATATACTCCTCGGGTACCAGAATGATCTGACAGTAGCATTCCAATCTTGCTCATAAATTAGTCCTTTGGAGTGCCTGGTTTGTTCATCTGCCTATTTAATTATGATGACTAATGCTACTTAAATTTTTCATGCCTTTTTAACTGTAGCCCTCTAGTATTTTCATATGAACATGATGCCTTGTAAGTTTCTAAAAAAATTTCCCTAAATTCTTCCTTGTATCTTTCTTAATAGTTTGCATTCTTCCTTGTATCATTCTTAATGTAGGGTATATTTTTGGCCTTCCGCGTAAATATCAGGACATTCCAAGTTCCTTTTTTGGTCCTGAGGTGGAAATTGGGATGATCTATATCTTACAACCTTTACATTGCAATACCAAATAATGTTTGGGATTCCACATCTCCTTAACTTCTAAAAATATTTTCCCGATGTCTTCCCTATGTCATTCTTAAGTGTTTCCCATCTTCCCTAATCTCTTTCTATGTAACACTTTAAGATGGCCACTAGTTGATTACGTGCATTTTCCAAAAAAACATTTCGAAGGTCGTGCAATTTTGACTTTATAAACGTGACGAGGTTTTTTCCTCCTTTCACCACTTTGAAATATGTTCTAGAGAGGATTCTAAACTTGGAGATGTTCTAGATGAATGATGAGATGCAGATGAAAGTTCAAGTATAATGTTGTATGACTAGAATGAAGGGCCATCCTCCAAATTAGTATTTCCATATGATTCTGAACCAGGAGATGCTCTAGATGAATGACGTGATTCAGATGATAGTTCATGTCTAATGTTCTATGAGCAGAATGAAGTGCCATCTACATTTTGTGATTTACTTCCTTGGAATGATCATTTCCATAGGATTCTAAACAAGGAGATGCTCTAGATGAAGGACGAGATTCATACAAAAGTTCATGTTTAATGTTGTATGATCTGATTGAAGTGCCAGAAGATGCTCTTGGTGAAGGAAGAGATGCAGATGGCAATTCATGAACCTATTCTTTGGAGAATAGAGTGAACATATAGCTTGTTCTATATGATTGAAATGAAGCTAATTTTGAGGAAGTCAACCATCCATTTCGGGAGAAGTGGAAAATTCGAAAGAACAGGTTTATGAGCAAAATGAAGCTATATGCCCCTTTTTCACATTATATTAGCACAGATGAAACCAAAGTTATTTGTCGGATGAATAAACATCCATCTTTTGTCTCTTAAAGGATGAGATAATGCTCACACCATAAACAAGATTTTCATTTCTTTGGTTGGTCCTTTATCATCCAACATGAAGTTTTTGTATGATTTAAATACAAAAAACAAGGAAGTGTCTCTTAGATTACAATTTGTATCATGAAAAATCTAGGAACACTTTGAGGATCGCCCTTTACATGAGTTGGTACCCATGATCTTACAGAATTTCTTTTGTTCCTCTTACGATGAGGTTAAGTTATAACTTAACATATAGTGATATGTTGATAGTGTTGGTGATCAAAGGGAAGGAGAAAAGCATATTTTTAGTATGGGAATGGTTAACTAATTATTTTTGCAGTTATCATCATACGCAGTTTCTCTCATCGATAAAAAGAAATAGGTTAGACTATAGATTTCCATGTCAAGAATGTTGATAAAGAAAGTGAGGGTGAGTGTAACCTTAGCACTCCTCCATTTGATTTACAAAGACATTTGAAAGTTGAATTGACTTCCAATATGCCTACTACATAATGAAAAATCTATAATAAAACACATTTTTTAATTGTGAAGATGACACCGTTAAACACTGACCCTTAGCAGGGTTTTTTGTTCACTTTGTTTGTCGAATAACATTAGTTTTTCATATACAGAAATAGGATACCTTATTATCTGAGTTAAGTGGTCTTGATGTCTTTGAGTGGTTAACTCAAATGTGAATTCACCTTGAAGTCTTCAGTGATAAACTCAAACGTGAGCTTGAAGTCTTTAAGAGGGTCACTAAAAATTTCAAGCATGAACTTGAAATCATACACCCAAATATGATCTTTAAGTCTTTAACGATAGACTCAAATGTGACACGGAAGTCTTTAAGAAGGACATTGAAGCTTTCAAGTATGATCTCAAAGTTATCAAGTGTGACATTGATGACTTTTTAAATGCGACATTAAAGACAACAAGTCAGAAATTAAATACTTCACTTATGACTAAGGTAAATTTAACTATTTTGATTAGACACCAAGGTCACGCAAAAGCTTCTAGTCTAAACTGAAAGTCTTACAAGATGACCTTGAAGTCTTCAAGTATATATTTTAGTACACTCAAATGTGAACTAAAATAATTTCAAGAGGGGCCCTGAAACCTTCAAGTATGACATTAAAGTCATCAAGTTTGACCTTGATGTCTTCAAGTGCGCAATTACCTTATAGTCATCAAGCTTGATCTTGATGTCTTCTAGTGCGCAATAAAAGAGATCAAGTCCAAAATAGAATACTTCACTACGACTAACACATGCTTAACCATTTTGATTATATGGTGTTTCAAATCTCTCTCTGCGTTTTATTTTGGTGCAATTTTTAATTCCATTTCCTGTTTTTTTTTCAATTCAAGTTTCTTCACTTCACTATTTATTATACAGTTAGGTCTTGACTCTTGATGCTTTTGTTTATTCATGCAAAGTACAAAATGTTAAAACAAATACCAACGAAGTACCAATTATCTCTTAACATCATGAATATCTATTATCATGGTTGTGCCTTATCATATTATGCATCATCGGACTTTGAAGTTGTTGTAATTTATATCACAAGACAGTCCTTGAGTTGAAAAGTCTATCATGCATTTACATTTGATATGTAGCTTGATCAACCAACATATTTGATCTTGCTACGTAATCCTTCTAATTCATTATGTAGGAAGATTCAATTAATTATAGGGACTGTTGAGCTATATGTTTATGCAATATCCTGACATGATTTTGCATATATTGTATAGTTTATGAAATGCCAAAAAAGGAGAGAAATAATAACAATGTGGAATACTTAGGGGGAAGATTAGAAAAGGAAGTATTAAATTGTAGTCAACTATTGTGAACCAAGTCAATCGGGGGGGGGGGGGGGNNNGGGGGGGGGGGGGGTGGAGCAGTCGTTGATGGTCTTGGCGACGAACCCAACATGTGTGTTTTTATTAAGGCCAATCGATGTTTGGGTACTAGATGCTATCGAGATAGGTTTACCAAATTAGTTGGAAGATTCAATGTTTAAAAGAGGCAGGCAATCACCGAATTGGGATTTGGCTCCTTGATGGAACTGAATTGCAGAATGATAAAAAGAAAATTGATGGACCTTTTAAAGTTCTTTGACACAATGACACATATCTAACTATTCATGGACAAAAATTCCCGGTGATGCCTAGACATTTGAAGGTAATAGTGGGGGTCCAAGATGGTGGACAAGATATAAGAATGGAGGATAAATCTGAAGAGGTTAATGATACCCATCATTAGTTGGTAGATGATGGAGATGAGATTCCTTTATGCACAGTGGAGAATTTTGGGTGGAACGAGCATATTACAGACGTTTGGAAGCGGGCATTTTTCTTGTACATTATGGGGGTCATGTTGCTTGATCAAGATCATGCACTAACCTCTCTGGTAGAATGTAGTGAGGGTTACCTCGAATAACGCTAGGTTGAATTAGGTAACTACATCCTTGAAGTATCTTAACGACGCAATATTAACAATGCAGTAAAACAACCAAATGTACGTGGAGGGCTCCTTACTATTTTATAGCTACTAATTAATTTTAAGATAAATATGCAATGTTCATTAGCAATACTAAGCAATGGTTTTGATACTCATTTAGTGCAGATATTTTACTATCAACTGGTACAGTACGATGTTCACGTGACTGATAGGTCATTACCTTCTATCGTGGCATGGACTAAAAGTGCCATTGGAAAGGTGATTAAGCACATTAAGGTCAGAGGGGGAGTTGTCATCATAAAGCTAATGATTGTACGTGTAGATAATGTTTCTGCTAAGAAATGCAAATGTCATGCTTTCTTTAAGGTTAACATGTATTGATGACAATGTAGGTTGTAGTTATGGATGGGTTGTTCCTACAACACTCCATTGTTGGTCTTGTACAAACTCAGGCATATAGCGATAGAAGTTTAATGATGATATTAAGTGCTCGAGGGATGAGGAATGCCCATTTAAGTTCGAGCTCAAAATCATGAGGGATGTGTTGACAACCCTAAATACAGAGGTTCAAAAATTGAATAGTGAGGTTATTACACTGCATATTATCCACATTATCTTACAGTATCCAAAATTCAGTGCTGGAAAGAATTGGGCTATTGGTGGAGGAGATCAAGTCCCAAAAATAGGTACACGAAAGAGAGTAGTGGTCTTATTTAGTTGACAAACATGGAGCGAAAAATTCGTATTCATATGAACCTGGAACTGAGATGCACAATTCATCATGCCTGCATAATCCCATTGTAGTACTAGACATCATGTTTATTAAACTTTCATCGACCATTTTCAAATCTCAAAGGCCCGTCGATCCTGTTGAACAAGTACCAATTATTAATTTGTCATTCCAAGAGGATGATGAAAATTAGGTTACATCTTAGATAAGATGATTACAAAGAAAATGAATCTAAATGAGAAATCCAACCCTGAGATGATGATAAACTCGATCCTCTATTCGCCCACCCGCTAATGCCTCCTAGAACGATAGGGTGTCCAAGTGTGCAAACATGAAAAGTATAGAAAGGAATTTTGGACCTAGTTATTTTCCATTGGTAGTACATACATATTATGCGCTTAATTTCACTGTTATGGTATTTTTAGCGACACTGTAAAACTTAAAAAAAGCTCAATACTACCATGAGGTATATATATGGTGTGTTACGACTGGTGTATTTCCAACCCCGAACATGAATCCAGTGAGATGAATCAAAAGTATATATAGCAACATATGGTACACAAATCTCTAAATAGGACTCCCATAATGATTATCCTCAAACATTAGACCAGGTGGTTCGGTGGTAAGATTGAGAGTGAAAATGGGAAGACCTAGTAAAAGAAAAGCCAGAACCATTAATACTTTTGACACTAGTCTCTGATGTTTACATGGCAGTCTTGGAGTACATATTTGATGAGTACTTGGAAGTTATGTTAGTGTATCTGTGAGAGGTTGTTTGAACATCTTATATCAGTCGACACACATACACTTTACTAGTGGGTAATTGCAGATATTGATGCTTTTTTTCATATAGTGAGTGTATTGTGTTAAACTAAATGGTTAGCTAGATTAAGTCAGTTAGTTTGTTTATGGTATTTTAGTCATTTTATATATTTGTTTCCTTTTCTCTTTGAATTTAGCTCTCGGGAATACTTTGATTAAATATAAATAAAAGTTATTCTTATTATTCATTCTTCATTCTTCTTCTTCCCCACTTCTTGATTTCATCTCTTTCTTTCTTTTTCTTTCTATGATTCTATTCTTCTACATGGTATCAGAGCTAGCTTTGACCATCGTCTCCTTCCATGGCTGAAACCAAAGGAATTTCTTCCACTGAAAATCAACCTGTTATCGAAAAATAACCTGAAATTCAAATTGATTCTTCTCCTTCTTCTTCTCAACGTGTAACCCATCCTGCCTCTGCTATGTCGAATTCTGAATCCTCCTCACACTCTTCAATTTTCCTCCTTTCCAACATCTGTAATTTGATATCGATCTATCTCGATCCTAATACCCAACCCAAAGGTTTGGTTGCTGTCCAACCCAATCGGGTTCAAATATGGTTCATGGCTCTCGGTATTCAAGAGGTAACAGAGGAAATTGGGGGCGTTTTCCATCTAACAGAGGTGGATGACTTCCGAATTGGGGATCTTCACCTATGCCTTCAATTCATGGAACTTCGCCGCAGCAATCCCCTCAATCCTTCAAGCCTTCACCAAACAACAATTTTGACAATACTTTTCAATCTTCTAGAGGAAGAGTTCAATGCCAAATCTATCACAAATTGGGCCACACGATACTCGACTTCTACCACCATATGAATTTTGCATATCAGTAGGGAAGCGCCTCCTCTAATCTTTCCGAAATGACTGCCATGAACACTATTTTTGCCTCTTCTGATAATGAGGTATGGATTACTGATACATGGTATAACACACACTTTACCCCAGATTTGCAAAATATCTTTACACGAGCTGAATATATTGGTGAAGAGCAAACTTCTATTGAAAATTGTCAATCTCTGCCTATCTCTCATACATGTTCTGCCACTCTCAAAGCTCCTTATACTTCCTTTGATTTATTTTAAGTTTCTGTGTTCCTAGTCTTCCATCTAATCTTTTATCTGTACATCAATCCTGCCTAGAACATAATTGTCTGTTTATTTTTTATGCGCCATTTTCTTTATACATGACAAGGAAACATGTGATATTCTTCATAAAGGATCAAGTGCCAATGGACTTTATCCTATTTCAAATTCTTTAACTAAACAAAGAATTGTCTTTCTTGGCTCAAAGATTACACATTTTTTGTGGCACTATAGGCTAGGCACCCCAACTCTGTTGTACTTATTAAGATTCTTCAATCTTCTAATATTCCTTGTACTGTTTCTGATACTATATCTTGTGTTTGTATTAACTATCTTACAAATAAAATGACTAGTATTCTCTTTCCAATATATACTTCTCATGCTTCTGCTCATTTGTCTTTAATTCACAGGATGTGTGGGGTCCCTCACCCACAACATCAATTCTTGGGCATAGAGTTATATTCATAGATGACTTGACGCGATTTAAATGGTTTTATCTTCTCACACATAAATATGTAGTTTTTATGGTTTTTAAGAAGTTTAAATCTATGATAGAAAACATATTTTCTACCAAGATAAAGATTTCCAGATCTGCTAGAAGAGGAGAATACATAAGCCATAATTTTGTCTTTTTTAAGTGAATGTGGTATCTTTATCCAAAAACTTGCCCTTATACACCTCAGCGAAATGGGGTTGTTGACATAAGCGTCGCATCTTGTAGAAACAGGTTTAACAATGCTTCATCATGCTTTTCTTCCTCCTGAATTCTGGATATTTGCTTTCTCTACTGTAATTTTTCTAATAAATAGGCTGCCTAGTGTTAATACTCATAATATAGCCTTATGAACTTCTATTTGGTAAATCTCCTACTTATAATGATCAGTGTGTGTTCAGATGTGCTTGTTTCCAAAATTTGAGACCTTATATGAAGAATAAGTTCTCTCCCAAATCTGTTGAATGTGTTTTTGTTGGATATGCTACTGATCAAAAGGGTTTTATATGTTATGACTTTATTAATAAGAAATATTACACTTCTATAAATGTCCTCTCCTTATTTCGTAAAAAGGAATGTTGAAGGTGTTTCTTCTAATACTTCTATTAATTCTTCATCCACATGGTACAATTGCATCTTACCTTTGTTTCTTAATACTACTTCTATTGCTACTGCCCCTTCAACTACTCAGAATTTACGCTATAATCTTGATTTGCCTAATACTGCTTCTATTCTACCTAAATATATATATTATTTTGTTGTGCAAGTTATTTCTGATCATGCTGAAAATTTCATTGCATTTGAAATTGCCATTGCATATTGTCCCTTCTATCTCGACCAACTATGTCCCTATTTTGAATTTTGATTTTGCATGTCACATACCCTATTCATAATGCAGACATGTTAAATACTTCCTCTAACTTGCATACTGTCGGTACCAATGTCGATCTTCATTTTGTTTCTGATTCTATTATGCACACTAGTTTGGATAAATCTGTTCCTCACACTGAATCTGTTATGCATACTAGATCTTATTCCGTCTTACCTCAAAATAGTACTTTACAACCTGCTAGAACTATTAATAGTCATCCCATGTAGACTAGATCAAAATATGAAATTTCAAAGAAAAAAATGCTCTAATTGTCACTGGTTTAGATACTAATGTTGAGCCTAGTAGTTTTACCATTGCATCAAAAAGTCCATCTTCGAAAAAGTCCATCTTCGAAAAAGTCCATGATTGATGAGTATACTGTCCTTATTTCTCAAAGCACTTGGACATTGATGCCCTTGCCTCCTAATACGAATCTAGTGGGGTGTAAATGAGTATACAAACTAAAATACAACCTTAGTCGTACTATAACTAGGCAGAAAGTTCGCTTAGTTTCTAAGGGATATCATCAAAGGGAAGGGCTTGATTATGGAGAAACTTTTAGCCCTGTAATAAAGAAGCCTACCATTCATATGTTACTTTCTTTGTTGCCTTGTTTGGTTGGACTCTTAGGCAATTGGATGTTAACAATACATTTTTACAAGGAAATATTTCTAAGGAGGTTTATATGTCTCAACCTCTAGGTTTTGTAGATAAAGATCATCATACTTATGTTTGCAAGCTTAACAAATCTTTATATGGTTTAAAACAAGCTCCTAGAGCTTGGTTTGAAAAGTTTACTTCTCATCTTTTATCTATTGGCTTTATTGGATCCCAGGCAGATAGTTCCTTGTGTTGTTCATGTTACTTCCTCCTCTTTGACTTATATTTTACTTTATGTGGATGACATTATAATTAGCGGGACAAAATCTGCATACATAGACAAAATTGTTCAAAATCTGCAAAATTCCTTTGATATGTTTAATCTTGGTAACTTAAAATATTTTCTTGGTTTAGAGATTAATCGAACTAGTCATGGGATATTTGTGAACCAGCAGAAATATGCTAGGGACTTGCTTTTAAACGCAGGGATGATCAATGCTAAGCCGTGTCAATCTCCATGTGCTTTTAAATCTCTTCTTTATAGTCATATGGGTTTTCCTCTCTCTGATATAACCTTATACCGAAGTATAGTAGGATCACTATAGTATCTCCCATTCACCAGACCTGATATTAGCTTTGTAGTAAATAGAGTATGCCAATTTATGCATTCTCCTACTACTGCCCATTTTTCTACTGTTAAAATGATACATAGATATGTTAGTGAACTAATAATCATGGTCTTATGTTTAAAAAAGGTCCTCTTATACTTGCAGCCCTTAAGTGACTCTGATTGGGCTGGGAATCCTTTTTATAGGAGATCCACTTCTAGCTTCATCATTCTTCTTAGACCAAACCTGATCTCCTAAAGTGCAAAGAAGCGAGCACGGTAGCTAGATCTTCGACAGAAGCAGAATATAAACCCTTAGCTAATACTGCAGTAGAGCTTAGTTGGATGCATCATATTTTACGGGACTTACATGTTTTCCAGTCTATTGCTCCTACACTCTATTGTGATAATTCCTTGGCTATTTCTATTGCTTCCAACCCCGTTCTCCATGCTCGCACAAAGCATGTCGAGATTGACTATCATTTTGTCTAGGAAAGGGTGATGAAGAAGGACATTGTTGTAAAGCATATACCATCTGAGTTTCAACTAGCTGGCTTATTTACTAAACCATTATCTACTCCTCAATTTTCCTTTTTAAGAGACAAAGTTATCACTAAACCCATGATAAGTTTGAGGAGGGATGTTAAACTAAATGGTTAGTTAGATTAAGTCAGTCAGTTTATTTAGGGTATTTTAGTCTTTTCAGCTATTTGCTTCCTTTTCTCTTTGTATTTAGCTCTCGGGCATACTTTGATTAAATGTGAATAAAAGTTCTTCTTGTTATTCATTCTTTCTTCTTCTCCCCTGCTTCTTGATTTCATCTCTTTCTTTCCTTTTCTTTCTCAAATTCTATTATTCTACATATTGTTCAGATAGTGGAACATTAGCTGGAACGAAAAGACAAAGCACACATTGGTTTTTTTCCTGAGGTGATGTGAGTGCGAGCATCATTGCTGTATTCGCCTTTGTTATTATAAAATTAATTAGTGGACCTCTAATTGACCATCGATATGTCTACAATGATGCTCACCGATGAAGCAAAAGAGAATGTTAAAGAAGTGAGATACTGGTTCAACATGACCATTCTATCTAATCAGCCTTCCATTCGAGCAATTTCTTGTATATTGTTCGTATCTATGATGCTTTTTTATGTTTGTTGTGAGTTTATTGAGTCATTGCTGTCACTTGGCGTAAAAAATGCTCCAAGAATAAATGGGAATATTTATTGAGATCCAGGTCCGGACTCTGCTAATTAACAATAGAGGAGAGAAGAAAGTTTTGTTGTTTTCTTAAAACCAGTCAAGTTTTTAGATGGCTTCGCAACAAAGATATCATGATGTATCAGCAGAGCTAAGGGTAAGGTTTCGGGATTGAAAAGTCATGATTTCCATGTTTTGCTGCAAAGACTTTTACCAGTTGAAATTCATGATTGTCGTGCTTCTTACATTTACTTTAATTTATTTTTTAAACAATAACGCAATTTAGGATCTCCGTTCATGCCTCTTGTCACTATGTGGGTTAATGTCTCCTAGAAGAAATACTCCTCTTTAAAATCTAGATCATGATGTAGGATCTTCTATTGGTGAAGATGGTACCCAAACAAGTATACACTTTCTAATTTATTGTTTATTGTTTATATTATAATGATTCCTTATTCTTTATTTTATTGTAGGGGCTTCATCTTCTACGGGTAGTGTGAGGAAGGTTCGTAGGCCAGCAAGAGGGATTGAGTTGGAGATGTTAGTGAGGCTTATGGGAAAATTACCAATCAACACCCATCCTCCCTCTGTTGAAAGACCTATTGGAATGTGGACCACCAAATTAAATGATGAGATTGGTGCCCTCGTACATAAATCCATACCACTTCAATATGACGGTTGGACCAATATGCATCGAGAGTTCTTGACAGTTATAGTTCATAGGTTTGTAGGTAACAATGTTATTCATTGTTATATTTTTTTATTGTATGACTGATAGTAAAAAGATATTTATAGGCCTATTTTGACTTTGAATTAACCAATAGTCGTATGATCAATTGGATTAACAAAGAAGTAGCTGGCACCTACAAAGGATACAAATACACGATGCATAGTCATTACAATCAATTTAAAGATCATATTGTAGCACAACAACATCCTTATAAGCAAGTATCACAGTCTGATTGAGATTGGTTATGCACACGTTAGGAGACGGAGAAGTTTGAGGTATCTCGTATTATCAAAATTTATAAATTACACTTTGAATATTTGACTAATTATTTCAATAATAAAACTCATTTATTACAAGCACGCTTAAAATTTAATGCTAAAAATCGTCAACAACTTGTTTATGAAATTATAATGAGGGAATGTATCTTTTCTTAATCATCAATTTCGTCAAGTGAATCACAATATTATTTTCATTACTCTTATAAATGTTTAGTATATAACTAACGACTAACTTTTACTACATTTTGGATAGAAGGCTTCGACTGGGTAGCATTTACTAGAATTGAAATGTTTCACAACAACATTTCTCAGCTGAAAGAGGTTGGCAGAATTATACAGCTCGAGAAAGATATGTAAGTAATCCCTCTAAATTTTTCTTATTGATACTACTTGTATAGTATAAGAAAATAATGTTAGTTTGAATTTGTAGGAGGGAGAGGGGGCGGGTTATCACTTTGTACCTGAAATTTCATGATTGATGCTACTTGTAAGATAATAATGTTAGATTCAATTTGTAAAAAGGAGATTGGGGCGGGGGAGTTATTACTTTGTATTTGATTATGCTGGATGTTTTTTTTAAATATTTTCTTATTGATGCTATTTGGATAAGATAATATGTTAGTTTCAATGTGTAAAAGTGATTGCAAGGTGGGTTATTACTTAGTATTTGCTTCTGCTGAATGTTTGTTTAAAATCTTCTGATTGATGCTACTTGTACAAGATAATAGTGTTAGCTTGAATTTTTAGAAAGTGGGCGAATTATCATTTTGTATGTGAATTTTTAGAAGAGGAGGTGAGTTATCATTTTTTAAAATCTTCTACTTGTACAAGATAATAGTGTTCGCTTGAATCTTCTAATTGATGTTGTTGGATATTTTTTGAATACTTTCTGATTGGTGCTACTTGTCAAAGATAAATAGTATTATTTTCAATGTATGAAAATGAGATGGAGATGGGGATTATTACTTTGTATTTGATTCTACTTAATGTTTGTTTAAAATCTTCTCATTCATGCTACTTGTTTAAGATAATAGTGGTAGCTTGCATTTTTAGAGGGGATGGGTTATCATGGTTGGTAATCCTTTATCATGTGTTGTGATGAGTGATATTAAAGTTATACTACTTTAATAATTCAGATTCTGGTGTATGGTTGTGTTTCGTCCTAATTTTGTTAGGACTATTTATTTGACAAAAAATGAATATATTTATCTTGAATTTTACTCATTGGGATGTTACGAGAATGCACATGTGCTTTACGGCATGAGCCTGACACTGAGGATGCACACCTCACACCGATGAAGAGATAGTTGAAGAAGCCTGTGGACGAAATAGAGCTCTTAGACGTAGAGCTACCCACATCTTCTAAGAAAAATAGTCGTGTTGAAGTTGTTTTACAAAAACAAGTGAAGTCATGGAGAACCAAGTATAAAGCTTAATGGCTTGGGATATCAAAATGGTTTTACAACTCTAGACGATGATTTCACAACAAAAACATGATGTTAAGAACTTTTGTTAAACCAACTTTAGATACTATCTTTTGAACCATCTTTTTAGGATTCACTATTGAACCATCTTTTGTAATATGTTTTGAACTATATTTTGAATATGCATAATAGACATTTTAGGGATATTTTGTAATGAACAACTTTGTTATATTACATATATCAATGATCAATATATGTACTTTTTAGAAAGATATTGTGTATGAGAAAAATCTTGATGATATAGAAATTGTCTATTAGGTATATAAAAAATTAAAGTGTAATATTTTTGTAAAATATTCTAAATTTTTAGGGACGAAACGACAGGACATTGAGTGTCGACATTGGTCAATAAAAGTTTTTCACACTAACATTATGTTTTGTCGCAAAAGAGTAATGGCGGCGACTTAGAGGTTCGTCGTAGATGCTTTTGGTGACGACAATTCTATGTCGTCACGGAAAACTTCTTGGACAAACTACAAGTCATCGTAGAAGCCTTTTGCTACCATACATAATGTCGCTGCTATAAGCTTTGTCGACGAGAGAGGGTTGTCACATAAAAGCTAATGCATTCAAATAATTTTTTCATCGCCAAAGTCTTTCTGACATTCCTAATGTAGTGAGATTCGTGACGAAAAAAATTTCATCATTAAAACTTTTAGTGAAAAAACTTCAAGGTTTTAGCCATGAAAAAGTTGGTTGTTAAGAACCCTGTTTCTTGTAGTGCGTTCATTTCATGTACACTAAACAAAGGAAGTAAAAGCTACTTTTAAAATAAGAGTTCTAAGTTACTTCCTTTTAGTATTTTCTAGCATCCACCCAGTCACACTTCTGAATGATGTGCTTCCAATTTGTTTATTAGAAGGAGCATGATGTGAACAAATTATCTCCTATTCTTGAATTCCTATGCACAAAATACAGTCTGATTCTAGAGACACTCCCCAAATCAAAAGCTTGTCTTTAGTGTAGTTTGTTCTTCAAAGCAAGCTAGTAATGAAGCTATATTTAGGAATGTTATATTGGTGCCACACTATCTTAGCCCAAGTAACCTTCTCTCGAGGTTCTCTTGAATTGAAGTAAGTTGAGCTCACAGAGAATTTACAATTTGAAGTTTATTATGAGTTTCAAGCACAAATATCTCCCATTTTCCTAAGATAAACACAACGCTAACCATCTCACCTTTGCCCTAGAGTGTTTCTCAGCCTTTTCTGACCATATAAAGTTTTTAAGGATGGCTTCAATGTCAACCATGACTTTCTTAGGTAGGATAAACAAATATGCCCACTAACCCTAGATGGTAAGAAGGATATACTGGGATGAGTTGGAGTTAGCCAGTAAAGGATGAGATTTTGCTTCCCAAGATTTCAGCTTTACTTGTGATTTTATTTAATAAGCTAGCACAATCACTCTTACTAAGCCTAGGTTAAATGAGAGGCATGCCTAGGTACCTAACAAACAATGATCCTTAAGGAGCTTCACTGAATAAGGATCACTCTTAGAGAAGATATGTGAAGCATCTGTGAAACACAGGTTTACTATTCTCAGCTCTTTACATCACGAATGAATAATGAACTGATGAAAGGTTATTACGTGCTGCAAAATACAAGACCGACCCTCCATTTCAATGACAAATGGTATTGTTCGCATTATATTGATCAACACAATCGTGCTAGTATGCACAGTCAACAAGTAATATATGATGAGTAAAAATCATCCACACGGTGTTTTGATACAAATTTGTTAATTACTAGAGTTGCCCCAAACTGAAAATAACAACCAACAAAGATGAAAGTAAAGTTTAATTGAGAACAAAATAACGAAGTAAATTACTAAGTGGATTCAGCTCTAGACATATAATTTTATCCAATCATTTCACATGAATGTTTATCCTCTCTTTAATTAATTTCTCTAATTATATTGTTAGGCGAGTAGCTCCTACTTCCTCCTCAAACCTCTTTTAAAAGTCATATAGAAAAATTCCTACTAAACCCTCTTTTAAGTACAAAGCTCTTTTCAATGACTACACATGCAATGCAAGTATATTCCTACCACACAAAATTCCCTTTCCCAAGTTCCTCAAGGTTTCTCAATCACCTAATTAATGACCAATTAATTAGGAGCATTAAGCACCAAATAGAGTAAACAATTTAAATATGAGAAATTATATATCACAGAGAAGACTAAAACATTAAAGCTACGTAATTGGGTTATATTATAACTGTACAAAAGAAAATTAGTTCATAACTTAAGGCAACAACACAATCCAAAAGTAATTAAACATCATTGAAGCAACAAAAATTACTTCTTCTTTTTTTCAACTAGCAACAAAAATTATTTGAGAGGGTATGGACTAGGAAATTAGTTCATAACTTGTAGAAAAACCCTTAAATCTTTAATGGATGCTTTTCACGTTCCCCAATGGATGTTGCTATCCCCTCTCATTTCTCTCCATTAGCACCAAGAAAAGCATAGGCTAATTAGGGTACGGACACAGAGCGTAGCTTTGGGCGAAGGGGAAGTGGGACGCGTGGCCGCACAGGACTGGTCACATGCTGAGGCTGCAAGCGGTATAGTAGGAATTTGCTGCAATGGATTGCGTTGAGGAGAAAAGATGCCGACAGCTAGGCTGGGAACATAAGCTCCAGATTATGTGCTTGTGTGGCACGCACGTGCTCTCTTGCTCCGTGTAGCCTGAGGGGACGACAGCTGCAGAAAAAGGAATTTTCTAACTCCGGATAGCTTTTTTTTTTTTTAAAGAAATTATAGTGAATAGGTAATTTCAGAATTAGAACCTATAAAATAATTTAATTTTTTATTAGGTCAATGATAGTTTTCTGTGTACATATCATTGGTTTATTTATTCTAATTTAAATGTTGTTAGATTTGTCTTCAATAAAATGCTACGAATGCTTGATTGTGTAGATTCATAATAGTTAATTAGTATAATAAAAAAAATTAATTTATATATTTGCACTAAATTAAATACGAAATTTATATTTATATTTATCCTATAATATTCAATAACTAATTATGGATTTTTAGTTATGGAAATATTTTTTTCCATAACAAATTGATAATATTTAAGATAAAAACGATTTTTCATACCAATATGAAGGACTAAGGAATTCTATCCATGTGCTCGATCTTTATCACAAAGAACATGTGACAACAAGCCCTCATATCTGATTTCATCTTCATACAAGAGCATTTAATTGTTTGGGTTCTTCTGTTATAAATAACCATCCATAGCTTCTCTAATTTCCGAACGAATTAAAAAATAATTCGACTCATTCCCACTGTCTGTCTTTCTTTTTAAACAAAAAGAAGGCTCTTTTTGTCCATAACAATGTACATTTCTTAATACATCAAGCGCAAACACATTGCTTCAATGTATATCTAGATACTTTAAGTGTGCTTGCAGAACTGATTTCTCGTCCGAGTTGTCAAATTTGACATCAGCTTCTTCTTGCGAAGTTGATTAATTGCTCCACATACTTCCTGTATGAAATCGTACAAGTTCAGCTCAGTTTTTAGAAAACTATTAATTAAGAATGTGTTCATACCTTCACATCATTATGTTCTTTGCTTTCCCGCAAAAGATTTTCTCTATTGAAATACCTCTGCCCGAAGGATTGTTTGATTATATATTTCCTTTGCCTACTTGTTGGTCGAAAGATTGTAAGTTTTAACAACTTTGTCGCACTGCTAAAAAAGATTGTTGACCTCGAAATGTATAATTCAAAACATGAGAAAAGGCTGTCGCAAAGTCTTTACTCCTCACATTTGTTAAATAATTCATTTTGAAAAGAGATGAACATAATTGGTGATGACATTTAAGAAGCACCATCAAAATGGCCTTCCGCATGGCTTTGTCCCATCCGTAATGACCGACCGAGGCGACTTCTATTTCATGGCTTCCAAAGAAATTTTCAAGCACTCACGTGTATGCCTCAACCATCTCATCGACCAACAACGTGCAAGCAAATACAATCATCATGTTATTATTCCTAGTTCCAATTAATACACACACAAAGACTGCTTCTAAGCATTTGTAACGCATGTTATGTCAAATGTGAATACATCACCAAAATAATGGTAATCAAGTTGAAAAATTAAATCTGTCGAAAATAGGTTGGCTAAAACTATCTCAAATTTGCATTGATTGCTCATTCAGTGGTATAGGCCCTTTCGCATGAAGCTGACATTTTTGTAACTGCCTGACTGGTTCACCATGTGGTCCATTTTCTTCACATTTTCTCACTTCGACAACATGTAGAGCCCTTGCCTATCACTCTTACTAACGTGTCTATTCAAACAAAGGAATGGAAAATGACTAGTTTTGAATAATGGATGGTTTATTTAGGTTCAAAATGTCGTACAACATACAATCCTAAACTTTTGTCCAAGTTGATTCTCATACGTACTTTACACCACTTTCAGGTCAACAACTTAGGTTCTTTATTCTTCTAATACCCATCTCTTTATGTATTTTTCACCACAGACTCCTTTTGAACATACTCATCTTCTTATGCATGTGTTACTAGTTTTATTTTTCCACATTTTGTCATTCTGCATAGAAAACTGACAGAGTTTGCGTTATTATTAAGGTTGTCAGGATCGCGATCCTATCCAGAATCGGTGGAAGAGTATAAGATCGAGAATCGTAGGATCGAGGATATTAGGATCGAATCGAGAATCATAAGATTCCACCGATTCTTAATAATTTATTAGTAAAAAGTAGATTTCTGCTAAAGATACTTCAATGTCTTGAAGAAAATGATTATATAACACTAAGTCATCTACTATTAAATAAAAATAACACCAAGTCTTCTAAAACAACATAATATTAAATAAAGTTCTCATAATTTTACGTTTTGAAAAAATAAATTTCATATAAAAAGTTCACTTAATTGTTATTTCAAACTATGAAAGATAAATAAATAAACATGTAAAGATAACTATTGATTAAATATGCTATGATTATTATTATAATACATTAGGTTTGAGAGTATTCGATTTATAAGTTAAAATTTAATAAATTTGTAACAACAACAAATTAATGTCTATACATAATAAAATAGTGCTAACGGAATTCGTTCTAATTTTTTATAATTTTAAGAGGTGTAAGTCATATATGGATAAACTTATTATGGAAGAATTGGCCGGCATGATCCACATTGTAAAATTGTTTACTTACTACACCATCACTTATCATTGAACCTGAGGCATTCAAGGTTTCACTCTGGGGAGCTAAACTAGAGGTTGTCACTTCTGATAAAACATGTTTTATTGCGCTAGATGGACGATGTGTGGATTCTATATATTCTATTGTTTCTTTCATTTTAAGATTTCGTCAACCAATTAAAAATGGACATTTGATTTGTACGAAAGCTAAACGGACAAGAAGTTATCAGCAAGAATACATTATTAACAATGAAACAGTGGTAAAAACAAATTAAGATGACAGGTCTTTGATTGACACCTGAAAGCGGGAAAGTTTTTTAGTACAAGGAGATTATTATTATAGGGGGTTTATTTACCCTTGGATTATCATAAGTGGACCTCACATAGGGTGATCCAAGAAAACCCCCTGTACGGTACGTTCCTTGTACCTTAGCAGTGCCGAAAGATTACTCCAACCTTCAAATGAGCTATTAAAATCCTATGTAAATAATGATTCATAGGTACTTCTCTGGCATACTATTTCAACAGCCTAGATCGGCTGTTAACAAAACCACAGAACATAAAAAAGTACAATCCTAGTCACTTCGACCTGTTTCATTTTACTTCATGCAGAGCTTAATTGAAACATGTAGATCCTAACCCATCCAAAGCACCCAATCAATTAAACATAATCTGTATTGAGGGGACCACGACGAGAGGGGTACCAATTGAATCTAAAGAATGAAGTTTATCCATCAGTTATGAACTTGGGTATAGCTTTACTCAGTACTTATAGATGGCATTCGCTCGTCTGATGATGTTTATTGACATGACTGAAGCTATTAGTTATAAGGAAAATCGTGTTTACTAGATTACGGAGAGTTGTTTATACATTGATATTGGAGGATAATGCGATTATACTTATTGCAAGCCTAATACTGATCCCTTAACGAAACTAATTACTTAAACGCCTTGGATCACTCGACCACACAAGTCACAATCATGGATAGGGAAACTTTTCATTGCACATGACAGAAGTTGCAAAAAATTGAAACATTTAGATTATTCGACCACACAAGTTACAAAAAATTGATGACTTACAAACAATTACACATATATTACCAGAAAAATCGCACTCCCTTACTATAAAAATTTGTTGACTTACAAAAAATTAAGGAACTTACATGTCATTTTTTATCATTCCCTCTCAATCTCTTTCCCCTATAGGTTGGCATTTATTGTCGTCGTTCTACGAATTTATTGTCTTCCCCTGCTTGTCGAATGTGGCTTTATGTTAGCACGTTTGGCGGCTTGGTTAATGATTCGCACTCTCACTACGTTGAGTCAGTTATTGAGCATCTTGAGAATTATTTTAACTCTTTCGAAGTTTGAATCCCAGCGTAAATATACATTAGTTAGGACAATCAGATTCTAAAATTATATAAATTACCAGTAATAGTACATGCATATGCTTCACTTCGGTGAATTAAAATATTGTTCCCTTTCCGTTCAAGGTGTAATTCTTTTCTCATATTCATATCGGCTAGGTCCAACCGAGCTTTGTAAGTGTCTTTTCTTTTGCCTTCTATGTTCAACAATGTAGAGCTCGGCTATTATAGAAACAACATGCATAGTACAACAAAAAATTTAGAGAAGAGAAGAGAAGAAAATGAAGGGCAACACTGATAGAGAGAGAGAGAGAGAGAGAGAGAGAGAGAGAGAGAGAGAGAGGAGGTTTGCTTACCTACACGGACAAAGACAATGGAGAGCTCGACGACAAACGATGACAAATGAAGGCAAACAGAGGAGCTCTGCCACGGGGATGAGAGGGGAAAGTCTCTATTGCAGGGGGTGAGAGGGGAAAGGCTCTGCGCGGGGAAAGGAGCTGAGGGAAATGTGAGGGTTTTATTTATTTAATTTTTTGTGCGTATGAGCTGGCTACATTGTTAAAATGACGTCATTTTAATAAGGTTAGGCAGCTTTTAGCGATGATCTAATTTAATCGTCTGTAAAACTTCTACCTTTACCGATGAAGCATTAAATTGGTCGCTAATACAAGACTTTTACGACCAACTTTTTACTTATCAGTAAAAAGAAGGCTTTCACCGATGAATTTAAATATTTCTCAGTAAAAGCCCTAAAAACTGGTAGTGCTTTTTCGGTAAAGCCCTAAAAATTGGCATTCTACTCTTTTTTCTTCCCGGATGAAACATAATATGATGCGCAAAAACAGCGTCGCAATAGACCGTCTTTAGCGATCAACAAAAAAGTTGGTCGCTGAAAATTGACTTTTAGCGACGAATTTAACTTCGTGGCTAAAAGTTTTATTCCTCAAAATGAGTTTTCTTGTAGTGATGAAGCCTTAGAATTTTTTAGGTAAATTTAGAGATGGATAGACAATGTGTAGACTCATACTTAACACCGTGAGAGATGTGATTTGGAAACAAAGATACATCTTTGATTCTGAGCTTAACAGGTTTCTCTAATCTTAATTGAATTTTCCTCCTCATTTATTGGTGAAGCTTTCTCTGTTGGCTTTTCTTTCTTGGCCTACTTTGTTTTATAATCCATGGACGGCACTTCGTGTGGTTGTTTAGTTTGCAAAACGATATATTTACCCCAAAAAATCAAACTGATTTACAAAATTAAATTACTAATCAATAGCAGCCGGCATATAAAAATTCCAACAAGTAAATCATATATTCATCAACTTTGGCGGACAACTTCCAACCTCCATGCCAATTGAATGCTACATAGTTACAGATGAGAGAAAACATGGACCTATGACAGAGAAAAAGATAATGAAATGTACAAACAATCAAGACCTTTTCTAAACTCCAACTACTTTGACAATTACTTCGTCATTAATAAGCAAAATGTTTTGAATCATTGTTACGAATGAGTAGCACATGCAAATCTACACCACGCTTCAAGAGAAAAATAATCTAGTTTAAAAAAATGAAAAAGAGTTTTCAATCCGTGATATAAATTTGAATACAGTGTGATGTTCATGACATTACTTTTTTGTTGAGTAATTCTAAGGATCATTAAAATTATTTACCAAATTAATGTACAGATAGTTATCACATTTAACAATTTAACAATTTTAAAATTTAATCAATTATTTTATTATTATAAAAATACTTTTTTTTGAAATATATCCATATAGAAGTACTACTTTTACTCCAACAAACAATGTGACCTGTAACTACTTCAAGTGCCGCCGTGTTTGTTTTGAGAATGCTTAACTGTTCGACTGTTTTCACATGTCACTATCACTTTTGGACCAATTAATGATTCATTCTATTTCCTTATTGAGTCCTGTGGCCGAGATTTGAACTCTTCATATCCAATAACTACAAAGGCATAAACCAATAAAATTTGTCAAAATACAAAATTTTCAGTTATTTTTTTTCAAATTACAAATTTTACGTGGAATTTGAGGAACTGAAATGTATGACCCTAACCATTCTAAGGTTTGGACGTGAGTTCTAGCATCTTTACCAACTTATCTTACCAAATTAGTAAAATACCCATGCTTTGCATGGAATGAAATATTTATAGTATAATATATATTATTTTTAGTTGTATATAAGAAGTATAAAGATTAAGAGGCTAAATCATTTATTAGATCGAGAGAAAAGATCACTCCTTGTCATCTATTCAAATACAATTAAACTAATATTATGATAATCTATAATATATTAAACTAATATTATGATAATCTATAATATATTAAAAATCACATGTCTAAGAGAATCATTTTTGGATAACTTTATCTATACATTTATTTTATTAATCCCATAATACCTTTTAAAAATATATGTGTCACACACTTATTAGTCGGTATTAGCCTTAAATAGAATAATTAATGAAATTCTCATTTTTTGGGGTAAAAGAATGTGTTAGAAATCGAGAAGATACTTATACAAATACAAGAGACATACCCCAGTGAAATTTACAAATAATAATTATAGGAAAAATAGCAGGAAAATACAGGTTTCTGGGTGGAGTTGCAAAAATGACCGAAATATGTGACAGTGGTAAATATTTATTTACCTAAATTATACGAAGGTAAATAAATTGTCTACCATATTTCGGCCATTTTTGCAATAAAAATAATTTCTAGACATTTTTGCAACTTGAGCTAGAAAATGAGTCATTTTTGCAGTTCTCTCGTAATTCTACTGTCCTAAAGTCAACAAAGTCAACACCAAAATCAATACCAAGCTGGTCTAGTAAAATAACATCATGAGTCCACACAGGATCCATAAAAGAGACCCCAAAATGCAGCCCAAAATAAGCCAAATAATCAACACAAAGTCAACGCAAGGTCAAAAGTCAACTCACAGTCAACGTTGCATCCCAAGAGACCATAATGCTGTAGATAGCTCGCTCAGTACGCAATAACTTCATCTTTAGCAGAGCAAAGCAGTGCTAAGGGTATACATGGTCAAAGAAAGCAGATCAGGCCTTTTAGAGCCAATGAAGAACAAGCCAAGTCTAGGACAGGAAGCCATAGGAGCACAAAAACAAGAGCTTTGGGCCTTCATAAACAGGCCCCAAGTTTACATTCAGACAGTCAATACAGCCGCAAAAAACACAACCAAAGATCCAGCAGCTAAAACCAAACAACACTGCATCGAGGTCTTTATAAGACAGACCCCAAGCTTACATCACAAGAGCATATAAAAACAAAGACCAACCCCAGAGATAGTGTCACATAAAGGGACGAGAGGGGGGGGGGGGGNGGGGGGGGGGGGGGGGGGGGGCTTTAGAAATAGATCAACATTACAAGATATTGTCCAATCTAGCAATTCAACCAAGTCAGCTGAGTTTAACTCAGTCACTAGGACCACACAAAGTCAAGTAAAACATGTAGAATCTAAACTGTGGTGCAGGGGGAGCTAAGGGTTAGAACCATCCCCTAAGCTATAAACATAATCATAATACACAGACATGCACAAACAGCACAGAACCTGCACGGTTAGCCAATCTGGATCCACTACTAGCACAAAACAGCAGGCCCCCAAGCATTAATTCATTTCATAAACAGGAGATCGGGCTAGCTAAGGAGTAAGCATGATTTACAATGAAGCCCTTTACATGTAATGGTCTTGCCACTCCCCCAATCCGGCAACCATGAGATCAATTGTTTCTAGTTAGAAGCATGCACACAAGGCCACATTTTTGTATCAAAACAGCGCAGACCGGCTTAGCGAAAACACACCCAAAGAATAAATCAGAGTGGGCTTCAGGATACCCCACACAAAATACACAATCAAGATCATTTCATGCATGGCCAGAATTCCATTGTGCAATCCTATCTCTAGTGGCCAACTTATTTAGAATAATCAACCAATAGATAAAACTGCACCTTGGAATGTGATACTTGCACTAAACCAGTTTTGCTCACCTAATTTCTCCAGGGGGTGAGGAAGGAGTAGGTGTGGGAAGCAGAAAACTGCTCGTTAAGGGCTAGCACTCCAGGACCAAACATCAGGGAAGTGAGGTTTTGGTGGGAGTAAGTGGTTGCTTCTAATTTCAGTAAGCTCACATAAGTTGGTTGATGGCCACACAGCCACTGCCCATCGTAAATGACCTCAGCCACTATGGAATCAAGTGACTAGCATGTCCTAGTCATTAACTTCTGCCCAACCTGATCAGAAGGATGCTTAGAGGGTGTCATTTGTCAGTAAGGAGTTTAACAGAAGACCCACTACCTAGATCTGAGTAGAAATGCAGGAACTTCTCCTGAGTTTTAAGAGTTTCCTCCATACCCAGGAAAGGTTGGAGGGAATAGGAACCAAAAAAATACAGCTCTTCCTTATTAGTCCTGACACTAATTGTTTGAAAGGGAGTGCTTGGAACCTACCACAAGGAGCCGCTTATATTTACTCTCTCACTAACTTAAAAAAATAGCCCACTAGTCATTGAATAATAATTAATTATGGAGATTGATGGGTTGTATTATAATTTTCATATTCAAATAATAATTATAATAGTTTCAAAAAAAATTATAATAATAACAATTACAACAACAATGAAATAATAATAGGACTTTTTGTAATAGTAGTAATATATATACACTATAATCTATTTATAATTCATAATATCTACATAATATATAAAAATGTAGAATCAATAAAACACATTCATGGACAATTTATCTGCATATTAGTTGTATAATCTCTAAAATGATAATCGAACTGTATATAGTTTTTTAGTTAGTAATTTTTTGTTTATTGTAACTTTACCAGTTAATATATATTTGAATATATATGTGTATGTATATATATATATATATATATTCAAGTTATATATCAATAATTAGGAGATAGATAATAAAAGAATAATCGTATATATATTTAATGATATATGATAATTCTAAGACACGTTCATCTCATATATTAGATTTTATATATAGTTCATATGTAACGCATGTATGCTATTACTAGTAACTCTTATAGTTGTTGCTTGATTCAATCTGTCTATTTACTCAATTTCATTATCCTTTTTCTACATCATTGTCGCCTCCATCATCACTAGTCCTCCTTGTTTGTTTGAATTGTTTTAAGCATATCTCCAATTCAACTTCTTCATCTATAACCTCGATAAAATTTCAGTTGAAGAACATATTATTGCACAATTGACAAACAAAACGTAAATACAATAACGAAATGAAATTAAGATTTCAATATATACAAAGCATGCATATACATAATTGTTACATGCAGGCCTACAGGAATTTCTTCTGTGCCCACCGTCAGGCTCAGGAATAATGTAGTGTGATGTATATAGAATTTGATGACCTTACTATATTTGCTTCATGAATCAAACCAATAATATATAATGGGAAGTCCATAATAAGGAGTATGGTATTTTGTATCCTATGTGTTCTTTTACATGATAATCATGCAAATATGTCAAATTTCACTATCAAAATTCAAAGAAGTAGAGATATGCATTATATATCATCAAAGAACAAAGATTAGGATGAGGTGTGTGGCTGAGGAATAACTGAAGTAATTATGTATAGTTATGGGAGTAAAAACTTGAAGTATGATCAATCTTAATAGCCATTAAAGAAAGTACGAAAATTCCAAAACCATATGGTAGTGCATATGACAGAAATGACATTTTTTTTTTGCCGCAAAGAAGTTTAAAAGGTCCGAAAGTTTTAATATGTATGTGTATTGAAAAATTGAATAGTATATATGTCCTTTACTAGAGTGAAAAATGCCTTTTGTATTTTCGGACTTTTTTTGTCAAGGCAGTTACAAGGACTTGATTCCATAATAATGTATTGTACATTAATTAAGATATTTCAATTAAATTGTTGTAATAATGTTTTTGATATTAATATAATATATTATTGTCTCCGTTTTTCCCAAAGTTAATGCATCTTTCTGAAGACTTTTCAAAAGAATTTTTTTTATCCACCCCTTACTATTTATTAAACCATAACATAGACTAATTTATCAATAACTTTTTTAAATCTTTCTAACTAATCATGTATTAATTCCTACCTATTTATCAAAGATGAAAAATTGAGAATTAACATTTAGCGTCAAGTTGGATATGAGATTTAACACAATTTTAAGTGTCCATAATCAACTTTATACATAATAGATTTAAAGCACATGCATACTTCACAAATATAAAAACAAAAATCTATGTTTGATGTAAGAAAGATAATAATATTTTGATAAATTGATAAAAAATATTAACAAACTAAATAATATAAAATACAACTTATGTGAAAAATTCAAAAACAAATTAAGAACATGAGATACAATTTAGGTAAATAAAATAATATGAAATAATATAGAAATTAGAAATTAAAAATATGAACAAGGGTGGGAACATATATTTTACATTTCAGATGCACGTTCATATGCAAGGACACAAAGTGAGACAGAAGAGTTTTTCTTGGCCGTTCATCATCCAAGACTAACTTATTATATATTCACCAATTATAGGTTACAGTAGATCTCATCTATGATTAACTCTACCGTAACATATAATATTGACCATTAATTAAACAACATCAGTTACAAAACTCAAGATTTCAAATGGAAGGAATATAATTAATTTATTGTATATCAGATCATTATAAAATAGTATAAATTTTTGGAGAAACAAGAAACAACTAAGCAACCTGACACATTGGAGAATCTTCTGAAAGAATACATAGAAAAGAATGAATCAGTAATTCAGAATTAATCTGTAATGATCCAGAGTCAGGCAGTAGCTCTGAGAAATTTAGAGAATCAGGTTGGACAGCTAGCCAATGCATTGAATACAAGCCCACAAGGAGATTTGCCTAGCAATACTGAAAATCCTACAAGAAAAGGAAAAGAGCACTAGAAACTAGTACATTTGAGAAGTGGAAAGGTGGAAACCCAACTTACTGATGGAAAAGAAGATAAGAATAAAAATAGAACCAAGGAAGCAAGTCAGAGCAAAGATATAATAGAACAGCATGTTGTAGCATTATCTGTTGTAGCATCCAAGGTAGCATCCAAGACTGCAGAGCAGAGAGTTGAAGATGTGCAAGGGTCTTTGCCTCCATTTTCTCAAAGGCTGCAAAAGAAGAAGCTAGATGGATAGTTCAATAAATTTCTTAACATATTGAAAGAGCTACATATAAACATACCTTTCATGGAAGCCTTGTAGTAGATGCCAAACTACGTCAAATTTATGAAGGAATGTTTTACCAAAAGGAGAAGGCTTGAAGATTTTGAAACTATAGCCTTGACTCAAGAATACAGTCTGATTTTGTAGAATAAGATTCCCCCAAAGCTTAAGGATCCAGGTAGTTTTACCATTCCCTATGTAATTGGGAAGACTCACTATGGGAGAGTCCTATGCTCATTAGGAGCAGGCTTCAACCTCATGCCCTTATCCATCTTAAAAAAGTTGGGAATAGTAAAAGTCAGGCCAACTACTATCATTCGGCAACTGGCTGATAGGTCTTATGTCTATCTAGAAGGTAAGATAGAAAATGTTCTAGTGTGAGTTGATAAATTCATATTTCTAGTAGATTTTATCATTCTGGACTTTAAAAGCATACAAAGAAGTACCCATCATACTGGGAAGACCTTCTAGCTACAGGAAGGACAATAATTGATGTGGAAAAAAGAAGAGCTCGCAATAATGTCGGTGATCAAGAAATAACCTTCAATGTCTTCAATGCTATGAAGTATCCGGATGAGGAGATAGAAGAATGTGCAACTATTTCTGTAATGGGTTCTATAATGACGGAGAAACTATGCATAATCTGTAGCAAGGCAACCTAACCAAAGTCAAGATTGGATATCCTTGATGAAGATAGTAGTGATGAGGAAGAAACAACACTCACATAGATGGATGAAAATAAAGGTACTCTAAGGTTTTGGAAAATAAATTAAGTCATTACAAACCTACATTGCCTTATGTTGAATCCCCACCTTTACTTGAATTAAAACCCCTTCCTACCCATTTGAAGTATACTTAGTTAAGTGAGAACAATACACTGCCTATTATTATTTCTTCCTCCCTAAGCCCTGAAAATGCGAAGCTATTTTTAGAAGTTATGTGAAGATACAAAAGAACAATTAGATGGCAGATGGCTAACATTAAGGGGATAATCCCTTCCATTTGTATGCATAAGATATTGCTGGAAGAAGAAAGTAGAAATTCCATATAGCAGCAAAGAAGGCCAAACCCAATCATGAAATAGGCTGTTAAGAAGGAGATCATCAAACGGTTTGCTGCTGGGATAATCTATCACATTTCAAATAGTGCATAGGTTAGCCCTGTTCAATATGTGCCTAAGAAATAGGGGTAGTTATAGCAGATGAGAGCATTCCAACAATAATATTGCCTGGCTGGAGAGTGTGTAGGCATTATAAAAAGATGAATAAAGCTACGAGAACATTTTCCCTTACCTTTCATTTATCAAATATTAACAGGCTGGCTGGAAAAGAATATTATTACTTCCTGGATGGCTACTCAGGTTACAATCAAGTTGCTATAGTACCAGAAGATCAGGAGAAAACTACCTTCACATGCCCATACGGAACTTTTACTTTTAAAAGGTTGCCTTTTGGGCTGTGCAATGATCCAGCAACATTCTAGAGGTGTATGATGACAAACTTCACAGACAAGGTGGGACAACCATTGGAGGTATTTATGGATTACTTTTCTATTTTTGGTGAGTCATACTTAAAATACTTATCTAATCTTAAAAAAGTGTTAGAAAGATGTAAAGAAACTAATTTGGTCTTACATTGGAAAAATATCATTTCATTATCCAAAAAGGAATAGTCTTAGGTCATAGAGTTTCTTTAAAGGAAATTGAAGTAGATAGGAAGAAAATTTAAATCATTGAAAAGCTACCTACCCCCACCTCAGTGAAAGGAATTAGGAGTTTTTTAGGACATGTAGGAATATATAGAAGGTTTCTTATAAATTTTTTAAAAATATCAAAACTTTTGTTCATGCTATTAGAAAACAATAGAGCTTTTGAGTTCTCTGATGAATGTATGAATGCTTTCCTTGAACTAAAAAATGTTTTAGTCACCGCATCTATTATTGTAGCACCTAACTAGGAGTGACCATTTGAGCTTATGTGTGATGCTAGTGACTATGTAGTGAGAGCACTGTTGGGACAGAGAAAAGGTAAAATCTTCCAGTCTATGTATTGTGCTTGTAGAAATTTGTCTGATGTAGAGTTGAACTACACCATCACTGAGAATGAGTTATTAGATGTTGTTTTTTCCTTTGATAAATTTAGAGCATATCTCATAGGCATAAAAGTAACTGTTTATACTGACCATTCTACCATAAAATATTTGATCTCTAAAAAAGATGCAAAGCCTCGGCTTATCAGATGGATCTTGTTACTTTAAGGGTTTGAACTTGAGATGAAGGACAAGAAAGGCATAGAGAATAAGGTGGTAGATAACTTGTCAAGGATGAAAGTAGGGGACAAAGCTATAGCAGACTCAGCTACAATAGAGACCTTCCCAAATGAGTAGTTGCTTGTAATTTCAACATTAGAAATCTTTTGGTATGCTGACATTGTCAATTATTTAGTAAGTGAAATGCTGCCCCCTAAGCGTAATTCACATGGATTAAAGAAATTCTTTCAACAGCTCAAAGCTTATTATTGGGATGACCCTTATTTCTATAAGTAAGGTCCTGACCAGATATTTAAAAGATGTGTCCCGGAAGAAGAGGCTCAAAGCATACTATAGTAATGTCACTCCTCACCTTATGAAGGGCATTTAGAGGACTGAGGACAGCTGCTAAAGTGATGCAATTTGGCTATTTTTGGTTTACACTTTTCAAGGATTCACATGAGGTGGCAAAGAGCTATGATATATGCCAAAGAACTGAAAATATATCCCAAAGGTAGGAAATGCCACGTAACAACATTCAGGAAGTTGAGCTTTTTGATGTTTGGGGTATAGATTTCATGGGACCCTTCTTTCCTTCATTTGGTAATTTATACATACTTCTGCAGTGGGTTATGTCTCAAAATGGGAAGAAGAGGCTCAAAGCATACTACAGTAATGTCACCCTTCACCTTATGGATGGCATTTTAGAGGACTGAGGACAGCTGCTAAAGTGCTACAATTTGGCTATTTTTGGTTTACAGTTTTCAAGGATTCACATGAGGTTGCAAAGAGCTGTGATAGATGCCAAAGAACTGAAAATATATCCCAAAGGTAGGAAATGCAACGTAACAACATTCAGGAAGTTGAGCTTTTTGATGTTTGGGGTATAGATTTCATGGGACCCTTCCTTCCTTCATTTGGAAATTTATACATACTTTTGTAGTGGGTTATGTCTCAAAATGGGTTGAAGCTGCAGCCTTATCAACTAATGATGTAAAAGTAGTGGTCAAGTTCATTTAGAAACTGTATCTTTACTGGATTTGGGACCCATCAAGCAATCATAAGTGATGAGGGTACTCACTTTTGTAATAAGCTATTTGAAGGGATTCTAGCTAAGTACATGGTGCAACATAAGGTTGCTACAACATACCACTCACAAACAAGTGGACATGTGGAGTTGTCATAGGGGAAAGAAGGGCCTTACAACTGAATGAATTAGATGAATTAAGGTTATTCTCCTATAAGAGTGCAAGGCTTTACAAAGAAAAGACAAAAAATGGCATGATAAAAAGATTGTGGATCGAGAATTAAGACCAGGGGCCCAGGTTTTGCTATTTAACTCAAGACTAAGATTGGTTCCTAAGAAATTGAAATCAAGTTGGTTTAGGCCATTCAAGCTGCTTAAAGTTTACCCATATGGAGTTGTGGACTTGTTCGATGAAAAAACTGAGAGAGAGTTTAAAGTGAACAGGCAACGAGTGAAGCATTATTGGGGCAGCGAGATTAATAGAATGAAAACCTCAACCCAACTTAATGATCCGTGAAGAATGAACCCAATCCATGCTGAAGACTTAAAACTAAGTGTTATAGGGAGGCAACCCAGGGAGTTTTCATTTTATTTTCATTTTTTTGTCTTATCTTTAGTTTTCCTTTGTGTATAATTAGACTAAAATATATCATAATAGGTTAGAATATTTCATTTGAGGTGAAAATATGACTTTTTCAATATTTATCCTTATCATAATTGAAGATTATTTCTCTTTCAAGTAAAATATCCTGATTAAATATCTTTTTTAATTGAAATATCATGTATTGAAAGGATTTTGTACGATTCTATTGTAGGGAAGTACTATAAGGGGCCCACCATAAGGACAACTAGCAAAAGGAGAAAAGTATAATGGTTTGTTGACTGCTATAGCAACTAAAAAGGGTGGTTTTAGCACGGAAATGTCAGCTCAGCCAAGAAGAAGAAGAAGAAGAAGAAGAAGAAGAAGAAGAAGAAGAAGAAGAAGAAGAAGAAGAAGAAGAAGCGAGAGAGAGAGAGAAGAAATGAGAGAGAGAGAGAGAAGAAGAAGAAGCGGGAGAGAGAGAAAAAGAAGAAGCGAGAGAGAGAGAGAGGGGGGAGGGAGGGAGAGAGGAGAGAGGATATGTATTGTGTTGATACTTCAGTAATCGAATGCTTAAAACTTACTTACTTTAACAAACTACTTACAATATTCGTTATAACTGCTACAAAGAAATTCTACTAACTAACTTACTTTATATTGAGTTTCCCCAAGTACATAGAGACATCCCTACTTGAAGTTCTCAAGAACCATATTGAAGACTTCAAGGTTTGATGACTCTCTATACTCGTGAAATTCTGACTAAATAATTACTTCTTTGAAGTCATTAAATTTATCTTGCAGTCTGATTTCATATATTCGTGCGAAGAATGTCGATCAGATGCCTCTTCGCTCTTAAGAAATTCAAGGTACTTAGTTTTCCTAATTTCATGCTTCTTGATGACCCAATTGATAATTAAAGTTTCTCACTTGAAGACTTCATTTTTATTTTCCAAGACCTCAAGATTCTCATTTGAAGACCTCCAGCTTCTCATTGAAGACCTTAAGTTTCTCACTTGAAGTCTTCAAAATTTATCTTGAATTCTTCAAGATGCTTCAATATTTCATGGTTGGATAGCTCTCTGCTCTTAAGAAATTTTAGGTAACAAACTTTCATGACTTATGTTAAGTCTTCTTGAGTACCCATTAATAATTAAATTTTATCACTTGAGGACTTCATTTTTCTTCTTGAGGACTTCAAGTTTCTCATTTGAAGACCTGCAGTTTCTCATTGAAGACCTCAAGTTTCTCACCTGAAGGCCTTAAGTTTCTCACTTCACAATCTCACTACAGTGCTTAACTTGAAGGCTTCAAGATCTTACTGCACGATCGCACTCTAGGGTCTACTTGAATCTTTGTTACGACTTCAAGTTTCATCATTAAGGTCACTTAAAGTCTCTGAGTTTAAGTCACTTTAAGAAATATCAAAATCAATTTTTCAAATGATAAATCAATTTTTATTTTAGATTTTGTCAGGTTATTTTTTAACAAATAAGAACTTGTTAATTTTACATCTAAAAACTCATAAGCATGTCATATCAAAAGCATTCAAGCTTAGGTTTTATCAAATAATCAAATATCATTACAAACTATGCAAAAATCTCATTACAAACTATGACAAGATTTTATAAGATGATCAAGTTTCTGTACTTAATAAGTGCATTCAAAATGCAAATATTTCGTTTACATATCTAGTAACATTCAATCTCCTCAGGCTGAGAGCTTCTGATGGCTTCACACATTTTCTAAAAACTCATATTGAGTTTTCCCAAGTACATAGAGCCATCCCCTACTTAAAGTCCTCAAGAATCATCTTGATAAAAGGTTGGATCACTTTCTATGCTTGTTGCTCCGTGCAAAGAGGCTTAAGTAGATAAGATGTTGCATTCAAGTTCATGACTAATGGTTGATTGAAATCATTTTCCTATCTTTCTTTTCGTCAGCCTCTCAAGTAAAGGTGAAGCTAATGCCTACCGAAGTTGAAGCATTGACAGTAGAAGCTTAAGCCTTACATGAAAGAGTAGTTGGGGACAAATCACCTCATTGAAAGAGCAGTAGGGGACAACACCTTAAATGCTATGTGTTCCAAATATTCCTCCTTGAGGTCAGGAAAGACACGCAAAATAAATTAAGGAAACCTTTTGAGTATTGAACAAGGCATAATCATGTTATAAAAGGGAAGATGATAGGTCAAAATACCATCAAAGTAAAGATTCAAGAAGAATCATAGAGCAGCATGAACATTTCCAAAACAATCACATCAGTTATTGCAGTCAACTGTGGTTTTTCCTCTCAGGCCTAGGGATTCCTTTATAAATATGGAAGCAAGAGCAAATGAAGATAATAAGATTCGTTCAACATCTGTTCTGAAGACAATGTCGAAGAGGTATCTCCAAATTGTACATTTTATATTGGATTATACATGCTAAAGTCAGTAAAAGTTTTTTTTATCCTTGTCTATTTGGATCACTATTGGGAAGCTAATTGAAGTTAGTAGAGTTTTACATAATTTTATTCCTTTATTTATTTGTTGTATAAATTGTTTCATTGGAAGGATAATGAATCGTAGATGTTTGAAATGATGTAATTATTCCTATAATTAATTGTTGTATATTTTTATCTTGAATCTTGATAATTGTGTTACAGGAACGCATGTATGCTTCACCGGATATGCCTATCGCTGAAGATGTCACACCTCGCACTGAAGAAGAGATAGTCTAAATGGTTTTCCACCTCTTGATGATTACTCAACAGCACAAACATAGTTTTAGAATATTTGTTAAGGTTTATAGTTGTAACAACAAACTTTTAAATACTCTCTTCTTTATTTTTCTTTGGATACATTTGTGAACCAAATTCTGTAATGAATAATATGTATGTATATATATATATGTATTTCTTAGAAAAATATTGGGTTTGATAAATTTTATGATGATATTAATTGCTATTACAGGTGATATTAATTGCTATTACAATATTTTGTAATGTAAAATTTGGTCACCGAAAATATTTCGTGACAAAAAGAATGGTGGCAAAAGGTTTTGGCGATGAAACTTTTATTGGTCGCAAAAGTTTTTTGTGACAAAAAGAGAAATTGGTCGCAAAAAGGTTTTTGCGACGAAATCTCGCGAAAAACCTTTGACGACCAAATTTTCTTTCGTCGCGAATTCCTTTTGCGACCATTTTTATTTTGATCGTGAAAACCCTTTCACGACCAACATTTATTTTCGTTACAAAAGCCTTTCATGACCAGTTTTTTCATCTCTAAAGGCTAACACGACGAGATCTGTATTTTGTCGTTAAAGGTTTTCGCGATGAAGTTTTTGGGCTTTAGCAACCAAAATGTTGGTCGCTAAAGCCCTTGTTCTTGTGGTGTCATGTTATAAAAGGGGAAGATGATAGCTCAAAAGACCATCCGAGTGAAGATTCAAGAACAATTATAGAGAAGCATGAGCATTGATCACTAGGCTATTTATAGTAAGGATTAAAAACACCTTTTGGATGGTCTAGTAAGGATAAGAAAGACGACTTTGATGGTATTGTAGATTTCCGTTATGTAGTTAGGCATATTGGAAATGAATACCTCTTTTGAATGGCTATCTAAAGTCAAATGGAAGAGTGCTAAAAGGTCAAACTCATCTTCACTCTCTTTAACCACATCATAACAGGACAATCTTGTTTATCCTATTTCTTTTTATTATTTTATAAACTAACTCAAGGGCGAACTGTAGCAATTAACATAACACCTTAATTTGTGACCTCTGGGTGGCCATATAGAGATGAAGTTTTGATATAGTAAGAAGATGAGAGAGAGAAAGAAGAAGAAAGAATATGCATTGTGTTAATACTTCAATAATCGATTGCTTAAAAGTAGTTACTTTTCAATTACTAACTTACTTCAACAAGTGTCTTACAATATTTGTTACAACTGCTACTAAGAAGTTCTACTAACTAAGAAGCTAGCTAATTTACTTCATACTAAGTTTTGCCCAAGTACATAAAGACATCCCTACTTGATGTCCTCAAGAAACATCTTGAAGACTTCAAGGTTTGATGGCTCTCTATACTTGTGAAATTCTGACTAAATTACTACTGCCTTGAAGTGATTAAAATTTATCTTGCAGTCAGGCATCATATATTCGTGTGAAGGCCATGTCAATCAGATGCCTCTATGCTCTTAAGAAATTCAAGGTACTAGTTTTTCCTAATTTGATGATAAAGCTTCTTGAGGACCCAATTGAAAAACTGTAACATTATTCAGCGAGCAGGAAATATTTCTGGTGTGTGTGACTTTACGGGTTTCACCTCATTAACCTAGAGAGATAAGTTCATTGCTCAAGGTGATTTTTGTCTATTACTTTGAGTAGTCTTTTCGTCCCCCTTGCATATATTGAAAGTTCCACGTAGGAACTCAATTTTCTCAACCCGATTAGAAGGATGTCTTCAAGTGATCATTTTTGGGAATGACCGTTCTTACTATTGAATTTTATAAACTGACACAAGGGGAAAGCGTTATGATTCTGAGTGATCGTGTCTTTGTATCCTTACTATAAATAGCCCAATGATTGTTTTAGAAATGTTCATCCTGCTCTATGATTCTTCTTGAATCTTTACTTTGATGGTCTTTTGACCTATCATCTTCCCTTTTATAACTTGATTATGGTTTTTTCAATACTCAAAAGGTTTCATCAATTTCTTTGGTGTGTCTGTCCTGACATCAGGGAGGAATACCTGGAACACATAGCATCTAAGGTGTTATCCCCTACTTCTCTTTCAACAGGGTGATTTGTCCTCAGCTATTCTTTCAATGCAGGGCTACGCTTCTATTTTCAATGCTTCAGCTTCGCTCGTCATTAGTTTTGCCTTCCCCTTACCTAAGAATCTGAAGAAAAGGCAGATAAGAAAATGATTTCAATCAAGTATTAGTCTTGAACTTGACTGCAACATCTTGTTCACTTCATCCTCTCTGCACTAAGCAATAAGCCTAAAGAGCTATCCAACCATGTATTCAAGATGATTCTTGAGGACTTCAAGTGGGGGATGGCTCTATGTACTTGGAAAAACTTAGTATGAGTTTTTTAGAAAACGCATGAGACCATCAGAAAATCTCCACCTGATGAGTTAGGAAGTTACTAAATATGTAAATGAAATATTTGCACTTTTAATGCACTTATTAAGTAAGAAAATTTGATCATCTTATAAAATCTTTTCATAGTTTATAATGAGATTTTGGCATAGTTCGTAATGATATTTGATCATTTGATAAAACCTAAGCTTGTTTGCTTTTGTTGTGACATTATTATGATTTTTTAGACATAACAAGTACTTAATTGTTAAAAAAATAACCCGACAAAATCAAAACAAAAACCGATTTAGCCATTTAAAAATTGATTTTGATATTTCTTGAAGTGACTTAAAATCATAAACTTTAAGTGGCCTTAAAGATGAAACTTGAAGCCGTAACAAAGATTCAAGTAGACCTTGGAGTGAGATCGTGCAGTAAGATCTTGAGGTCTTCAAGTTAGGCACTGGAGTGAGATTGTGTAGTGGTAACCTTGAGGCCTTCAAGTGAGAAGCTTGAGGTCTTCCATGAGAAACTTCATGTCTTCAAATGAGAAACTTGAAGTCTTCAAGAAGAAAAATAAAGTTCTCAAGTGAGAAAATTTAATTAGTAATGGGGCCCTCAAGAAGATTTAACATAAGTCATGAAAATTTGTTACCTAGAATTTCTTAAGAGTGTAGGGCCATCCAACCATGATATTGTCAAGAGCCATCTTAAAGAATGCAAGATAAATTTTGAAGGTTTCAAGTAAGAAACTTAAGCTCTTCAATGAGAAGCTGGAGGTCTTCGAATGAGAAATTTCAAGTCCTGCTATGCTCTGACATAAGAGGGGTAATTATCTTCTTATGATCTATTCAGTCTAATGTATAAGGAACAACCCAGATCCTCTTGGTCTTCTCTATGTATATTTTCAAGGTATTCTAAGCCGTTACTTTCTGAATTAACGGGCGTGATCGTCGTTTGCTTGTACCATGTTCCATCAAACATTAGCAGCCATGTCAATAGGGAGATAACCGAGTTTTTCTTATGAGCGTCGTTGACACATTCCCAATGATTGTTGGTATTACCTTGTTGGATCAAGGAGACAATTATAAATAGCCCTACTACTTCAACAAATTGCTAACCATTGATTCATTATAAAATGACACTTTTGCGTGACTTCGTAATTAAAAATATCACCATCTTTTGTTACATTGTTGAAGACAAAGAAAAAGTAGGTTCTTATGGATTCAAGGCATTCAAAATCGACTGTGGGAGGCTATGGGAATGTGAATTGTTCTTTTTTACGTATGTTGTATCTTGCTAGATTCAGGGGTCTTTTACCAGTGAAAGATAATACTGACTTGATGAAGGTGTCAACTATCATCACGATATAAAAAATTAAAATTCCGTGTCCTAGATCTATCTAGTTAGTCAAGTGATGAGAAAACGGGTGACTCTTAGGCCGACTTTGTTGTGTTGGTCGATCTTGTTTTTGTAATTATTTAAGTAAGAGAATTTAATATCAATATACAGAGGGTAAAGCAGTATTGGGACAATCTGCTAGACAAAATGAAGACCTTAACCTCACTCCAAGACCCATGAAATTGTTCAAAGTCAGGTTGAAGATTATAAAACAATCGTTTGGAAGGCAACCTAGGCTATTTCTATTTAGTTTTGCAACTATGTTTTTCTCTTTTCTTTTTAACCATGTTCAGATTAGGTTAGGTTTGGTGTTTTGTTTATCTTGGTAAATTGCCTCTAAATTTCTAGTGCAAATTTGTTATTCTAAATTCTAATTTCCTCGTGGTTGGGTAATTTCAGGTCTAACAAGAAGTAGGGTCCAACATGAAATAAAGCTGTTTGGAAGCACTTTATTCTGTAGAAGTTGTAGCGTTACTGAGTAATCCAAAGAGTTAAAATATCTTCACGAGGTAAGCGCATGTGAAAGAATTTGAATTCAATTTCAAATTTCTGCTTTAATTGCGCCATTCAAATAAGCTTATTGGGAGTATGCTCAATCTAGGGATCATGCACTGAAGAAAACTTGCACCAAGCCTGTGTGGTTTTTTACATGCTTTTCCTGAGGCTATTCTACAACCCTAGAAGCCTACTGAAAGCAAGGCAAATGATGTGCATGTAGAGGAAGAGCATACTGAAAAAGAGGAAGCACTACTTGAGGGGGGTGAAGTTCAGCCAGGAGAGGAAGAGGATCAACCAGATGAAAAAGATGATGAAGTAGTGGAAGAACTGTTAGAAGAAGAAGATGAGGAGTAGGGGTGTTTAAGAGTGTCCTGAAATGATCAAACCGAACTAAAAATGACCGGTTTGATCAGTTCTTTATATGTGTTCGGTTCAGTTCATGAAAATGAGAGGATCAAAGTTGCGATTTGGTCCTTTTTGAGGAGGAGGAGGAAGCTGAAGAAGAAGAAGAAGAGGTTGAAAAAGAGGAATTGGGAAAAAAATGTCTGAGAAGGAGGAGAAGGAAGAAGAGTTAGAGGAAGAAAATGAGCATTTAGAGGAAGTGAAGAGGAATTTTCTGAAGAAGAGGAATAAGCACCATCACCAAAGTCAACACCCAAAAAAGATAAAGGAAAAAAAAAGAAATTAACCCCCAGTCCAGAGAAGGAGTAAGCATCTAACAGTGAAGAGGAGACTCTAAAGGAAAAAGGTACCAAGCCTAAGGTTGTGTACCATAAGGAAAAAGGAAGGCAAGAAAGCTAAGCTTGGCACATGCATAAAGAAGAAGCAAGAGACCGTATAAAGGGAGAAGTCCTTTGTAGAAAAAATTCAAGAAGAGATTCAGATTGTCCATAGGCATCTCTCAAACCTCCAAGCAGCCTTAAAGTCAAAAAGAGGACTGAGAAGTTCCTCTAAGCCTTGAAAGATAATGGACTGCTACAGTAGCTCAGTGAAGTTGTTTCTCTAAATTTATTCTTTATGCTTTCTTTAATTTTTCTGCTGAAACTATTATTTGTATGCATATTATGGTTGGTTTGAATTCTCTCTTTGTTGATACTTTTATTTATCTTCTTGCTCCTGTTAGTTTAGTTTGAATCTGTGTGTAGTAGGGACACAGTACAACTTTAAGTTTTGGGGAGACTATCTTGATGGTGATTTATCTTAAATGACTTTCTTATTTCAGCAATTTTTAATTCTTGATCAAAGGTTGTTTTGTCTTTTAAATTTTGGCTTTTTAGTGGCAAGTATTTTCGTTTGAGGAAATCCTGTGATGATTTAGTTTAAGATGAATAAATAGATAACAAAAATGAATGTCGTTTGCCTTTAACAATGCTGCTCCCTTATGAGACTTCTTTCCCCAAAACCCTTGCACCAAGAGCTTTAGTTAGTTGCTCTTGAAGGCTTGAGTTTCTTTAAAAACTGTAGGGAGGATTTAATGTTTAGATGTGCCTTTATAACCTTTGAGAAAAAATTTCTGAAATTAGCTGATAAAGAGAGAAATGCTCAACTTTGGGGGTTGTCTAGTGGATTGTAAAGATTATGAGAATTTAAATTCTGCTTTTCATTGCTTCAAGGTTAGAATGGCTCCATTGCTTCAAGTTGTTGAGTAACCGGGTGTCTCCATCACCAATATTGACATTCAATGTTGAAAATCAATGTTGCTCTAGAAGCTAGAATTTGAATTTGTGTTGGTATGACTTCTCTCAATCCTTTTTATGCTTGTCTGTTTGTTTCATGTATCCTCGCTCGAGGACGAGTAATGGTTAAACTTTAGGGATGTGATCCTCTAAGAAAATAGAGTTATCTTGTAACTTTCAAGCTTAATTTAATAGGAATTAAAGAGTTATTTGTCTTGTTCTTAGTTATACTTTATCATTTGTTGCTTTTAACCTTTCTTGAAGGAGAATTTTATCTTTCTAGCTAATTTAGATTAATGAAATAGTAAGTGAACTCATTTTATTGCTTCTTTTATAAGACTTCAAGCTGGGAGTTGAGTGACTCAATGCTGTGGCATGAGGTTATGGCAATGCTACAGCATTGTACGTGCATGCATGAAAAAGATTCCATCACTTTTTAATCCAGCTAGCACCTGAAAGTGCGTGCAGAACCCGTGCGAGCTAAAAATCATCTGGACAGCTGGCAGGCCTTGAATCTAATGTGGTCCTCACCTATTGGCTGAGTGATGTGTGTCCCATTTTTGTTGTATACCTTAGCTTTGTTGAGGTTATATATATAAGAAGTACATCTTTTGCTAAGGAGCCGACAAGCTGTATTTAAGAAAGGAGACAAAAGTTGCTGAGAATAGAAGAAAGAGTATCGGAAAGGAAAGAGGGGATGAAGAAGGAATCATACAAGATTGGGAGCTATTCTTTAATACCTTCTTTATCCTTTCATTTACTCTTTGTATTTTTTTCTTGTAAGCTCATTAGCTTGTATTAATGGATGAAATATTTCTTGAGATTTTCATTAAGCTCAGTGTGAGCTAATGAAAATCATTTATATTCGAGCATGTCGAACAATTTCATATTAAAGTTCAACCCAACGTTATCGTTATTGTTTGTTGTGACAACCCATATTTGAAATTTTTGACAAACTTATACAGCATTGTGTAGTTTAGATCAACAAATAAATATCCGACAACAAACAATTTTATCGCTACATCATTTATTTAGACGTTATCACCCACTTGGAAATGTGCGATGTACCTCTTTTGCTTGTAACTCACCCACGTATTAGATACCCCTTGTGTTGAACATTTCTGTTCTACATAGTTTACATGCAATGTACCTGATTTTCATCATAGCCACTTCAAGTATGTAATAAAGTACCCCATCAACGTAGTGTATGTCATTCAACCCCCAAAAGTATTACCCCTCTTATTGGGACAAGGAAGTTCAATTTCATTCAATTCGACTTGGTTAAATTCTAGAGTTGTCATTCAACATTAACTCCATCAAACTCAGACTTTAAATCCAGCATACGAGTAATTTTATTTGCATTCTAACATTGTTCCAGATCCGCATACTTAGTCAGAGGTTGTTGTGCCATTGGGGTTTCATTATCTTAAATTAAGATAATGAAACCGACTCAAGACAAGGTAATCCCACAAATCAAATAATAAGAATAACTTATTTCCTTTTTTTTAGCCATCAAACTAAGATATAACATAAGTGACCAACTTGTACATACAATTTGTTCATATAATAGAGCAACCAAACCAGTTAAGATCTTAAAAAAAATTTCTATGTAAGGGCAATCATATATGTTTAGGAGCTAGAAACACCAATACTATATTTAAAGTTCAAAAATTCAAAAGCAATTTGCATCACGAGTCGAAGTTCAAAAACATATATCTGATCAATATTTAGGACCAGGGAGACGTTGAATGCAGATTTGACAAAAAAATAAAACGTAGAATGTGCATTTGGCGTTCGAATTATCTTAGCACACAGAGCAACAAAGTAACTTCTATACAAAGGTTTCTGACTTCCTATGTTTTCAACATTTTTCAAGAAACTCGCTGGGAGGATAATAGGTAACCATTTCATGGCCCATATTTGAGGGCAAATCCTACAACGAAGTATAGTCCTAGCATGGTATCATCCACACTACCACAGACTCACCCCAATATAAACATAAAATATAATATGCAATTAAAATAATGAAATGGTATTTGGTCGAGTCCCTTAGATACTAAAATCACAGCAAAGACTAAATAATCAAAATTACAAATTTGGCTTCTTGTAGCATCCTCATCATGGCTCAATCTGGATTGGTCTCGGGATGTCGTCGAAGAGTGAAATTAAGCCGTAGTAGGAAAAAAATCTGATCGGCATGAATGTCTATCACACATTCAAATCTACATCCCACCATAATTTTGACAAATGCCAAAAAATACATGTAAATCCTATATCCAATTAGCGTTTGCAATTTTTTATCTAATCAAAATAAAATTAAAATTACAAGAAAATCCAAGAAACCATACAATGAACGACCAAAGCCATTATCCACACATTCATCACATGAATAAAAAAACATCCATAATATCATGCATCTCATGCATAATGCCTTCCCATCATATACATCAAATCATATTAAATTTATTTGTGCAATCATAATATTAAATTAATATATTAAATAGTTGTTTTTGAAAACCAAATCAAGGTGGTCGCAACGAAAGGGTTGTCTTTACAATTTCATCGTTAGAAACAAAAATTACCTTGCGATGATGATGTGATCGATTCCTTGACACTTCAAGAATGATTCAGCCCATCGAACTGTTTATAAATTTTGTTCTTTGATTCATCAGATCTTTCACGCTTGGTATCTAACACTTGATGGATGGATGCCATTACAAGAGAGGGAGACATTTTTGACATTTCAAAGATAACGTTTTTCAAAAAAGCCTTCGAATGCGCTTTTTAATATTGGAAAAACATCATCGTAAGTGATATACATTACATAACGTTTTTAAAAAAAAAGTCACGTAATGCATCTTTTAAAAAGGAGGCAATGTGGTTCTATACTAGTACGAAGCTTTAAAAAAACGCCATCTTATATAGTGAACATAAGATGATGTTTTAGTATAGATAAAGCCCTATAAAAAAATCCTAGACCCGTAATCCTGGCCGATCCCGTTCTAAACACGAATTTTGAGATCTTTCACCCGTTCTGAACCCATTCAAGTCGAGATTGGGATTACATTTTTTAGTCGGGCTGAGATTTTTTCTCGCCCTAACCTGTCTCAGCATACCTGTCCCACGTGCTCGTCCCGCAATCCCGCACGTGTGCCAGTGAAAAAATATTAATATCAAAATTTACATTCTAAATTTAAAATAATAATTTTAACATCCCAAATGTTGCATTGCAACACTGCGACAATGTTACTGCAACACTACCCGCTATGTTGCAATTTTGCAACACTGTCATCCCTAGTCTCGATCCCGCGGAACTAGACTAGGATGGGTGTTTTTATTTCGAGACGGGACGATCTCGTCCTGTTGACTAGTTGACGCCCCTACGATGATGATGCTTATTATGTACAATGCATAAGATGGTGTCGTTCAGAAACATAATCATAAGTAACTTCTAAAACACGGGTGAAGTTGAGTGTGATTTTGATGACGTTTTCATTAAAGCCCTCATCTAATGTATTGTATACATCAGATGGTGTTTCCAGTAAAAAAAGGCGCTATATTATAGGTTTTATGACACTTTTAAGAAAAAAAAGTCCTTAAAGAGATATGATGGCGTTTTTATGAAAATCGCTATCTTAAGCACTTTTACAAAAGTGCTCAAATTTACCACGTTCATGACGTTTTTAATAAAAAATGTCTGTGATACATTAGAACACGTTTTCATTAAAACCCTCATTATATGTATTTATATCTATAATGTATTAAAAGTGATGAAGAGATGTGAATCAAATTTTAGACAATTTCATTCACATATTATTGATACATTACACGAAATAACCCTTTGATTTAAATGTGGCATTTAAGAAATGGTTATTTTTACAATTATAATAAATTGAGCAAACTAGACATTAAGTTTTAAGTTTATTCACCTATCTTCCTTATCTTCGTTCTTGATCCTTCTCTTTCCTTCTCTCAAACTCAGAATGGCGTACCTTTAAACTCTCTCTCTCTTAATCTCTCTTGGCGCCCTCTCTTCCCTCTTGTCCATTTCCCACGAGGGTTTGCTTTGTGTTCGATATAGCTAGGGGTTACGTCTGTCGATGATGGTGGATTTCTAGCGCTCTGCTCGTAGACTGTTCCGATAGTGGTTTTTTCTTCCAGAGCTCGATTAAGGCTTGGAGCTGGTGTTTCAGACAGGGTCCTGAGTTATTGGCGACATGGGTTTCAGCTGGGGGTTTTCTCGCAGAAGTGAGATATTGTTTTCATTTCTTGAGATTCAGATCTCTGTTTCCTGGGGTTTTTTAATTCTGTAATTGGGAATTTTTTATTGTTCTTGGTGATTTAAAATCGAGTTCCGGGTTTGCTTTGGTTTTGAGATTTGATTTTACCAAATATAAATTTTTCTTTGTTCATATATAACGTGCTAGAGTAACAATTGATGGCACTACAACAGTTGCAGAAATTGATGATTAAATGTGGTTACAATCATTAGTGTCCATGGGGTTACACTTTTGTGATAAATCTGGTAAGGAATGTTAAATAAAACTAACTCACATTCTTTTGTTTTATTAAAGTGGTAAATTATATTGGATACAACTAAAACTGTTTTTCTTTTTCCAAAACTTGTCTCATTCTCTTCTCATCAAGTCCAACAAAGATTTAACTTTTTATTAAATTTGTAAGTTTGGCCCATTTCTAGATGATGCCAACTTCATTGTAGAATGTTATTTCCTTTCCTCACATATGACTACATGCTTCAACTTATCTCTACAGGTCTTGCAAGTTGCAACCTGCTACTTGCTGAGGCTAACTAAATCTCAATCTTACTTAGTATCATACTGTATTAGTTAGATGTTTGTCATTCGAATATGAAATAATTTGTCTTTGTAGGTGTCATCAAATGAAGAGCCAGCGGAGAAGGTAGTTTTAAGACCACTTTTTACTCTACACTTTGTTCTGTTTTTCCCTTCTACTTGAATTAGAAGGATTTTGGCTAGGCATAACCAATAATCTATTATGAATTATTGATTTTTAGCTTGCTAATGGGTTGTAACTTGTTTCATTTCCTCGCTTTCTGGCTTGCTTAGCAACCCTATTGTTTGCATGTAAAAGTTTTTATTTTCCTACCCCTCTTACAATGACCCTGATTTCTTGTTTTCACCTTTATTCAGGAAATAAATGCAACTCCTAGGTCCTAGAACATGTCCTCGATAAAATCGGTAACCAATTGATCTGCGAAGACATGCTTTACTTTAAATTTGATACGTTCTAAATGCATGCATTTAATTCCTTTATTGAATTTTTAAGTGCATCTAGATGTCTGAGGTCTGGGGTTGATTCTTTAAAAATTTATCTACAAGTAATGCTTCAATTGATGAGGGACAAGCGGACAGTACTCAAGAATTTGCGGATTAAGTCAAGTCCCTCCAATATAGAGTACAAGATTACTGGATTAAGCGAGAAATCCATGCAGAGAGCAAACATAATTTCTATATGATGCAATTCTCTATTTTTGCTTAGGTTTTAATGAGAGACTAACCACGATCTTGGTAGTGTGAACATTTTTTTACTTCGGTAGTGGTATATTTTTTCACTAAAGTGATGTTATTTGTATTTTTGTCAATACAATTTGTTTTGGTACTCAGTTAAGTGTAAAAAAATTATCGTTGTACATGTGATTACCATTTATTTTGGTTAAACAAATGATTTTTACTGCATTATTTTGAACAGGACAAAAAATGACGCTGCAATATAAAAGTATTATTGAAACAAACGAGAATAGAACATGTCTAAGATGGCACTTTTTTCAAAAAAAAAACTTGATCTTTTGTCATTTTAAGTTTTACAGAGATGACGTTTTAGAAAAAAAACGTAATCTTTTGTCATGCTTCGTTTTATAAAAGATAGATGATGCTTTTAGGAAAAATGTAATTATAGGTATAAGACAACTTTTTCCAAATAAAATCTCATCTTTTGTAACATATAAGATGATAATTTTTGAAAAATGTAATGTTTTTTTTTGTTAAAAGAAAAATAAAATAAACAAAGAGAAAAATATAAAGATATAAGAGATATATCCCAGGACCACACCAAAGCACAAAGCCACAAGGCCTACAATCAATTATCTAAGAAGCTAGAGTTAATCATAAGAGATCTAGTTTGGTTTAAGAAAATAAGTCTATCACTTATCATCCTAAAAATATCCTTGGAGATAAGTGAAGAATCAAGAACTTTACCAACAAAGATTCTCATGTTTCTCTCACACCAAATACTATGGATAAAACATGTAAGGAATAATTTGGCACTCAATCTAGAAATATCAGAAATACAATCATCAATTAAAAATTCAACTAACTGGTGACCAAGAACATGTTCATATCTGTTGCCATATTTCACCAAGAGAGGAGATCAAATAGCTTGAGACATAGGGCAATTGAAAAACATGCATTGAGTTGATTCTGAACCAGACACACAAAGAACACAAGCTGAATTAACATGGGATTTCCATTTTTTCACGTGATCCTTAGTTGAGAGCTTATCTTGAACAGCTAACCAAGTGATGAAAGAAAATTTGAGAATAGCTCTTGAAAACCAAACGACTTTAGACCAAGGAACAACATCTTGATGAGGATGGAGAACTCTATAAGTACTTCTGATAGTAAACCTACCAGAAGAAGAAACTGTCCATCTCCACGAATCTTCACTTCCAGAAGGAGCCTGAGTAACCAGATCAAAACCCCACTGATTTAGAGTAGAATGCAGTGCAATATCAGGAAAAAACTAACCTTGATCATTAATTAAAACAGAAAGAGGAGTGTCAATGTTTAAACCCGAGAGCTGCCAATATGACCCCCCAACATTCAAAAGAATACCATTTGGATGTCAAGGGTCTGTTAACAATTTAATATCAGCACCATTGCCCACAACAACCATGCAAGAAAACCCGCAACCTTGTCCCTCAATTATTAACTTCCTCCAAGACCAATATATATGGAATGCTTTTTGACACGGTAATGGAATGCCTTTGGCATGGTAATGATAACACCAAGCTACCCATAAAGAATCTTTAGGTCGAGAAACCAACTTCCAAAAATGTTTAGAGATTGTGGCATAATTTCATGTAAACAAGTCCCTAATGTTCAAACCACCCTCAACATAAGGAGTATAAACCTGATTCGAAGGAACTTTAGCTTGCCTAAAGTTATCAGTCCTACTAGTCCATATGGAGTTTCTAAGAGCATCAATGACCTTCTTGATAACTATCTTAGGCAGAATGAACAAGCTAAAACATAATGGTAGGTTGCCATTAAATAAGATTATGGCACTTGAAAATATAAAAGATGACATTTTTAAATCACGTAAGATGACATTAAAATAACATCTATCAGAGTCATTTCTTTTACTTTTTTTTTTCTTCTAGTGCGTGTGGGCATTTGGTGAAACATGGATTGATCTCCCATTCACTTTTTCGTCTCGCTACATTCTCAACACATTCTAAGGTGGGAATAGGGAGAAGAGAACTATAACTTATTTTCTCTGTTGAGTTTCTATAAACTAAAGTGATATTATTCACGTGAACCCTCACTTTAGTAGAGCTGAAAGACATAGAATTTAAAAAGTCTATCATATTCTCTTTGATACAAATCATCTTTGAGAAGATCAAAATAAGATTTTTCGACTTTAAAATTTCAAAAATAATCAGATAACTCTTATTTGATAAATAATCATCTCCTACATGGTAACGTTACTGACCATCTACACGCCACATAGGGTCTCAAGTGTTGCGTGATGATCATTTCATGAAGGAGATGATAATCTTAAATAAAATTCTTGATCTTGTCCAATTTTTCTTGATAATATTATCTACAATTTGAATTATGAGATAAAAATATTTGATAAGTGATAACATAGTCTCCACTTTTAATTATCATATAACCCTTATAAGATAACCCTTACCAAATAAGCAACCCCCTCCCTTTAAAGGGTGTGACCGGCCAGTCACATGCCACACGAGTCACTTGTGTGGTGTGATCTTCTTCACTTAGAAGAATCTTTAAAAAAATTATCGAATGTCCCAGGGAATAATTCCTTGTGGTAAGCGTGGACAGTATGGTCCCACCCTATCGTCTAAAATTATGGTAGAAGTTCCTATAAAAAGGGGAAATGTCCTACCTTTCGACAGTTCGATATATGATTTATCATTCTTGGATGTTGATAAGATATCCAATTTTATTATATTAAATAATCAAATTATTACATCTCAATAGTTAAATTAATTGATTGGGTCCTTAGAGTATAATATGTGATAAAAGAACAATTGTATTATTAGATATATATAGAATGTGTAATAATATAGATTGCAATAATTCTAAATTATTTATTGTAGCCCCAAAATTTTCACTTATTCCAATAGTGTTGACAGTAATGACATAGAAACTCGTAGACCTATAATTTCAAGCTCTAATAAAATTGATCATTAATTAGATTTTTTGTTCATATACTTTTTATTAATTCTAAAGTTATTACACTAGATATAAACTTGGAATTGCACTCCTGAAGTCATAGATATTAATTACTCAAAGAATTGAATAGTTCATTTATATAATCACTACATATACATATATAGATAAAATTATCTACATATCACTACAACAAATATGACATTCTACAATATTTAAATACAGGGTTCATAGTGTCCTCCTGTAAAAAATCTCAAAATAACAAGACTCTTATGAACCTTATAAAAAAATTCCTATTAAAAGTTAAAAAATAAGCGGGATGAAAATTTTTAAGGGAAGCGGGACTTAAAAAAAATAAGCGGGAGTGAGTTTTAGTGAAGAGATCTGCCATTCCCACAGTCTTCTCTCTTGAAGCTCTCACTTGCAGCTCCTCACTCAACTCTGTCCATACAAGGAGAGACCTGGCGTGATTGTTCTTGCTTTAGTATGCGATTTCTCTGAAACTCAAACCCTTACGCACGATCAGGTGAGTGGAGAGGGCTCTTCGCATCTTTCATTTGTGAAACTAGGGCTCTTCGCATCTATTCTACAGAATAGAGAGTTAAGGTTCTAGGCTTTGTCATTCATGGCTTCGTATGTTCCTGTGAAAATGTGAATCTGATTCTTCTTTATATGTTTACCCTAATCTCGCTCATTCGCTTGGGTCCCTTAGGAAAGCTTGTAATCGGAGATAGTTTCTTTTTTTATTCATTAATATATCAGAGATAGAGAGAAAAACATTGATTTTGGATCGTATTTTCTCCGATTGATATTTTCTTTCTGAATCTTCGCAGCTTCACTATTTCATTTGATTATAGTAGTTATATATCATAGATCGTAGCTATAAACTGATTCTAGATTCAGTTTGTGTTTCTAGTTCTCTAGAAAACCAAAATCACGAAGAGTCCCTTCTGCATATTTCTCCAATGTAAGATGTTACATTGTTATTAAGGTTTTATTACAAGTATATCCTTGTAATTAAGGTTTTAGATGCAGGACTGTTTATGAATAGTTAGAAGTAGTAAAATGGAAAGAAACAGGAAGGGTTGTTTTATTGGATAACTAGTGGAGCCTAAAACAATAGATAGGCATAGAGATGAATCATTTGGATCAATTTTTATGATACTATGTGGGCTAATACCGTTTTAGCTATGCAATTCTATAAAACCATATAGTGTGCTTAAAGATATGCAGTGTTATTTTTTCACAAAGTATAACATGGTAATGTAAGCAATGTGAAATTACCTTAAAGTTACTATTTTATTTTTTAAAATGCAGGACCTACAATCCCTTGAATGTTTGTAACATGGCATCAAATTTTGAAGAGTTAGGCAGTGAATATTTGAAATTATTTTGTAGTGTCTATGAAACTTTTAGATGTTTTTTATTTTCCGAAATGAATGTTGTATTAGTAGACAAAGTACTAATACTTTTAGGTGATACTTTTGGATAATATTTTATAAAAATAAAATGATTTTTGAATGCCTTTTAGTCTAGTAATATATTAATTTTGAATGTTTAAATATGTACGTAAATATATGCATATAAATTGATTGCAAAAAAATTTTATAAAATGTCAGAAAAATCTCTTTATGAGAGGTGCAATTTATAACAAAAACTATATCAATGAGATTAAAAAAACCTTATGTTATTTGATTTAATAGGATACAAAAATACATGTGAATGTTAATTCACATGTATTAAAAACACACATTGAATACATTCAACAGAGGTCTGAAAATCCTATTAAATAACATTCTACAAGAGTAGAAAACCCCTATAAAAAGTGAGATACCATAGTGGTCTTCCTAGGAGGCGTTGCACCTCGTGAAAAACGCAGACTTTTCATATGAGGGATTGTCGCAGATGTCGCATGATCCCTGTAGATTACTTTTCACGGGGATATTCGCCTCTTATAAAATACCATATTTCTTGTAGTGAATATACCATAATTAGAGCTAGCTAAATAAATAGTTAGCTTCTCTGATTACTTTTTATCTTTGAGTTCCATTTATTATTATCCAATGATTGATGACCTTATCATAAATTGAGATCTCATATTGTTTGAGACCTGAATCAATACTCAAAGTAACTATTTATTTGACTTCATAATGTTGGAATGGATTCCATTTATCATTCCAAACTATTTATATCATTACACTTCCAAGAGACAAGTAATTACATTTGATGAGATATATGATTTTTTTACCCTAGTCAAGGTGACAATTCTGATGCAGACAAATAATATGTGAACTAATATTTTAATTAAGTTTGTGAGCCCTAAGTAAAGTGATAATAAGAATAAAGGAAAACTGAAACCGTACATCGTGAGATATATGCGACATATTATGGAGATCATGAAGTATATTAAACGAATTTGAAATGGGTTAAATCAAAGTTTTACTAAACACAGGACATTGCAAGAATTTCAGAACCAGACTGAACCGCTCATGAACTAGACCATATCAAGCCAAACAGGATAGAAATGTGTAAAAATGTCAAGGCCCGATTCACCTCCAATTCGACATGCAAACCAGTTTAAGTTTAACACAAAGGAAAATCTATAATCAGTTTATCTAGTGGGAAACTAGTCAAGCTAGTTGAAACCTGTAAGACCAGTAGATCCTCACTGATGCATTGATTCTATAATTAAGGAAGAGTTTCCTTAATTGAAACTGGTTCAATCGATGAGATCCAATTGGTTGGACCGATTTGTATAGGGAAAGTTCCTTAATTAAGGTTTGGTGCAACCTGTTCTCCAAAACTGGTAAGACATATTTGAACAGTAAATCCAATCTTATAAAACCCCCACGAAAATTCATTTTTTAGCACACCTCTCGACATCTATACACTCCTCTCCGACGAAGTTTTGAGTTTTCTACTTTTGAGAGTCTTGTATTCTGAGCATTGATTTAAGAAAAATATTCTAGAGAGAAGCTAGAAAATATTGTGAGTGAAAAATTGGAGATCTACTCTTTGAGAGAAAGTGATTTTATAAGAGATCAAAATCTTGACCAAGCTACATTGTGAAGGTTTGATTGGTACCATAAGCCAAAAAGATTTGTAAAGGTTTGGTCTTCTCTATTAAGAAGTTCGCGACGAAAAAATCTTCAAGAGAGATCCTTGGAATATGGACGTAGGTTTAAGTTTTCTCGTACCATGTAAAAATATCGTGTGTCGAATAACTCTTTTCCCTACACGTTTATTTACATCAGTTACATTGAGTGTAATTTCTCACACGTTTATGACTCCGCACTTTAATATTCTAAATCGCTGTTGTTTTTATTTATTTATTTTCGCGCCTTTAAGATTCTGCATATTATTTATTTAGTTCTTAACTCGTAGCAAATTGAGTTTCAGTCTTGATCTTTTAATTACTACTTGAGTTATTTTAATGACATGCGTGATTATGATTAATTGTTTGATTGTTTATTTATAGTAATTATCTTTTATTTAAAGTAATTTATTTTTCAAGTTTAAAAATATTTATTTTTGATATTGTTTCTTTATAAAAAAGGTTCCATAAGAATCCTACAATTATTTTCAGAGCTTGGTGCTCAAATATCTTAGACTTAATCATCTTGAGCGTTGACATCACATTTTTTAGCTTTTAATAAGGATAATCTATTTTATAACCTCAATTTTTTTTTGAAGAAATAAACTTTAATTTTTGTAAAATTAGAATGAGAAATTTACTCAATCTCTTTATTATAATTTGTGAGATATTGTCGACAACGGTTTTTACGTGATTATAAAATGTCTTTAAATGCTCAACCATAATTGTTTTCTAAAAATGAATGTAAATGTATTTTATGTGTGAATTTTTCAAAGACATTTGGCGTGTATTAGAGTTCACATATGAAGGCACAAATCAGGTTGAAGACTCTAAGATTGATGTTTTCATGCATGAATATGAAATGTTATAGAGGCGTGAAATTCAAAGCATTGATGATATGTTTGCACATTATAATACCAATGTAAACTCTCTCAAAACTCTTGTAAGACCTTTACTAATATTGATCTGATAATTAAAGTTCTTAGGTCATTATCAAAGTCATGAGAGAACGAGACAATTGGTATTTAAGAAGAGAAAGATCTTAAGAATCTTTAATTTGAAGAACACATGGGATCATTGATGACTTATAAATGGAGTACATGTAAGAGGATGTGGATTATGTAATCAGAGAAAATCTATTCTTTAAAATCACATCGATTAAGAGTGAAAGTGAAGAAGAAGACCAAGATATAATCTATTTCACAAAGAAGCTTTGAAAGCTACTCAATAAGAGATGAGGCACTTTAAAAAAGAAATCCAAAGAAAAGAAATGTTCAATTGACAATGAATAATGAAAGGTATATTTACGCATAGTAACACACACAAACAAGGTTAGTAAGCTAATTTTCATGATAATATTGATTTTAGAAAAATTACATGAAAATTTACTATTTTTGGAGCGTGTGTGCATCTTAAAAAATAATTTTTTACTTTAAAAAATGCATACATTGAGGGGGAGATTTGTTTTTAGAAAATTGACATGTTTAATTCTCTTTTCTGATTTAAAAGAGAAAGAATTATAGTTGATTGCAAAGGGGGAGAATTTTTATTCCATATCAAAAATTCCAAAGGGAGGAGAATTTTAAAAAAATTTAAAATTACTAACTACTATTGCATATGGTCAGGGCAAGTCTATAGTTAAATCAATTGTTTGTCATCATCAAAGGGGTAGATCATTGACTCTAGTCAAGAAGAAATTATGATGATGACAAATAATGTGTGAGATAGTATTTTAATTAAGTGTGTAGGCCCTAAATAAAGTGAAAATAAAGTTGAAAAAACTTCATCTTAAGTGTTTATGTGAAAAGAATAAAGGGCAATTGAAATCGTACACTGCGAGATACACATGACTTATTTTAAAGAGCATGGAGTATATAAAATGAATTTTAAATAGGTTAAATAAAAGTTTTCTGAACTTAGATCATTGCAAGGAATTCATAATAGGACCGAGTTGTTCATGATCCAGACTGTATTATGCCAAATCAGACAGAATTGTGTAAATATGTCAAGGTTTAGTTCACCTCCGGTTCAACATAAAAACCGACTCAACATCATTGTAAAGAAACGTCTATAATTAGTTCAAACAGTGAGAGACTTGGTCTGACCAATTAAATAAGTTTGATAGATTGAACCAGTGGAAACTAGTAAGACTGGTGGAACCAGTTCAACTGGTGGGATCCAACTGGTTTGGACCGGTTTGTAAAGGGAAAGTTCCTTTAGTTAAAGATTGTTGCAACTGGTTCTCCAAAACCACTTGGATCAGTTGAACAGTAAATTTAATCCTATAAGTACCCCACGACATTTCATCCTTAAATACAACTCTCAGTATCTCTCCACTCCTCTCTGATGAAGTTCTGTAGAGTTTTATACTTTTGAGAGACTTGTATTTTGAGCGTGGATTTAAAAACAATTCTATAGAGAAGCTAGAAAATATTCTCACCAGTGAAAAATTAAGAGATCCACTCTTTGAGAGAGTGAGTAATTTCATAAGAGATTAAAATCTCAATCGCGCTTCAATGTCAAGGTCTGATTGTATCTATAAACCAATAGAGTTTCTAAAATGTTTAGCCTTCACCCTGAAGAAGATCATGAGGGAAAAATCTTAAAGGGGGAATCCTTAGAGCGTGTACTTAGAGATAGATTTTTCTAAACCACGTAAAAGTATCGTGTGCCGAATCTCCCTCTTCCCTACTCTTATTTTCTACATGCATTTTACTTTCTGTATCTAATTTATCGCACGCTTATTATTTTACACTTTAATGTTACGCATCATCATTATTTTATTTATTTATTTCCACGCAATTAAGCTTCCTCATATTATTTATTTAATTCTTAACTCGTGGTAAATAGAGTTTCATTCTTAATCCTTCAATTATTACTTGTGTTAGTTCAATTGAATTGTGCGATTATAATTAATTGTTTGATTGTTTATTTACAGCGATCATCTTTTATTTGGAGTCTTTTTTATTTTTCAAGTTTAAAAATCTTTCTTTTTATATTTTTTCTTCATAAAATGGGTGTCACGACGGTCTTACATGATCTTTTGCTAAGTAAGTCAAAATATATAATATTCTAAACAGAAATGTATGTTTTATTCAGGATTGAGATTGTTCTATATATGATCATCAGTATTAAAAACTTTCAATACTCTATAAACTAACGGTATAGTTAGGGAATCAAATTTATAGTTGTCCAGTCCTATAAAATCCATTTTATAAAGCACCATCATTACATTGTCTCCACATTAACTGTCCATATATGATTGTTCCACTCTCAATGAAAATGAGTCGTACTTGTAATTATTGAATAACTAATGATCCCAACTTTGATTATTGATTATGGACTTTTTTATTATTATTCTTAAATATTATCCTAATATTCATAACTCTTATATACAATGTTTAGGTGACATATAATAATCATAAAATTCTCATGACATTTATGATTTAGCAATAAATTCTTTACATCATATGCTTAAATGAGCATTATTCCTAACAGAAAATATCCATTAAGAAGTTCCTTATTTTCAGATCTCAATATTTTGGGTAGTTAGGAAGATATTAGTTAGGTTTTAGTGGTAGGTAAAATTGATGCAATTAAAATTCTATAACAATGAGCACTGACATGCGTGTGTCACGATCCGTCTGTTACAAAAATTCTAAAGTTGCAAAGTCCGTATTTTTTGGACTTGAAAATTGGCTGTGAGGGGTAAACCTTATCGCATCTCTAGGTCTCTGAATAAGCTTCGATTTGATATCTTACTGGCCACGTGGTTCAACCCGAGTCAAAAGTTATGTCCTACGGAAGTTGATATGCACGTACCCTACCTTTCAATGTAGAAAAATGAGGTACATCCCACATAAACAAGCTACAACCCATAAAAAGAAGGTAGCTTGCACATTTTTTGTGCATCTGGAGTACTTAAAACGTTTCAGGGTACACGCGCAGATGTTTGAGGTAGCAGAGACATAAACTAGAAACCATAATATTAAGGGGTACATAAAACCTTTCATTTGCGGTACTTCTTATATGTTGAAAAGGTGCGAGGCACCTCCTTTATGTGCAAGTCATGTCGTTTATGTGAGATCTATCTCTTTCTGTGTTGAAAGTTTTAGTGTATCTCGTTTATATTCGAGGTACCTGGTGTACATCACAATTATTCCAAAATGTTTAGGTACCCTAGATGCGTTGAAAAGGTGCAGTACACATTGTTGATGTGGAAGGTACCCGATTTACGTGACCAGGTACCTGAAATGTGTGTACAGACATACCCCATCAACGTCAATTATGTACTTGGATAAGAAAATATTAGCCCGCATATTAGGACAAAGAAGTTCAATTTCATTCACTTAAACTTATTTTGGGGCCACAACAGTAATTCAATTTTAACTCCTTCATAACTCTGACTTTAAATCCAACATTAAAGTCATTTTATTTGCACTATATTGTTGTTCTAGATTCTCAAACTAAATTGAGGCAGTCGTATGTTTGAGATTAAAGATGACAAAAATGACCCATGAAAATGTATTATATGTTGACTCTAGGTTCCATATAGACTATTTTGATGATAAGAAAATATTTTACGTGTAATAACATTTATAACCAAGTTGTAAGAAATGGTAAAATATTGATGTGCACATAAAGTATGAAGATTGAGTATATCAAGATTTGAAGCAAAAGTGTTCGTGGCAAAAGATTGGAGAAAAATAAAGAAGTTATGAAACAATATAAAAGAGTTATTAGAGGGTTTTAGAAAACCCTATATAAATTGTTTTCTGGATCTCACAAAAGCTATAAAAAGCCAAAACAAAACTAGAGCCAATCTGTCACGAGCCGTCATCCGCCATCGCCATCAATCTTCCGCTCCTTGCAGTATAAGCTCAACAATATATCATTGAACCTCCAACAGACTGGCCATTCACCGGTCATGTACAGTAATTGCCTGTTCCCCGATGTAATACCCCCAACAGATATATTTTTTTATACCAATAAATAGAGTGTCCTTTAGAGTATTGAAGACACAACAATTAAGCCTAAAATTCTATATGCTTTGTGAGAAAAAATCTTCATCATACTGTGAGAGAAAAATTTGTATATCTACTTTTTGAGAGAGTTTTGTTGTAATCTCTTGATTTATAAAAGAGATGCGAGGGGCGTGATTGTAGCCCATAGAGACAATAGGTGAAAGGTGTAATTGATGCCTGTAAAACTAACTGGTGGTAAAGGTTTGATCTTCACCCGTGAAGGAGATCGTTGTAGTGGATTCTTCAAATAGGAGTCTTGGAGTGCGACTTAGGCTCGGTGTACCGAATTATGTAAAAATCATCATGTTTGATTCTTCTTCCCTTATCCTCTTTACATTCTTGTACAATTATTTAATCTCTTTATATATTTGCTTCCATTGATTTATTATACTTGTAGATTATTCATTTTTTGAAATTCAAATCATAAAACTCAAGCCCGCTGTAAGAATGCCATACCGATTCAACAAAATAATTACTACCCACGTACATAAATTAGAATGAAATACTACAGGCTACAAATCAAACGATAAGAATAACTTCTTTTTCATTAACCAGTGTCTAAATTAAGTATGACAGACACACTACACCCACGCACCAAATTCGTTTAAATAATAAAGCAACCAAACCAGTAAAGAACTTAAAGCAAAGTGTAGATGCAAGGGTGTCACGTGGGTGCGGTGTAAGAGTGGTCTAGTCCTAGCTCGTGACCGGAACAACGCCTGAGAACGTCGGGGAGGACGCCAGGAGGTGAAATGGGAGCACTCTAGACACTCAAGGGCGGTGGCAAATGCCTGCTCTCTCTCTAGAAGTGGAAGTTTCTCACTCTAAAAATGAGAGCTACTCTCTCTAAAGTGGGAGCTTCTCTCTCTAAATTTCCAGTCCTCCCAAATGAAGGAAGAGTCCTCCTTTTATAGGTGAAAAAGGGGGGGGGGACATTGCAACTAATCCCTTGATTAGTTGCAAGCGCGCCAATCAAATCGTGTCGCCTAAGTTGATTGATCATGCTTAAGTGAGTAAGAGGAGGATTACACATGAGCCAATCGGGTGGCGCCATGTGGGTTTTTGTGTAATGACTATGATCTAGTGAGAACACGCCTAGCCGGTGAGGCACGGCAACAGTGTTCACCCAACGCCTCATCTATAAAGGTTCTCTCAAACAAAATCCCTCCCCAAGGTGGGAGGGTAGCACACCCTCAATGTCTCTAGTGGTCGTACCGAGGAGGTATGTCCCCCACCTAGTACAACGTAACCTCGCTCATAATCCTGCCAGTCCATAGCCTCTGGAATGTTCCCAGACAACCATACGTCCACCCAAGTCTTTGTCACTTTACTTGGTGGTTTGTGATGTGATGACTCCTTGTGATAGTGTAGTGGTGTGTCTACAACTTGCATTACAGAGAGTGATCAATGCACCTCCATAGAACACCCATGAGGGTGACATCAATGGTGCTACCATAGAGGTGACACCCCATGGTGCTGCCATGGGGACGACCCCCATGGGTACCTTAGTGGGGGCATCTCAAGGGGTGCATTTCAGTGGCGGCACCCCATGGGGTGCACCTCGATGACGACACCCCAAGGGGTGCACCTCAGCGGTGACACGCCATGGTACGTCCTTAGTGGAGACACTCCCGATACGTCGTAAGAGTTGCACTTTCTAGGTAGTCAACGTTGAGGTTGTCAACACTCATGTACATTTAGTCCTCTGTGCAAGCACGATGCGGAGTAATCGTGCTTGTACATAATTTCTTCAATGTAGCAATTAGTCGTATTATCAAGCCCCCGATTCCATGATCGTTCTGTTACGCGGTGAATGTGGGATACATTGATCAACCACGCCCACCGCGCCTCTTTTGTGTGGTGTAAGCATTTTCATGTTGCATGAGCTCAAATTTATAAAATAAATTTTATGGTGCAAATTTTGAAAAAATTTCAATTTTTTTAGATTTTTTTTAGTCCCCACACCATTCTCCCTCTTTTGAAAAGAAAAAAACTCGAGTCGAGTGGTGACATGAAGTAATAAGGTTGAGCGTGATCGACTGGCGGCATGGTGGTCGGGATGGGCCTTGGGCAACATGTTGCCAATGAGGCTCAATGGCGGCATCCAAGCATGCTTGGCCAACATGCTTGGCCAATGCCGCCACTGAGGTTCAGTGGCGGACATCAGTGTTTTGTAAATTTTTTTTGGAGTCCCCACTCCTTTTCTCCCTCTATAAAAAGGACTACAAGCTCCAAGCAATGTCTTCCTCCTCCTTTTTTTCGTTGGCTAGGGTTTGTGGCAAACCCATTAATTTCTCAAACTTTTCTTGCATTTTTTTGAGTGAAATCGCTGTTGCAAATTGACTAATGATTGCTGGAAAATGTGTTGGGTGTTGTAATTTTGTGAAATTTTGTTACCATGGGAGTGTTGGGGATGATTTTCGGCCATGGGGGTGTTAGGGGTCGGCCATGGAAGCTTGCCATACCACCACCGAGAAGTGAGCTTGGTGGCGGTACTACTAAGCGCGCGAGGGAGGGAGAAAGCATGGTGGCAATTTGGTAATGGTGGCACTCTAGGTGGGGAGCTTGGATGGAGGGAGTGATGCGCGACATGGACTTGAGTGGGAGTTGTTTGTGTTGGGCGCAGTCGTGACGTGCGGAGCACCCTTAATGGGGGGTGGAATCCTGTGGCGGCTTGGGGGAGCGGGTGTGCAGTGCCTTGGGGGATGGGAGAACAACTCCTTCTTAGGGGAGCGGGAGTGAAGCGGCTTGGGGAAGCGAGAAAGCAACGACTGGGGGTGGGAGCGGGGTGCATATCGCTATGTAGGAGCAGGAGCGCATCGGTGGGCGCAGGAGTGCAGCCTTGCTTTATGGGAGAGGGAGTGAAGCGTTGCTTTGTAGGAGAGGGAGCGCTTGCTTTGGGGGAGTGGGAGTGAAGCGTTGCTTTGTGGGAGAGGGAGTGCAGCTGCGGCTTGGGGGAGCGGGGTGCACCGCTTGCTTGCGGGAATGGGAGTGCAGCTCTCTCTTGTGACGAGAGTGCAGTGTTGTCTTCTTGGGGGAGCGGGGTGCACATCTTAGTTGCGGTAACAAGAGTGCAGCCCCTACTTTTGGCGAGAGTTCAGTGTATGCTTGGGGGAGCGGGGTGCACCTCCTTGTTGCGGTAATGGGAGTGCGGCTCCTTCTTATGGCGGGAGTTCAGTGTCTGCTTGGGGGAGCGGGTTGCACATCTTGGTTGCGTTAAAGGGAATGCAGCTCCTGCTTTTGGTGGGAGTGCAGAGTCTGCTTGTGGGAGCGCGGTGCACCTCTTGGTTGCGGTAACGGGAGTGCAGCTCCTGCTTATGGCGGGAGTGTAGTGCCAACTTGGGGGAGTGGGAGTGTAGCGGCGGCTCGGGATTAGTGTATTCTTGCTTCCTCTAACCAAGTCTTTATTTTATTTGCAGATCTTGCTCTCACGAACAATGGTTGTGTAAATCTAGGAGTCAAGCTCTCTCTAATTTGGATTTCTCTCTTCAAGTGAGTGAGTTACTCAATCTTGTACTTAGAAATTATTTTTGAGAATTTTTCCTCTGTCAGACATCCCTCCGCAGAACATGCCTCCGCTATAAGGTACTGGTAACATGCTTCCAAGGAGCGTGCAGGAGTGGGCGGGAGCATCTGCAATGGAGTGTGCGAGAGCATCCACCAGGGGTTCGCGCGAGCACCGCAACGGAGTGCGTGGGAGCATCAGCCAGGGAGTGCGTAGGAGTATCCGACAAGGAGTGCGTAGGAGTATCCGCCAGGGAGTGCGTAGGAGTATCCGCCAGGGAGTGCGCCAGAGTATCCGCATCGGACTGCACGGGAGAATCCGTAAAATAGTGCCCGGGAGCATTCACCAGAAAGTGCGTGGGAGCATCCGCCAGGGAGTGCATGGGAGCATCCGCCAAGGAGTGTGATGGAGCCTCCGTTAGGGAGTGCGCGGGAGCATCCACAAAGGAGTGTGCGGGAGCTTCCGCCAAGTAGTGCGTGAAAGCCTACATCGAGGAGCGCGTGTATGCCTCTACCAAGTAGTGAGTGAAAGCCTTCGTCGAGGAGTGCGTGTATGCATCTCACCGAGGAGTGCGTGTATGCATCTCACCGAGAACGTCGTCTATTATGGATGTTCTCAAGTAGAGGCATGAAAACCTATGCATCTCACCTAGCATGACGTCTATCATGGGTGTAACAAGTAGAGGCATGAAAGCCTATGTGACTCACCAAACATGACGTTTATCATGGGTGTTCTCAAGTAGAGGCGTGAAAGCGTATGCAACTCACCAAGCATGACGTCTATCATGGGTGTTCTCAAGTAGAGGCATGACAGCCTATGCGACTCACCAAGCATCACGTTTATGATTGGTGTTTTCAAGTAGAGGCGTAAAAGCCTATGTATCTCACCAAACATGACGTCTATCATGACTGTTCTCAAGTAGAGGTGTTAAAGCCTATACGTCTCACCAAGCATGACGATTATCATAAGTGTTCTCATGTAGAGGTGTTAAAGCTTATGCAACTCACCAAGCATGATGTTTATCATGGGTGTTCTCAAGTAGAGGCGTGAAAGCCTATGCGACTCACCAAGCATGACCTTTATCATGAGTGTTCTCAAGTAGAAGCGTGAAAGCCTATGCGACTCACCAAGCAAGACGTTTATCGTGGGTGTTCTCAAGTAGGCGTGAAAGCCTATGCATCTCACGAAGCATGACGTGTATCATGAGTATTCTCAAGTAGAGGCATGAAAGCCTATACATCTCACCAAGCATGACGTCTATCATGAGTGTTCTCAAGTATAGGGGTGAAAGTCTATGCATCTCACCGAGCATGACGTCTATCATTTGTGTTCTCAAGTAGAGACGTGAAAGCCTATGCAACTCACCAAGCATGACGTCTATAATTATTTTGACTATATTGATTTTTAATATATGATTTTCCAACATCAAAATAGTGATATATATATATCATAAATCCCTTAGGTTGTGATAATAACCATAAATCAATTTTTGTGGACACGTGTACTATGCATCACGTGACACATAAGACTTTTAATATCGTAACTTTTAATTTTTATGATTTTAGAAACTTACTCTTTAATCTATTTATTTTAGACCTAAAGTTTTAGGAAAATATTAAAAGAGGGATCCCTTGTGAATTTTTAAAAGTAGTGATTTAGGGAACAAAAATTTAATTTTTGTCCCATACTAAACCCCTCCCACTCCAACCTTCTTGGTTCATGTTGATTGTGCATATTCCATGTTGTGTATTGTATTAAATTTTGACTATTCATAGAATATATCATTTTTGGTATATTTTTATGTCATTATTGTCAAAAGGGGAAAATAAATTTATTAGGGCTAATTATATTAAGTCTTAATTATTATAGTGAAGGGAAGATGGAAATTAGGGTTTAATCCACCCCCTTTTACCTTGTTTTGGCCGGCCACCTCTTCTCCCATTGGAAGACTTTTTGTTACTTTCCTAAACCTAGAAAATGATATGTATGGTATAGGTTAAAAGATTCATAAAAGTTTCTTTTTTAATGACATGGTATTTTAGATCACTTTTCCTTTTCCCTCATTATCACATCTCTCTCACTCTCTCTTGCACGAAATCTCTCACCCTCTCGCTCACTCTTTCTTGCTCGTCCAACATCTCTCTCCCTCTTGCATGAAAATCTTTCTCCCTCTTTCACCACTGAAAAATCATACTTGCTAAGGAGGGATAGGCTCTAGTTGGTGATGGTTGTGGAACAAAACCTAGATCATTTTATTTCGGATCGCGCTAACGGGTAAATTTGAGTTATCATCTCTTAGTCGTAAAATTTGAGTTATCATCTCGGATGATTCAAAGAAGATATTCTGGATAAAACTTTGATAAAAACGAGTACGAAGGCTTATTTGTGTTATAAAAAGTTTTATTTTTCGAGTAGGAGAGCATTGGTGATAAAAGATTTGATTTTTTTCATAGACTGGAAATTTCCAAATTTACTGTACACTGTAGAGTTGAACTGATGTTTTTGAACTCAAACGTGAGAATTTGAACCTGAAAGTTTTAGGGTGTATTTTAAATATATTGAAATCGTTACTGTAGAAAAACTAGGGTAGAAGACGATATTTGTGAAGTTTTAGAACTTCTAAAATTGTCTGGATTGAACAGGAAAAAAACAGTTTGTCATATTCAAGTTTATCTAGGGTCATTAATGTATCCAAATCTAATTGGGAGATGGTCTGTGTATATGCTCTGGTTATTCTTGTGGTATGGCATTATTATAATTGGTTCCACCTTCTTGAAGGTGCGGAGTGGTACTCTTGAGAAATATCACTTGTACGTACGTTACAAGCTAACAATCTTATCAACAGGTAATTCTATTGTGTTTTAGGTGTGGTGGCGAGCTCTAACAGAAGTTGGCAATCGATCTCTGTAAGAAAGATAAGAATGTTCTAAATGAATGATAAGTACTACACCTGGAACTTTGTAAGAAAGAAATTATATGCATTGTATGTAATTGCCTTTGTATGATGTTATATATGTATGGTTTTACGTACTAAGTATATCTTAATACTCACTTCGTTTTATTCTAAAATTTTCAGATGATGAGGATGCGTTTGTTACGTATGAAGTCTAGAGTCTCTGGCAGAGAATATAGTCAAAAAGTTGTTTTGGGAAAATATTTGAAGTTTTATTGTTTTATTAAAGTTTCTAACTACTTTTATTATTAATGTTTTGTTAGACAATTGAAGTTATACTTTTTTTTAATCAACGTTAGAAGATATTTAATTATTATTGTTAAACAACATTTTAAAATCATTTGAAATAAATAAAACTATTTTAAAGTATTAATTTCACTCTTGGTTAGTTTTAAAAAATAATTGACCTAACTTCCACGAGCTTTTACATTAAATATTAAAGAAATTTTTAGTGAAATTTTTAGGTTGTTACATCTAGTTTCCTATTTTGGGCTACTTTCCTATTTATAAAAGAGAAGACTACATTCCTCTATCTTCAAATAGCGATCCTTCGTGAGATGGACGAGATGGATAATGCTTCTATGGAACGAGAGTACTTTTTTTTCCGTTTTCATTTGACTCTATAGTGTGGGTGCAGGTCTTCTTAGCTCTGGTTTGTCCTTTATCATCTCCAGGATTTGATTGACTAATATAGTCAAGGGAGTGTAGATATTATCCCTAAGATGGACCAATTCCTTAGTTTTGAACTTCTTTTCTGCATTTCCCCATTTATGTTCTCCTCTTCTTCAGTTTTCTCGACTCTGTCTATTCTGTTTTTTCCCGATCACAAATAATTTCCACTAGACAAATGTTTAGTACCCCATTGTGTTATATTCAAAATCCTCTCGGTGTAAACCGTATCTCAATACAACCCAAGATCTCATATTGAACACATCAAGAATCAAAACAATTATAGAGCGGAAGCCTACCTGAATCCATGACGATAGATTGTTGTTTAGAGCCGAACGGTTGGCCTTCCAGATCTACACGATTCTCTATATGAGAGTCTCCTTTGATAAAACCTCTCAGTTTTCTATCTAATGATAAGATATTAAGGAGAATAGAATGGTTTCCCATTATCGTGTGACCTGAGGATCATAACCACTTATAGATAATTCATCTTTTAATATTTTTATTTTAGCTCATCATAAAAATAGAAATTACCCTAAAGTCTCTACACATTAAAGGGTCCACAACTTATCATATACATTAAAACATCAATTATCCAAACCTTAATTGATCACTTTGAATTGAGTTTAACTTTATTTGACAGTCTGCAACAAATAATTATTTTACATATAAGTGCAACGTTGAATTAATGATCCAATAATGTCCCACTTGGACTATGTATTAAACCTTATAATTACGTTTTACCAAAAATAACTGAACGCGTTCAATTTTGCTGTCATTACCGAAATGTATCTATAACCAATCCAGTCCATCATTCATACCGACATAGGATCAAAGCGGCCTCTGTTACATCAATCGTAACTCAACCCATCAATGGTCACGTATATCAATACAACTGAATGACATGGATTATGATGTGGATGTGTAGCATGAAAATTTCATGTAATGTGATCTTAACATGCCTATTGCCAACTGATCCTCCGTAAACTTTAGTGAGATCAAACCATACATAAATCAAAGTGTGAATACCAAGAACTTTATTTCTGCAGAAAATAAATTTAAATTAACTATAAACCAAAATGATTGAAAAATATGTCTAAATGAAAAAGAGCATCTAAAAATAAAACACAAACTCCCACTAGAACTGAATATCTTCAACTAATATGACACCCATGTGAGAAGTGTGCTCATGAAACACCTTGGGTGACAATCCCTTAATAAGCGGATCCACAATCATGGAGTTTGTTCTGATGTGCTCAATAGACAACTGTCCACTCTGAACTCTTTCTTTAACAACCAGGAACTTGATGTCTATGAACTTTGACTTTGTCAAGCTCGTGTTGTTATTAGAATAAAAAACTGTTGATTTATTGTCACAAAATATATTTAGTGGTCTTCGAATACTGTCCACTATTCCGCAACCATATTCCGTGATTAGATGCCTCATAACATGCTATAATCTCTGCTGCCATGATGGAAGAGGCTATGAGAGACTGTTTAGCACTCTTCCAGGAGACAGCACCTCCTGCAAGTAGAAAATACAGCCCGACGTAGATTTCATACTACCTTGGCATCCAGCAAAATCGGAGTCAGTATATCAACTGATCTCAATCTAATCCAACCTCCAAAATGTGAGCATGTAATCTTCTATTCTCTGTACGTACCGCAAGACCCGTTTAGATGATTTCCAATGGTCTATGCCTGGATTGCTTAAGTACCTTCCCAAGATCCCAGTCACGTACGCAATATGAGGACGTGTACGAACTTGAGCATACATTAGACTCCCCACTACCGAGGCATAGGAAATCATCTGCATTTCCTTTTCCTCAAAATCATTTTTAGGGCACTGATTGAAACAAAACTTGTCTCCCTTAGCTACAGGGGTATCGCCTGGTTTACACTCTTGCATGCCACATCTTTTAAAGACCTTTTTGATATAACTCTTTTGTGATAATCCTAGAATACCCTGAGAACGATCTCAGTGTATTTGGATTCCTAATACAAAAGAGGCTTCGCCAAGATCTTTCATCTCAGTGTATTTAGAAATCTCTTGGTGTCGTGTAATAAGCCTATATCCTTGCTGGCAAACAAAATGTCATCCACATATAAAATCAGAAAAATATGTTTGCTCCCACAAAACTTATGGTATATACAATCATCGACTAAATTCATCTCAAAACCGAACGAGATGATCACTTGATGAAATTTGAAATACCATTGTCGAGATGCCTGCTTGAGTCCACAGATGAATTTCTGAAGTTTGCAAACCATATTCTTTGGGCCTCCTGACATAAAGTTTTCTGGTTGCACCATATATATCGTCTCTTCAATGTCACCATTGAGAAACATTGTCTTTACATCCATATGATTGAGCTCAAGATTGAAATGCGTTACCAATGCCATTATGGAACTCTATTAAGGATATATGATGCAGCCTTAAGTGCTACACCCCAGAATGATTCTGGTAAGGTCGAATGACTAATCATACTCTTGACCATGTTCTTAAGCGTTATATTCCATCTTTCAGTAACACCATTCATAGTGGGCGAACCTAGCATAGTGTACCGTGGGACGATACTGCATTCCTCTAGGAATTTAGCAAACGGTCTTGGACGTTGTTCACCTAAACCATCATATCTACCATAGTACTCACCACCACTGGCAGATATGACGCTTTTAATCTTTTTGTTGAGTTGATTCTCAACTTAAGCCTTAAAATTTTTGAACATGTCCAACGATTGTGACTTTTCATGAATGAGATTTATGTAGTCATATCTAGAATAATCGTCTATGAATGTTAAAAAATACTGTTGACCATTCCAAGCCACCGAAGAGAATGGCCCACAAATATCCGTATGAATAAGTTCTAAGAAATCCTGAGTCCTGTTGGCTTCAAATCTCCTTTGATCCGTTTGTTTTCCCTTTAAACAATTAACACAAATGTCAAAATCTATGAAATCTAAGGGACTGAGAATTTCGTCTGACACAAGTCTCTCTATTCTCCGTCTGGAGATGTGACCTAATCTCTTGTGCCATAACGTACCTGAATTCTCACAAGTTAATTTTCTTTTAGTACCTCGTATACTTAGTTGCAGGGATTCTTTAAATGAAGCAATTGTTTCAAGTAAATAAATATCATCATATCCTGATAAAAAATCGAAACCAACTGAAATTGAATCACGAAACAAATCAAATTTCTTATTTTTAAAAGAACAAACATAACCAGCTTTATCTAAAATACAAATAAAAATCAAATTCCGTCTAAAAGACGGTACAATAAAATTTTCATCAAGATCCAAATAATTTCTAATTTTTAATAATAATCTAAATTTTCCTATTGCTTCAACCTCAGTCGTCTTGCCATCGCACATACCTAGATGAATCTTTCAATATCATTTGACTTTTAGCAATTCAGGCAACCCTGCATAGACACACTGACATGAGTTGTTGCATCAGAATCTATCCACCACGTGTGTCTAGGAACCGAAATAAAATTAACCTCAAATCAAACCAAATTAAGAAGCATACCTTTCTTAGCACGCCAAGCGTGATAGTTTGTGCATTGCTTCTTTCTATGCCCTTCAGCTCCACAGAAGAAACAACCATTACCTTCCGAGCTTACCAGTTTCTTTGTTGTTTCTTATGCAGTGCTGTATCCGTTACTTCCTTATCCTTTTTCTATTTCTTTCTCTTGCCCTTATACTTAGAGGTAGAGGCCATGTAAGCATTTTCTGTCTTATCATGTTTCACTCTTTCCTCTTACTGAACACAGTGTGGGGTGAGCTCATTCAGAGACCAAGTCTCTTTCTGACAATTTATAGCTCACCTTAAACTAGCTAAACTATGCTAGAAGGGATATCAAAACCAGATACACAAGCAAGTCGTCAGAGAGTTCAAGCCTCAGTGCTTTTAACCTTGAAACGATGTGAGACATTTCTATAATGTATTCCCTGATATTACCTTTACCTTTATACCTTTTTGAAATTAAGTCTGATAAGAGTGTACCAATTTCTTCCTTTTCGTTCTTGACAAACCTCTTTTCAATGTCTGTAAGGAAGTCCTTAGTTGTAGTTATCTTTTCTGATATAGTGCCCCTGAATGCTTCTGGAATGGGCTTCTTCATGATCAACATACACATGCGATTTGATCTCTCCCACCGTTCCATCTCCCTCTTATCATCAGAGCTACTCTTATCCGTAAGAGGTGCAGGAGAATCAGTGCTTAACAAAAAATTGAGATCCATGACTCCAAGAATTATCAAGAGATTATTTTTCCAGGATTGACATTCGAGCCATTCAGAACTAGAATTGAATTGATGTTGACCGTGATACTAGCAGGAGTAATAGCTGAACAGAGAACAATAAATAATTAAGCTCACATAAATTTCAAATAACAAAAATAATTCAAACAATAGTAACAAATAACTCATCTCAAGACACAGGGCACTCCATTAATATTATGACTTTGGCCAAAAAATATTAACTTGTAAGTGATGTCTTGGTGTAGTAATCAAAACTGATGATATATAACATGTCAAACAATAAATCTTCCTTTCGGCCTATTTATTGTTCACATGTAAAATCGAATAATCATCACGTATTTATTACCATAGAAGCACATGCAATTCTGTCAAATTATTATCTTCCTTTGGGCCGATAAATATTCACATAAGTTACACACCCATATAAACTTTTATATTTCAAGACAAACCAATTTCCACAAGATATGTCACTTTGGCGGCATATTGCTTCAACTAATTCATCGTAATATATAACATACTAATGTTCGAATTTAAAATTGTAATGAATTTAAACCATAAATTAATTGATAAATAATTAATTTTACGACATTTTGAAATTGTTTTGAAAATATTTTAACCAAAAAACTGAAAATAATCAAAAAAATCTATTTGATAATCCTTAAAAAATTGTTTTGAAATTATTATAACCAAAAAACCGAAAATAATAAAAAAACAATCTATTTTGAAAGTTCTTAAATTAAAAAATTAATTTTACAATCCTTAAAAATTAATTTAAAAATTGATTGATAGAAATAATATTGAATTGGTTTTAAAAAAAAAAGGTGTGAGGGCTGGGATATCCCATCCCTCCCAAAATTGGTTGTGGGCAAAGCCCACAGCCTTCCTGATATGAACCCCATAGTCGATTTACGATGAAACCCGATAACAATGATGGTTCAAGAACCCCAAGAACGTGAAAGATAAGATTGTTGAGCCTTAACCCGTTATCTAGCAAGATAAGAACTAAGACTACGAAGGATAGAAGCGTCACACCAAGAAACCTAAGGATCACTCAAGAATCAAGGTGATAAGTTTGATTGTTTGAACGCCACAAGACTAACTTGATAAGTTCAAAGAGTTCTTTCAAGAACAAAGAGGACACACCTCACAATAACATAAACTTGATTTCAATATTCATAACATGATTACAAATTTCGTGGGTACCGTATTTTATACTTGGAACAACCCTCCAAGAATAGGAAAAACATTAATTTTAGCTTTGAAACAACACCAACATTAAAGTAAATAAGTTCCCACGTTTTAGACCTTTTTTGACTACTGATAATAAGTAAATATCACTAATTGACTGTGAACAATATATTTAAGCATAACCAATCCATGCTAGATTCATCCCCCTATTTAATAGCCTTGAAAATAGTCCAATTCATACCCTTTCATGGCATTATCTTGATGAACACATTTTTGTAGGTTCATTATTCTTTTCAATTGCTTTTGTATGCTAGTTAACTATGAACAATGTATTTAAGCATAACAAATTCAAGCTAGATTCATCCCCCTATTTCATAGCCTTGAAAATAGTCTAATTCATGCCCTTTCATGGCCTTATCTTGATGAACACGTTTTTGTAGGTTCATTATCCTTTTCAATTATTTTTGTATGCTAATTAGACTCTTCAATGGCCTTGATGACATGGATAAAGCCTTAATTTTCATTTGGACCCACATTGGGCTTCACTTTTCCAGAATCATTCTAATTCTCTTGAATCAGCCAAATAAGTGCTTTCTTGAAATTTTGGGCTCTAAGTCTTATAATTGGACCACCAGGGAGTGATAAAGGATCTTGTGCAAGTTCCGCTACATTCCCGACCTAGATTTTCATCACTTCCTTAATGGGTGTAGGCTTCACCCACAACCTATGCCTGATGAATGTGGGCGACGCCCACACCCATTAAGGAAGTGATGCAAATCTAGGAGCTAAAAATGGACGTAATTTTGTTTTTACTGTTCACAAGTCGTATCAATCCGACCCGTGTCCGACCCTAGGGTTTTCACCTTGAGTAACTGGCGGCCATGGCCACCGCCAGTCCTTGCTACCGTGGCTCCGGCAGATAGCCGAGACCAAGGCCGCGACATCCCTTACAGTCATGGCTATGGCCGCGTCTCTTGCCTACACTCAGAGAGCCGCGGCTTTCCTTAACAGCCGTGACTTTCCTTAACAGCCGCGGCTTTCTCCTTCACGCTGCGGTTTCTCATTGCCAGCGTGGCCAAACCGCCATGTCGATAAACTTTCACCGGCGATGATGAGACCGCCGGCTGGTTGTTCCAAAATAAAGCAAAAATACCGAAAAAATGTTCTCAAATCTAATACATTGTCAAACAACTATTAAATTGAAGGATACTGAAACTAAACACAAAAAATACCTATAATCATAGATCTAGAACTTAATAGATCGATTCTCAATGATTCAACATGAGTTGCTCTGATACCAATTGTTAGATTGAAAATCATTTCGGTATAAACCGTATCTCTAGAAAACCCAAGATCTCATATTAAATACATCAAGAATCAAAACAATTATAGAGCAGAAGCGTACCTGAAGCCATGACGATAGATTGTTGTTTAGAGCCGAGCGGTTGACCTTCCAGATCTACACGATTCTTTATCCGAGAGTCCCCTTTGATAAAGCCTCTCAGTTTTTTCTCTAACAATGGAATATTAGGAAAAATAGAATGGTTTTTCATTATCGTGTGACCTGGGGACCATAACCAGTTATAGATAATTCATCTTTTAGTATTTCTATTTTAGCCTATCATAAAAATAAAAATTATCCTAAAGTCTCTAAACATTAAAAGGTCCACAACCTATCAAATACATTAAAACCCGACTTATCCAAACCTTAGTAGATCACTTTTAACTGGATTTAACTTTATTTTACAGTCTGTAACACATAATTATTTTACACATAAGTCCAATGTTGGATTAAGGATCCAACACATTGTTCCAAAAGTTTCAGATACTTAACTTCTCTTCTTCTAACGTGATGAACATATGTGCTTGTAGAAACGTTTCTCCCATTGCAAGTAGTTTGACCTATGATAAATCATCAAAGATGGGTGAGTTTGGGTCCAATCCATGTCTGAATGCTAGCCTTGCTATACGGTCATCACAATTTTCTACCTTCACCATCTCATCTCTTAAACGGTGGGTATAGTCCCACAAGGATTCTCCTTTCTTAATTGAAAGGGTGAGTAGGTATTTTGAATCCTTCATGATTGACCTGTAGATGGAATAATGTTCTAGAAAGATAAGACATTTTAGAGAGAGAGAGAGATTCCTTCATAACATTTGAATTTCGGGGAAGCAAAATTCATCAAGACTAGAGCAGCTAGGATCTTATGGCACAACAGGGACCATTTCAATGATTCGTGGTATACTACTCAGGTACTTCCCATGCTCGCATATCTATCATGTTTTGCTCGAACATTTTTTTATAGCTTGTTCCGTTAAAACCTCATGCAGGTTGTTTTCTGTACCTTCCTCCTTACCTTGGTCCTTAGATTGAACCTCTCTATCATAGCGTTGTACATTGTGGCTTTCGTCCAAAATGTGTTGCTCGGTGGGTTGGTTGCTCTGTTCTACAGCAAGCGGATTCATCATGTTTTCTTTTTCCCCCATAACAGTCTATGGACTTGCTTCAACTCGTGTTTCTATGACGTCTCATTATAAGGTTGCAATCTATTTTTCACGATTTTCTATGCATTAAGAAGGGCCTTATTGTCGTGATCTTCCATGTTATGCATGTTCGTTAATATTGTTTCTATCATCTCTTCTACTCCTACTAGTTGTGCAGGTTGACCAATAGGGCTTGCCTCATTCCCACCTTTGTCATACACTCTTAGTCTGGTTTTTATTTCTCAATGAAAGAACCAAATTGTAAAGAAATTTTATGAAAAGTACATGAGAGAGAAGAATGTAGAAAGTATAAATTGATTGTATTTCTTCATGTGATTGTTTTAAGGTTGCGTCAGCCTATATTTATAGGAAAAAGTTAAGAATAGAAAATGGTTACATAAAATATGGTATTCCCTATCTATCTGTAACAAAATTCTAAGGTAAAATAACTAAATCATTGACTTAGCCCTTAACTAATTTCATCCTCGACCGATATCGTCCGGTGACTCTATCTGACGATCATGATAAACATGGTTTCACTTGTCCATGTAGCCGATATGCTCTCTTTTATTCCCAATTGATTTTGGAGTTACACCCTGGGTGACGTAGCTAGCTAGTCACCAACCCCCACACAATTTGTTTTTAGGATATATCGGTCTTTAAGATGGATGAAACGCTTCAAACCTGAAATACAAACAAAAAATGTGCTATTGCTATGATAGGTACAATCCCAATAGAGTGCTCGTCCAGACGAAATGTCACATTAGGCCACATGTTTTCCCTCATGTTGGAAATAAATTTTGTCATGTTCGTCTAGAGAACCCAATTTCCTTCCGAATGAAGCAAAAATACTTTTCCTATTAATAGCCCTCTTATTTGGATCAGAATTCTCTCATGTTCCATAGAAGTGAAGAGGATCCAGTTAAATCTGAACCGTCCATTTCAAAAATAGATGGTCCGGATTTAATATCACAAAAAAATAAGACAAGAAAAAAAATAAAAAGATAAAAAGTTGTCCCATCATCTCAGCATGTCTGCCGAGATGATCGTGGCTGTCTATTTTTACACAGACAATCATGATTTAGGAAACATAACCCTCCTATTGGGGATCCCAACGTGAGGGGATCTATTTCCCTCCTATTTCAACATTTGTGGTGAAGAGGAAACATTATTTTCGAGACATTTTTCATGCATTTTTGAACCACTAGTCGGAAAGTACGTGCTTCGCATGTTTTAACGAATTGGTAATTTTCTCATATTTATAAAATCAAACTATTGCAACTAAAAGAAATTTTGAATAGGTCGTGCATCACCTGCAGATGATATATTTATAACAAAACTATTACAAATAGAAGAAAACTTGAATAAGTTATGTATCATCTCGAGATGATAAATTATCTACAAGATTTTTTGAATTAAAGAAAGCATGGTTCTAAAATTTATATAGTAAGATAAGAAGAAAATAAACTAAAAAATATTTGCGAAGAGAAAATTATACATGACAAACTATTTTAGTACGGATAATAGACATTGAAAATTATGACATTTATTAAAACTAAAAAAAACTAAACAAAAAAAATCTTGACAAGTTATTGACATAAATAATGTTTATGATATTCTAAAATCATATACATGATCATTCACATTCTTAATAACACAATAATATAAAATATTAAATTTTAAAAGTATTAATAAAAGAATAATTAATTAATAAAATTTCAAATGAATTAAATACAGGAAAAAAGTAATCTTATACTATATTTAGTATGCCCAGATGGTAAAAGAAAAAATTAAATGTTTCTACTCCTTAATTCTCTTTTAATTTAACAGAGATTATTAAGCGTTTCAAATGCATGTTTTTACTATTTTAACACGTTTGCAATGCATTTGTTTACTATTTTAATACGTTTTTCATGCATTTATGTGCCTGGCAGGAGGAGGAGGCACTATGATGGAACCCTGCTGGAGTGAAGACCCAAAATATCAAACTACAGCCGAGTAAAAAAACCACAACTATGTACATACCATGACAGAACCCAACTAGAGTGAAGACCCAAAATCTCCTACTACAATCTTAGAAACCTTGCTAGAGCGAAGACCCAAAACCTCCATCTACACTTGATCAGTGAAAAACCCAAACTATAGTCGTACACAACAAGATAGAACCGTGCTGGAGTAAAGATCCAAAATCTTCAACTACAATTGTTACTTTGCTGAAGCAACAGTTTATGAAGATAAATGAACCAGGAGGGTACTCACAAAGACCAAGGATCCAGTCTATCTAATGATTGGACCAGCGATGAAAAAGACAGAATGTCCAAGTCTCTACCCTTACGTACGCTACTGAATATTCCAGAGGCATGTAGGTCAATTCGAATTACTCTCATAAATTCGTAATATATTAAAATGAGAATAAGATGAGAATTTTTTCTGAATATTTTTATCCATTTATTATTGGTATATTATCTAAACTAACTTTCTAAGTATATGTGATATTTAATAATTGATTATTTTTATAATTATAATAAATTATTCAAAGTGGGCATTTATTTTTAATTTATCAACCTATTTAATGAATTTAGAAAAACTAAGTAATTAATAAAAGAAACTTAATTTTAGTTTGATAATTGTTTGAATTTTAGCATACTATTTCAAAGTTATTGGAAAAACTATAGCTTTGTACTAATTTATTTTTAATATAAAGTGAATTATTTCTATAAAAATTAAATAATAGATTTTAAAATATAACTCAATTATCACACATTTTTAGAAACCTAAGTTATACTATATTTTATATGTAAGTATAATTAGTATGTTATATAAATATAGTTACACAGAGTTTACAAATAAAAATTAGTTTTATAAATATCAAGTTTATACTAAAATATGAAATTAACACAATTCTAGATATGTCACTTTTTCTTTTGATATAACCAGGAAGGAAAGGAAAGATGTGCCAAATCCTGTGCAAGTCACAATGGTCTCTTGCACAAGAATGGTCCCCTCCTACGACTCAAGAGATCGCCAACAAAGTTGCCACGCGCTCTAGGAACTCTGAGAGAAACTACCCAAGGAAAGGCGGGACAACCTCCCACTCGGGGAGAGTGTCACCTCTCGAAGAAAATAGAACCAATACAAAAATGGGCTTTGAAGGGCTAGGCTCCTCTCTTATGAGCCTCTGGCTGGGGTCATCCCGAAAGGTGAAGGGAAAAATCTCCAATGAACCCTTGAGAGCAATACATGAGCAACCGCAGAGAAACCGATGGGCCGCCCACCGTCCGGGCTTTTGGTATCCCTTTGGCCGCCAGGAAGAAACCCCGCGATGCGATTGGGTGAGAAAATGATTAGTCCCAGATGAAATACATAGGCTTGCATCACCTCTCCTCCATAGCTAAAATGTAAGTGCCAGCCACGTGACCCCAGGCCCCCGCATCCCATAGCAGGTGACACGAAAGGACGAAGATCGTGTCAAAGTTGGAGCACAAGCTTAGAAGCCACCCTAGGACACGAAGCCCCGATGAGAGGGAAAGAGAGATCGCCATTCACACATGCTTTTGATGAAGTTAAAAACTTCACAAGACCCGTACACGGGCACGTTCCCCCCTCAGACCCACATAGAAGGCGATTGGAACAATAAGGATAGAGGAGCCTGTGGCCGGCACACTAAACAAGGGGCAGCCCCCAAAAGGGAACTTGATGGGCCAGAGAGATGTTCATACTCCCACCACACCTGCAGGAAAAATAGTTCAGGATAAGTCAGTCCTCCTCCTGGACGGAGTGCGAAGCTAGAAGTGTCTTACCATTGAGGCAAAGGTGAAGTTCAGAAAAGTACGCCCTGATGAAAGATGGAAGGCCAAAGGCTCAGGAAACTGGAGCNCCCCCCCCCCCCACCCACCCACCCCTACCTTAAAGTAACAGACAACGGAGATTGTGTACTCATCGACAGTTTTTCATATAAGAGTCCTCCTTTTATCTCCTAACTTAGGAATAATTTCTACTAAGTTCTTTTTTACACAAATCTACTTTTATGATAAGATACAAAATGTTATATTTGCTGAAGATTTCCTAGCTATTCTACAAGCCTTTAAGGACCGACTCTTCAACGACATTCGACGAAGGCTAAAAAGTGATGACTGGTGAGATGCTCTGGCCCACCAGGCGAGATTAAATAAAATTAAGGACTAGTGAGGTGCTCTAGCCCACTAGTCTAGATTAAACAAAAAATGATGAATGGTGAAGTGCTCTAGCCCACCAGTCGAGATTCAATAAAAAGTGATGACCAATGAGGTGCTCTAGCACACCAGCCAGAATTAAACAAAAAGTGATGATTGGTGAGGTGTTCTAGCCCACCAGTCGAGATTAAACAAAAAGTTATGATTGGTGAGGTGTTCTAACCCACCAATCAGTATTAAAAAAACATGGATGATTGGTGATGTGCTCTAGCCCACCAGTCGGGACTAAATAAAAAGTGATGACTGATAAAGTGTTCTAGCCCACCAGTCGAGATTAAACAAAAAGTGATGATTGGTGAGGTGTTTTAACCCACCAACCAGGATGAAACAAAAAGTGATGACTGGTGAGGTATTATAGCCCACCAATCAGGATTAAATAAAAAGTGATGATTAGTGATGTGCTCTATCCCACCAGTCAGGATTAAATAAAAATTTATGTCTGTTGAGCACTAATGCCCACAAACGGGATCAAGGATCCAGCTAGAGGCAGACATGCCTTGCTAGACATCGACAAGCATGTATGTCGAGCACTCATGCTCTCAGACGGGATCAAAGATCAAGTCAAAGTAGACACGCCTAGCTAGATATCGACAAGTGATGTATGTCGAACACTCATCCTCACAAACGGGATGAAGGATCTAGCCAGAGCAGACACGCCTTGCCAGATATCCACAAGTGATGTCTGTCGAGCACTCATACTCACAGACGTGATCAAGGACCTAGCCACAGCAGACACGCCTGGCTAGACAATCGACAAGTAATGTCTACCAAGCACCTCACGACACAGATGGGATCAAGGATCTAGCTAGAGCAGGAACACCTGGCTAGATAATGGACAAGTGATGTCTGTCGAGCACCTCAGCTCACAGACAGGATCAAGGATCTAGGCAGAGCAAGCACGTCTGGCTAGATAATCGAAAAGTGATGTTTCCTCATCTCACAGACGGGATCAAAGATCTAGCCAGTGTAGGCACATCTGGCTAGATTATCGACAAGTGATGTCTGTCGAACACCTCAGCTTACAGACGCAATGAAGGATCTAGCCAGAGCAGACAGGCCTGGTTAGACATTGAGGAAAGATGAATGTCGAGCACTTAAACTCATGCACAAGGTTAAAGATCAAGCCAAGACAAGCACGCTTGGCTAGACAACAATGAAAGTAGCAATTGTCAGGCACTCATGCCCGTTCGACAGAGCTAAGGGAAAGCCTTGACAGAGGCAATCTTGGCACAAGGAGTGAAAATATCTATTGAGCATCATAGCTCACAAGGTAGGGATAAACCCCTTTAATGAGCATTTCAGCTCAAGAATTTATCCAGAACAACGACACCTAGATAGGTAACAAAGGGAAGGTGCCCGGGGGTCAAAAATTGAGAAAAATCAATATACTTCGCCAGCTTAAGAAAAAGCTCAGCTAGAAGAAAGCATGATGACAAAAGGCAAACACCCAAAGGAGAGCGGTAGGTTTACCAACCAGACCTCCTGTATAAGAGCATAAAAGGTTTGTTAAAGGTCGCGACAAGTCTTTAGGACCCCCGACCTACAGAGGGGGTAACCCATTGGACAAAATCAAGTCCACCAAAATGACCTAGGATCTTAACGGCCCTCTCCAGCTCAGGATCTCAAATAATCCCATAGCCCAGGTCAATGAAAAGTAAGGACACAACGCTCGTCATAATAAGCCAAAAATGACCACACGAATCAGGATTAAGGCCTCATCTAGACTAGATTAGAGATCGACTATCTAAGAAGAACATCTACTCATGGCATGCTCACGATAGAAAATAGGCAGAAGCAAAAATAAATAAAAGAGCCAGAAGTAAAGCTTATTTTCATTAATAAATAGAGGACTACAAATACAAGTAAAGATATAAAAGTCTCATCGTTTAAGGGGAAGACCTGCCCCGAGGGTAACTCAAAAGCCCCTCTTGGAGAAGAAAAAAACAACCCCCCCTGTCTGGGGCATGATTTCTATAACCTTCTTGAACTCGTCTGAGATCTCATGGCCTTTGGTTGCCCAGATCTTAGGAACTCAATATCTCCAACTTAAGGAGAATGGACATCTTTAGGTCTGCAACGTTCCCGGAGGACGCAATTGCGAGGGCTGTGCTTGGCCTACCTCTAGTGCATCAACCTACTCCAACGGCTTGTGGAGTAAGTTGATGAATGATCGAAAGGGATGGCCACACGCACTACTACAAAATGGGCTTCAGATGACAACAGGTAATTGGAATTAATGATAGGTCTCTTAAACTTGTCATGTAAAAAAAGACTCTGAAGTGTAAAAAAATTTATGTTTGGCTAATGTGACAGGTTTTACATTAACAGTCATAAATATATTACCTACTATGATACCTATTCTTTTTCACTATCATTAAATTTTCTTTAATTACAAAATTTTCAATATATATACACCCCTAAATAACCCTAACCCTTTCATTTCTCTCAAACTTGAGATGTCATCTCCTTCTCCTTTCATCCTCGTCACCGACCATCTCCCTCTCCCTTTATCCTCATCACCGACCATCGTCATACATTATCCCTAATACCTCTCTCTCTCTCTCCTCTCTCCTCTCTCCAATCTCGTCTCTTACAATTCTCTCACGCTTTTAGCTCCCTCTCTCTATAGGCAACTCTCTTTCTCTTTTTCAAAGTTGATTCTACTATGACTCGACCCGGTGAGCTCAGCCCTGAGATCCATCGTTCTTAGTCCTAGGGTGAACCACTCTCAATCGGAGAGTCGTCTGTAGGTTCCTAGCTTAGTTTCTAATTTTCTAGGGCTAGAGTTTGATCATGCCCCATGTATTTCACAGTGAGTTTTACTCTGTATACATATATGATTTTGTGAATTTGTCTGTAATTTAGACCTATGCATGTTTGATTAGGAGTTTTGAATGAGCGATTAGTTCTAATTAAGCTTGTTTGGTCATGAATATTATGAATTTGAAATTTAGAAGAATACTTACACTGCCAAACTTGCTTTGAGAGGTTGGGTTAGCACATTATGATTCTAATATGAATTTGTTTAATGTCTGCACATTTAATTTCTAAGTCTATATTTTTAATTAAAATATTTGCTTCATATCTGTCCAAATTCTAACATTTTAAAGGATTTTCTCCTAAAATTATAGTTTGATGGCTTTGTATTAGCAACCAAAATTGGCCTCTGTGTTTTTAAATAGAGTATAACGGTTAATGTTGCTTCTCCCCCTTCATAGATGAGTGTACTTTTAGATATTGAATCTCATAATCATATAAGTGATATAGATAAAGATTAAAAACACATAAGATGACTTCTTAATTAAGTTCGTGGGATCACAATAGCTTTACTCAAGCTTCTTTGCAGAACTCAAATATATCATAACTTTGGAGCCTCACTCTAAGCGGGCCATAGTTTTAATGCATTTGGAGTAGTTTGAGGTGATGTTGATTTTATTACTTGTTCAATTATCAAGGTGAAGTTTTCTAAGGAACGGGATTTACTGGCAATGACCGCAAAGAAACTTGGACATGACTTGACAAATGTGAGGAGTTTTCATTTGCCTTAATGGCTGAAAATATGTCAAAATTAGTGTATTTTCAAATATCAGTAGTGGGAGATTTAGTACTACATTAGGTTAAGTGGTTATTTTGAAAAAAAAATTGACTGCAATTTGGATGAGTCTTGCTTCATCGATGAGATTTATATGGTTTTATTTTATCATTTTTGGATTGTGTGGTCAACATCTTATCTCAAAATTATTTGTGGCTCGTGCAATGTTATCTCCAGTTGCATATATTTTTATTTATATCCTAACTAATCTTAAAATTTGTAGTACTCACGGTTGCATTTCATTGGAACTTGGAGAAATAGGTATTGAAAGCATTTTCAATGCCTGCCTAATGGATTCAAGTCCAGGAGTTCAAATATCAATAATCATGATAATTTTGTGAAGATTGCCATATATGGTACTCCACTCCACCTTATATCTTTTATATTTTCACTTTAAAGGATTTTTGCCTTAATTTCCTACATATAGTCTAATTTTTTATTTAAACCCCAATTTCGCTTACGTTAATCCCCTAGTTTCCTTTAATATATTGTGTAATTTGATTGGTTATATAATCCCCTCCGTTAGTAATTACTAACATATGTTTAAATAAGGATAACAAGGTTTATGTTTTAAAGTTATTGACTAAATTATTCATTTAAATAGGGATAACAATGTTTACTTTTTGTGCTTTGCTAATATATTTCAAGGATAGACACTGGATCATGTCTAGTACATGTGTATCCAAGAGGTCTAATGGATGCCTTGGTCTATATAAAGAATGAATAGAAGAATCCAAAAATCTACATTACAGAAAATGATTATCATAAAACTAAATAAAAAACAAGTTGTTTTGTCTGCTTGGAGTTTAACTATTATTATTCTGGATGGAAAATAGGGCCCCTTGGTAGCATTTGCATCCATTATTGGAGGTGGATCCTTTTCTAGTTGTCATTTTTCTGTACTTAATTTTTCTGCGTGTTTCAGCTTCATATTTTCCTGATAATGGATATTCCCCACTTCACATTGATAATGCTTTTGCACTTGGGTTCATTTCATACCCCACTCTCGCCAAGTAATTGTTTTACTAAAAATAAGAAAGAAAATGCACTTTAGCACTTATCGTGTTTGAAATAACCAAATATAGGCATTCTTTTACTTGAGCATGCTTTATTTGTCTATTTATGCAGGTTATTGCATAATGAGGTTAGAGAATGTAGAATAATATGCCAAGGATGGAAGCAGTGGAATTTTGATTGTAACACAATGGAACTTGATTGTCGTATCTCTCTTTTTTTACTCTGACCACTAGTATGTAGTCTGTTGTTATCTTCCTTGGAGTTTCTAAATTTGGTAGTTTCCCTTGATATCTTCTCATCAATTAATATAGGAACATTTTATGATATGATTGTGCAATTCTGAAATATTTTTCATTATAGACTTGTTTGATCTTTACACTTTCATGTCTCCTAAACCATTATTAATTTTCCTTAGATGTGCTTTTGATGGGCTGCGCTATGGTGCTGCATTTATCGGGTGAGTAATTGCCAACCAGGTAAATTATCATCAAGTTCCTTGTTAAGATCGGTCTTGGTTCTATTCATTTTGAAGAATTTTATATTAGTCTATGTAATGAGATTTTGATGAAATGGACATTTAAGTAATATTTGGATGATTTTTTCTTTCACTGTTGCACATTGTTGGTGAATTTTGTATTTTAACATTTTAATGGCTCTTAAGAGTTCATAATTTCTACTGTCGAAGGAAATTTATGCTCAAATTTTGATGACAGAATAAATACTTGAACATGTTGAAGGGCTGTCATTGGAAGGCAATGCCTTTACATGACAATTTTTTTACCCGTCATCTAAACCCTATTTGTAGTAGTGACGAGAGGAGGGAGATAGGTAGTCAGTCAAGGTGCTTCATTATGAAGTAAAGGGAGAGGCTACCAGCCGGATTACAGGACCTTGTTAAGGGAAAAGTCTCTATCGACAGGGGCAGGTAGCCAATACGAGCAAAGAATTCATAGAACTGGCTTATTGACGAATTTGAGGCATGACATTCAAGAGGTGCTGGAGAGGGAAGCAACATTTATGAAAAATGATGATCTAAAAGAAGAACATCCAGAACGAAAGAAGCCCCACGAAGAGGGAAGGTTATTATTCTTCTAAAGGAGTAGGAAGGATGAAGACGAATGGGGATTTCAACTCTGTTGAGAAGGCAAGGATGAGGGAAGATAGAAGGGAGATCACCCATTTATATGCCTTAAAGAGGGAAACCACTCATTTAATGGGCATTAAAAAGGGGCCATAATGGCAACTGTTTAAGGTGACACTATAGTTAATGAGCGGCTGTTTTGCAGACCAATGAGAAGTTATCGGAAGACTAGAATGATAGAATGAAATGACGTGACACATCAAGGGACCAGGATCCACGAAATAGTGACCATCACCCTCTCATACGCACACCTACACGCCACTAATACTCTCACTCCCAAGGGGTTAGCAATCTCGAAGCATGGAAAAAGGTGAAACGATGCGAGCGTAAGCGGTCAAATAATTAATATCGTACAGAATGGCTTCCCTTGATGAATAAAACTCAGGGTACAAGAGTGAGATGCTCAAGGCAGGTAAATTGTATCACACCTAGGGAGCTCAGACACGGAGTTTGGAAGGTGAAGTCTTTGGACCCGGATATCAAAGGCCACCCAAGTCCTTGATTGGGGTTAACTACTATGGATGTTTCCTAACCAACAATGACACAACAACACGTGTCATTTCAAATTGGAGAACTCATAACCTCAGGAAAGGAATAAGACCTACCTCGGTCCATGTGGAGCTCGGGATGCCTAAACCCAAGCACGTGAAAAAATAGTTGAGTCCACAAGGAGAGCCCTATTAAACCCGCGTAAAGTCATCATTGCCCGCTAAAATTAGTTCCCAATAGGTCCAATCGCCATGATACAATGTCATATCAGTCTCCAAAATGTCATCTCAGAAGAACATCAACCATTAATGCCCATGTCCAATCAAGGGCAGTCCAGACAAGCTTATTGTCTCACGAAGCTTCTTTAGCATGCCTCCAAGAGGCTTCTTTAACATGCTTCCTCCCACCCCAATGACTCAGGTTTAAATAATTCTCCTAATCGACAAGTAATGTATGTCTTCTCTCTAGTAGAAACTATGCCAAAATATCAACAAATGACCGACTCAGGCATCAGAGGCCCTTAGACGGGGCAATCACCATCGGTTCCTTGTCTTTAGGGTTCTTTGTCTATGTTCTACAAATGTTGAGGTTTTGAGGAACTCTAGTCATGAGGATGATTATGCTCACCATAAAGAGGAAAGAACTCTCATAACGCCACTCCAGCTGATCCCCAGGTTAGAAGGACTCCCATACTTAGCACGAGAAAGCAACATCTGTACTGTGACATTTTTTAGCTAAAACATCAACAAATAAAAATAATTACAATATAACATTGTCTTGATTCTACTTGCATTAATTGAAAAGAATTAGTATGGTACTAAATATATTTAATTGACATAAATAAAATGTTATTATAAGTAATAATCATGGCTAAAAATATTATGATTCAATTTTGCGTGCGTTGCACGTGTGTATTGACTAGTCATTTAAAATGAGGATTGATTCAAATACCGTTACATGATGATATAATAAACATGTTAGGGTTAGTTATCACATCACTTCAAGAATAACTAAAGCTTGCTAATTATTCTTGGAAGCATGACAAGGGTCAGTCATCTTCTAGTCGAATTATGCATAATTAGAGTTAATAATTCATTAGTCATGGTTAGATTAATCTTTGTTATCCCCTAGCTTGCATGATTAGGATCAAAATCAATTAATCAAGCCGATTAATTCAAGAGTCATAATTAATTTCTCACCTTAATCAAATAGCTATTAAGGTTAAGGTAAGCAACTAAAGAAATATGAAAACATTTCTTCTTCAGACGGATTGTGTTGGAGTTTTTGAGCAAGCCCAGTTGGAGATTGAATCAAAGACATTAAAGAAGCTATGAGATTTTTTTTCTGGAATTTTTTGTTTAACCAATTAAACATTTTTTAAGATCAAGTCAGCTTAGGTTTCAGATTCGTCAATTATGCGTAGTGGAAGGAAAAAGAATTTTGAAGGTCTTTGGAATTTTTACATAAGGCAATTTTGATATACTTGGAAAGATAAGAGATAACATTCAATTTGAAATTATTTTTTCTATAATTTTCAGAATCTTAAACGTGGTCAAACGAGTCCAAGTCTGCGTAGATGTTTTCCCAATCAACGAAGGTTTCCTCATATCTCGTAGTTTCCCATACTCTAAGAGACTAAACGAAATGAAGAGAAAGAAGAAGTCTTGATGACACAATTTTCTTTTCAACTAAGAGACCACAATCTTAACAACGCGATAAGGTTTTTCCGCTCTATAAGAAATACAAGCAGCAACATTGAAGGAGAGCCATCTTGACTTTTACGCTCAACTTTTATTCTCTCTTGTATATCTTATTTTCTTGAGTTTTGGCATTAATTATCATAATGTTTCAATTTATAACATTTTTTATTAGTTATTGACTTTTTCTAGGGTTAAGATGTAGCCTAGTTATGAAATTATAATTTCTATAATTTATTATATTTTACGTTTGAAACTTCTAATTGAGTGTTTAATATTGTTCTTAATACTTTTGAATGCTTGATCACATTTCAGTTATTAACATAATGAGACCAAGCGGTTATTTATGGTACAAGCTTCAAGCACCATGAATTTAGCGGAAGATAGAGATGCATAAACGTGATTTGTGTGACTTTTATATACCAAATACATAGAACTTAAGTTTTTTGTAACTCTAAATTCACATATAGATATGATTGATTAATAGGTGAAGTTGTTTTTAGTATTGTTCGAGAGAAAATATTAAATAAATTATTGATTTTCACCATCAACATGGAGAATGAGAATTTAGTAACATGACCTTTAGAATTGTAGTGATTAGTTGGGTGAGATTGGAAACCCCTTTTAATTTGATTTGGTAATTTAATTTAGTCTTGGTTTTAATTTCCTTAGGTTTTTCTTTTGGGGGAGGTGAGCAGCCAAATGTTGAAAAATTTGAACCGCACACCCATGATGGGTCAACCCGAACCAGTTATGAAAAGGAATGATTGATAGTTATTTATATGAAAAACTACCAATGAAAGTTAATAAAAATGTAGAATTAGGTTTTACATAGATACTTTGTTAAAGTTGTGAACACAAAGATTTAACTTTCAATCGGTGAATTAATTTTAACTGCATTGTATGTTGTCATTTTATTCAATGAATAGACTAATTAATATTAATATGAGAGAAATTTGTGACACTTTATGGTTTTTGTACTTCTCACTACTTTATATTATTAAATAATTAAAAATTATTTATTTTAACAACGTCGATACATCATAGAATCACTAAAAACATAATAAAATTTTCACTATTTTATTAACGAGCATCCTTTCGTAAATACATTTTATTATTATTGATCACGAGGATTTAGAAATCAAAAACTTCACCAACATTTTTTTCTTTAAAGGATGTGTTCATGAATCATAATAAACCACTAATAAAAAATGTTATGTGTATTTGACATTGATCATGAATCTATATTTAAAAAATATTGATACTATTAGTTATTCATAATTTATTATTCTTTATATATCAGAATATTAAATGTATAATTTAAAAACCAACAGTCAATTGTCAGGAGTATAAAAGGTCATTTTAGGGATTTATGAATAATAAGTGAATAATATTATCCAAAAATGATTCTCATTACTTACAACTTTTAATATATTATAGATTATAGATAATCATCAAATTCGGACCTATAAGAAATTAAGAGAAAAAATTATTCCTCCAACTTCAAAATCAAGTTTTCACATGCAAAATCAACAGCTCTGGGATTGTGGAACAAGTGGGGAGTTCGTTTTCATGATTTTCTATAAGATCCGACATGTAATTCATCATTTCGATCTATTCTATCGTATAATCAATTAACTGTTCTTGACTCAGTATATTTCTACATTAGTATTAGAGCAAATTGTGATGTTTTAGTGCCTATACGAGTCTTAGTGAAATTTGTTCAGAAGTGATTATATATCCTTGACAATATGCTATAATATATCATCCTATGTTTGTTTGTGTGATTTTGAATCATAAAGCATAAGTATTCTGCAGAATTTTAATCACATGTTTGTTGTCCTCTTATATATGTCAATAAGCGGATATGATGCTTGGTAATTAAAACATATGAAGCAATTTTTTTCCTTCATAAACCCTCACGTTTTTTTTTTGTGATTTATGAATATTTAATTAATGGATGGTTGTGAACGAACAATTCAGTAAAAACTGATTTTTAGCTGTTTTTGAGTAAATTTGTTAACGGAATGAGTTTTTGCCCACTACCAAATTTTATTTTTATCCATTTGGATGTGATTTTGCATTCAATCAATTTTTTTCAGTTTGTTAAGAACTCCATTTGCATCCGTTAATGTTGGTGACTATTCTGCGTAGTATTACGTGATTTTATTTTGAATAGCTTCTAATTAAATTGAGTTTTATAATTGAGATCTAATATTAATTAATGTTGATTATGAGATCCAGAATGAGTTCTGATTGATAGTAATATTAAAAAGTAGTGACAATATACATCTCTACATGTGACTTTTAATTCGGTAGCTATTTATTTCACCATATGAAAGCCAATAATTATTGGTCTTCAAATTTATGGCAATAGCATCGTATCTATAATTGGCATTTTCAATTTGGTTTTTTCAAAACAAAAGTGATATATTGACACCGTATGTGTTAACATTGAATTAATATTGAAAGTGAGACTTTTGGCAACTGTTGCGTCTTGATTGTGAGTGGATACCAAACTTTTGAAACTAGATGAGATTTGGTGTTTTTGAAGAAAACCGTACCGCATCACAGTTTGTTTAACCAAATTTTATAATTTTCCGGTACTAAAAAATTTCACTTTTTGATGCATTATATATTACGAAAAATCAGTTTTATGGTTTTTGAAAAATCACGTACAAGTGTATCTTCGTTTTAGTTTCATTATTTTCTATGATCCGGACTATAAATTGGATTTTGAGTTATTCGGCCCGATATTTTTACATTAGCAAAGTGATAAATCTTTATTATGTAGAAAAGATGGATTGAGACTCCGATTATGAAGGATTGTATACTTTGTATTATGAATTTTGTGAGTACAAAATGAATCCACATCACAATATGGTTGAACATAGCACATTTGAGCAAAAAGTACAACGAAGTGTGAAAAAGATGCATTGAAATTAAGAAAAATATATGCAAAATTCCGCTCAATTCCTTTACATACTCATGGAATGTAAATAAAGAAGATATCATGGAAAAGTGTTCCTCGAATCAATACAAGAGTATTGTAGAAGATCTCATATCAACAGAGGAACGGAATATACGTTCCGGGATTCACCGATCGACTGCATTATCGTAATTCGTAAATTTTCAGAGCGTAAGGCCGAGCCTTGCCGTAGACAAGAAGGATCATACACTTCATGGAGTCCCTTGTTCAAGGGTTGAATACATTGTGATGTTCATTTCTTTTATACATATGATGATTGTTTTTAACATTACTTTCTAATTAAGTAAGTTGATATGTTTAACTGAGTGAAAGTTATGATAAATGATATTAGTGTATTCTCATGTGTGTTAAGTTTTCGGTATATAACTAAGTAATGGTAATCTAATATTTTGTGTGGGAGATGATTGTAAGCACTACGAACTTTCAATCCTATATTCAATGTCACACATATTCATTGGCTTAGTTGAGTTTGCCACAACTTTAAGAAGTGAATGTGTGTTTTCTTTTGAAGTGCTAGTGATTATATGCGATATTGTCTTTATATGTTATAGTTAATATAGCTTCCATATCTAAAAGCATAATATCATAACTTAACAATGATGATAAATTGAATGATAATAATTTGAGATTGGGTATGGAAACATTGAATATATTCTAGAGGAACAAGAATTTCTAGAATTTCTTGAAAATTGTACAACTGAACCTAAAAGGGACATTCGGGGGATGAAATGCTATAATTGTGGCATTTTAAGTCACTTTAAGCGTGTATGCACTGCGCCTTCCAATGAACACCAGAAAGACAATGAACTTTATAACATTACTCTTCATTGTTGTTATGTCTCTAGCAGTGTGTTACTTGTTGAATCTTATCCTGTGTGAACAATATAATCGGGCACTCAAATCTATGTAGCTAGAGAGAGGGGAACCAGTGGGAGCAAGATGGATTTATGTGGAAAATAATTCTATAGTATAAGTTAAAGGGATTGGCACCTGTAAGCTTGAGTTGCGTGGTGGCAAAACTCTACTCCTGCATGATGTTCTTTATGCTCTTGAGATATGGCGGAACTTAGTCTCTGTAACTGTTCTTATTGGTTTAGGTTTTAATATTAATTTTCATCCAGGTGGTGCAAACTTCTATTTAAATAATAAGTATTTTATCTAAGGGGGAGTGCGTTGACGATTATGAACATCATTTTCCATATATCTCAGCATCATGTAACATATATCGATCTTTTATCCTCTTAAAACTTTGAGAAAATTATAAATCAGTCCATCGAACTATTAAGTTGTTGTCACGTATAACCCTGAACTATTATTTCTATCATTTATAACCTTCAACTTTTCATTTACCATCAAATATAACCTTCCAACCATTAACCGTTATATATATGTTAGTTTAGTGTAAAACGACATAGTTTTAAAATTAAAAAATTATAAATCCACCCTCATCAATACTACGTCGTTTTAGGTCCCTTTTTTTCATAAACCCTAGCAAACCAAACCAAACTCGTTCATGTACTCCTCACCCCTCTCCATACCCCTTTCTTCTGAACTCCTCACCCCTCTCCATATCGATTATCGTTGCAGCTCTTCCTCCATAACGTAGATCCGTAGCTCGTCGTAAACCTTCATAACCACAGCTCCGCAGCTCTTCGGGAAATTTTAGCTCTTCATCTTCTTCAGCTCGAAGGTAAAGATAGCCCGAAGGTGAAGATAACTCAAAGGTGAAATTTCAGCTCACCCCTCTCCATACCGTAGTAGATCTATATTTTTATGGGTTTGCTTAGCTTCATTCCTGTGTTTAATAATTTGTATTGGGTTTGATCTGGTAGGTGAGAAAACCCATAAAAATACTTAACAAAACCCAAAAATTGAGCAAACTCATCAAATACACATCAAACCCAATACAAATTATTAAACACGGGAATGAAGTTGAGTAAACCCATAAAAATACAAATCTACTACGGTATGGAGATGGGTGAGCTGAAATTTCACCTTCGAGCTATCTTCACGTTTGAGCTGAAGAAGACGAACAACTGAAATTTCACGACGAGCTAAAGAAGATGAAGATTTGCGAACCTGCAGTTATGGAGGTTCACATGAGTTGTGGACCCACATTATGGAGGAAGAGCTTCTGCGATAATCAGTATGGAGAGGAGTGAGGGGTTCACGAAAAAAAGGATATCGAGAGGGGTGAGGAGTTCATGAATGGGTTTGGTTTGGTTTGTCAAGGTTTGAGAAAAAATTAGACCCAAAATGACGTAGTATTAATGGGGATGAATTTCTAATTTTAATATATCAAAACTATTTCGTTTTATACTAAACTAACAGATACATAACGGTTAATGGATGGAATGTTATATTTGACAGAAATTAAAAAGATGAAGGTTATAAATGACAGACATGATAGTTCAAGGTTATAAATGACAATAACTTGATATCTGGTGTGATAGATTTGTAGTTATCACTAAAAACAAATAGAGAAGAAAAACATCAAAATAGTTCATTTCATCCCTATGACCACCTCGAGGGAGAAAAGTGTAGAAAATAATGTGGTGAAAATTTTTAGCTTCAATGGATAGGTGACTAATTAGAGGACGAAAAATGTTTTGGAGGTGGGTATTATCACACACCAGTCCGATGGCATTTTAAGGGTGAAAATTTTCAATCGTAGGCCAATTAGAAGTATGATAAAATGACAAGCCACTACATGTTATTCCAAAAATTTCACTTAGTCACGCGTTGTCCAAGATAATTAATGTGCCGAAAACATAGCTTCTTACAATATAGGGATCAGACTCAGCCATCAAATTTGCATAGAATAATCTGACTAACCTAAGATATATCTTAATATTAAGATCGATAATATTTTAGAAAAAGTATACGAACACCCCCTGAAGTTTGCCTAAAAGACACGTACACCCCATATAGTTTCAAAAAAAGATAAGGAAGGCCAATATGTTACAAATAGTTTAATTTTAGAATGAAATGATCAAAATAACCTTAGATTTTTTACCCTTACTCAAGATTCGTGCATCCGTAACTGACCCGAACATCCAACCCAAACAAATGCCTTCAGAAAGGACCTGAATTTCTGAAAAATTGTTTACTTTGTATAGCTTTCCCAGATTTCTCTTAGAAAGGACTCCAAAGTGCCCTAAAACCCAATCTCTTAGGTGTAAAGTAAGGGAAGAGAAGGGAAGAGCTTGTGGTAATTTCATTCAATCTCTCTCTCTCACGAACTTCCCTTACACTAATTTTGCAGTATATTTCTTATGGGTTTTTACACAAATTTCATTCATGGGCATCGTTCATTTACAATATATTTCAGATTTTTTACATTAATTTCATTCATTTTCCTGTTTTAGAACAGTCCGTGACTTTCATTCTGTGAGGTCTCCGGCTCAATTAGATCACTTTGGTTGAAAAATAACATCGAACAGAAACAGAAATTTCAGAAAACAGAAAATCATAAAAATGATAAGACAGAACTGAAAAACTTACCCAAATAGAACAGAAATTTCAGAAAGACCGGGATAATATTTACTTAAATCGATGGAAAAACCTACCCAAATCGCGAAAAAAGCTTACCCAAATTGCTTTGTTGTTTTGTCTTCTTCTTCGCTCTTCGTGATGTTTGTTTCTCTCCTTCATGTTACATCAAAGTGATGGGTTTTTTTATAGTAAAAAAGTTAATTAAGGATATTTTTTATATATAAAAAAATTAACTCTGTTAAAAAAATTAATAATTTTAGATTTTTTTAATATAAAATAAAATGTCAAGAGACACATGCTTTTTCTAAAACTACAAGGGTGTCAGTATTTTTTAAATAAATCTCAGGGGTGTCCGTGTACTTTTTTCAAATCTTTTTTCAATCCATTCTAGATCATGGATTTGGAGCCCTCAATATCAGAATACTTTATTAGATGTCTAGGTAAATTTTTTTTTTATAAATATATTGATTGTACCAAGCTTCACATTCTTCATCAAAAAATAGATAGTGTTCATACCTCTCCTCATCATTGGATGAAGAACGGTTTCTCTTTCTGTTAGGTCCTCCTCTAGTCTTCATAGAGAAGCGAGAAAGATTGATGAATATTGACCCAATGTTGCTGTCGGTTTGAGAAAGGCAGAGAACAGACCGGAAGAGAAAGGTGGTTGAGCTTGCTACCGGAAGGAGAAGGTTGTCACCAGTTTGAGAGTGGTTCCTAACGAAGATGAGTTCAATGCCGATGGGAGGAGAAGTGAAGTGGTTTCATCGGTGGGACAAAGTGGTCGCAGGTTGAGACGAAATGGAAGTGAAGGAACAATGTGAACTTTTTATCGCAGGGATGGAGTTTATTAAATTCCGCTACTGTAACGATCGATGTGACCGGTCCCCAAACTTGTCAGACCGATTTGTACAGTAGGAGATATTTTTTACCGAATTTCCATATTACTAAACTTTCACAAAGTTTTGCTCTTTTTACCCTTTCACCCCAAGTCTTAAAACATTTTTCTATTTTCCAATTTCCACCTCAACAATAATATCCTTTGATGCACATATGACTCTAATTTGATATTTATTTGTAAATTATACATTAAATTGTAGAAGTGAAAATAAATGTAAATAGAAAATTATTCAATGTTTAAAGTTTCATATGACTCTAAAAATGTTAGCAAGTTGATTTAATGTGTTTACAAACTCAAGTGATATATCTCTTTTTTACACATGATCACGAAGAAAGTGATGTCTATGGTCAATATGTTTTGTACAAGAGTGCAAAATAGGATTTTTAGAAACATTAATGGCACTAATATTATCAAAACGAATAAGTATATTTTTAAAATCTAAGCCAAATCACTCAGAGTTTGTTTCGTCACAAGATTTGAGCATAACAAGTTGTCAACCGAAATATATTCAGCTTCAACATTGTACATGGCTACCGAATTTTATTTTTTGCTAAACCAAGAGACAAGTGATTGTCCTAAGAATTGAGAAATCTCACTTGTACTCTTTTTATCGGTTAGTTATGGACAAAATCAGAATCAAAATAATCAACTAGCTCAAATGATTGACATTTTTTATACCGAAGACCAAATTTGGCACTCCCGGTAGATATTTAAAAATTCTTTTAATGGTGTGCAAATGTGACTCTTTACGACAAGTTTGAAAACTTGCACACAAAAAAAATGCTACAGATAATATCAGGTCTACTGTAGTTAAGTAAAGTAAGGAGCCAATCATACTTCGATATTTTGTAATGTCAACGTTTTAACCTTTCTCGTCCTTGTCTAGCTTTGTGGTACTGCTCATGTGCGTATTGCTTGATTTTATGTTCTCCATTCTAAACTTCTTGAGTAGGTCCTTGGTGTACTTCTCGTGACTTATCAAGATGCCATCATCCATTTGCTTTATTAGAAGTATGAGAAAAAAGTTCAGTTCTCCCATAATACTCATCTTAGATTCTTTGCTCATTGTGTTACCAAAAAATTCTTGCACAGATGATCATTAGTATAAACAAAAGTAATATCATCTACATAAATTTGAACAATTAAGATATACATTTACCTTTTAATTTGATGAAAATGGTGTTCTCTACTTTATCAATGCTAAACTCATCATCAATAAGAAATTTTCTTAGCATTTCATACCAAGTTCTAGGAACTTGTTTTAAGTCATAGAAGGCATTTTTAAATTTATACACGTGATTTAGAAAACTAAAGTTTTGAAAACCAGAAGGTTGTTCTAAAAATACCTCATCCAGGATGTATCCATTTAAAAAGACACCCTTGACATCCATTTGATAAAAATAAATTTTTTAAAACATGCAAAACCTAAGAGCATTCGAATTGATTCTAGTCTAGTATAATAAGTAAAAGTTTCATCGAAGTATATCCCTTCTTGTTGATCATATCCTTGAGTTACTAGTCTAGCTTTATTCCTAGTTACTATTTCATTTTCATTTACTTTATTTCTAAACACCCATTTCGTACCTATTACAGTTTTATTTATTAGTCTAGGAACGAGCTCTCATACCACATTTCTTTCAAATTGATTTAATTCCTCTTGTATGACAACTACCCTATATTCATCTTTCTCAGCATATAAAAAATTCTTAGGTTCTACTAAGATATAAAAGCAACATTACACATACTATGAAGTGATGCTCTAGTTGTTACTCAACTACCTTTGTGATATCTCATATGACAAGCACTTGTGAACGATCTTTCACAAATGTCCACTCTTTTGGAAGCTGGTTTTTCTCTTCATCAACAACTTCTTTTAAAGTCTCTATAGATTCTTTATTCATATATTATTCTTCTATATTTCTAATAGTTTCATTAATATGATCAAGAGAGGAATTTAAAGGTCAAGATTATCAAAAACTATATGCATAGATTCTTCCACTACTTATGTTATTTTATTACATACTCTATATGCTTTACTAGTGGTGGAGTATCCTAAAAAGATTCCTATATCAAATTTTGAATCAAATTTTCTAAGATTGTCTTTATTATTTGAAAGAAAAAATTTGCATCCAAAGACTTTAAAATAAGAAATATTTGGGATTTTTCCATTGAAAAGTTCATAAGGCGTTTTGTTTAATAAAGAACGGATATAAGCAACATTTATAATGTAGTAAGATGTGTTTACAGCCTCAGCCCAAAAAATATGGGTAAGTCATGTTCATTTAACATCGTTCTTATCATTTCTTGTAGGGATAAATTTTTCCTCTCAACAACATCACTTTGTTGAGGGGTTCTTGAAGTCGAAAATTCGTGAGACAAACCATGTTCATTGTAAAAATTTCAAATTCTTTATTTTCAAACTCACCACCATGATCACTTATAATTTTTGAAATTATGAAACCTTTTTTCATGTTGAACACGTTTGCTAAATATTCTAAATTTTTTAAAGGTTTCATCTTTATTTATTAGAAACATTACCCAACTATATCTTGAAAAATCGTTGACTATGACGATGTATAGTGTTTACCTCCAAAACTTGCAGTTTTGGAAGGATCAAATAAGTCCATGTAAAGTAATTTAAAGGCCTAACGGTTGACACTACATGTTTTGATTTGAAAAAACTTTTGACTTGTTTACCCATTTGACATGCATAAAAAATTTTATCTTTTTCAAAATTGATTTTTTGGAAGACCTCTAACAATATCATTTTTTGTAAGTTTTGAACATAAATCCATACTAGCATATCCAAGTCTTTGATGCCATAGCCAAATTTCATTTTGAAACACAAGAAAACACTTTTCACAATGGTTTTGAAAATCTCTTAAGTTTATTGCGTCAACGTTTTGATCCATTCATCCAACAAATAAAATTTTATTGGATTCTTTGTCAATAATAAGGCAAAAATCTTTTTCGAAATCTATAATTTTTATCACAAAAATTGACTAAAACTAAGTTATTGTTCAACCCATCTACTAATAAAATCATATATATGCTGGGTAAGAATCATTACTCATAGACCCAATACCAATGATCATTCCTTTCTTGTTGTCCCCAAAGATGACGTATCCTTTCTTTCGACTAATTTTGGTAAGCATCCACTATTGAAGTACCGTTTGTCATCTTTCTTATATGGTACGTACATCATATATGTTCAAAAATTAGTTTTTAGTACCCAAATTTTTTTGCATCCTTTATGGTTACTATAATGTGGAGTCCACTCATTTGTCTTAGTGTATATGTCCTATCTTTTACGAAAGCATGAAGGACTCTTATATGCTCTAATCCCACAATAATGATAGACTATGAAAAGTCAATGTGTGTGAGATCGTTTAGGTTTTACAAAGACATTAATATTTTCTTGATTTTGAAAAGAGGTATACCCTATTCCTCTTTTGTCGGAGGCATACCTTTGATTTCCAAGGAGCTTGTTTAATTTATTACTAACATTTGAAGTGTCATGTTTAAATATTTTTCTCTCTTTTGACATCTAACAAGATCTCTATTTATCACATGTAGAGTAGCGTTGATTTTAAAATTTTCATTTTTTAAAAACTCATTTTCTTCTTGCATTTTTGAGAAACCATTTTTCATAATTATGTTATAGTTTTTCAAATTCTCCAAAAAGATCTTCAAAAGCTAATCCAAGATCATCGTAGCTAGGCTTATATTTAAAGTTAGTTTAGAAGAACTTACCTCATCTTCCAAAGTCATGAAGCATATGTTTGCTACTTCCTCTTCTTCTTCTCCAATGCCATTTTCATCGATCTCATCCCAAGTTGTTTTGAATGCTCTTCATTTGAATTTCTTATAAGTTTTCGCTAAATTTGGACAATCAGCCTTGATATGTCCAAGTTTCTTGCATTCATAGCATGTGAGTACGTCACGTGATACTTTCTTTTCATCCTTTCTTGAGGTACTCTTTCGTCTATTTAGAAATCATTTGAAACGTCTTGTGAGGAGAGCTATATGGTCATCTTCGTCATAGTATTCCTTTTTCATTGTTAGATTGCTCTAAGGTTGATTTGAGAGCTATACTCTTCTTCTTTGGCATTCTTCTTCTTCATTTTCTTTTAGTCTCATCATATATGTCATAAAAAATCCAATGAGTTCTTCAAGAGGTAGAATGTTGAGATCTTTGACCTCTCGAATCACTGTAACTTTAGCCTTCAAGCTCTTCGGTAAGCACCTAAGAATTTTTCTTAACATTTCCACATTAGAGTAGGTTTTTCCAAGAGATTTGAGTCCATTAATAATATCAGTAAACTGAGTAAAAATGTCACGCATAAATTCTTCATTTTTCATTTTAAACAATTCATAATTATGTACGAGCATTCTTATCTTAAACTCTTTAACTTGATTTGTACCCTCATGTGTGATTTCAAGCATTTGCCATATTGATTTATTAGATTCACAAGTAAATATTCGGTTAAAATCATTTTGATCAAAAGCACACTATAACAAATTCATAGCTTTAGCATTTAATGATATCTTCTTTTTATTATCATCCTTCAAATCGCTACTGATTTTAGTAATATTCATTCTTTTCTACGGTTTTGTATGGAATATGTGAACCATTTTCTATGACATCCCACAGATTATAATCTATATAGATTGTACACAAATTTTCATGCGAGCTTTCCAATACATATAGTTATTTCTATTAAAACAAGGTGGTCTAGCGGTAGATTGAACTTCAACAACAGATCCGCTCATGGTTACCATTTAGTGAAGACGGTGAAGTCTTTCAAGGAGTAAGACCTTGCTCTGATACTAACTAAAAGATCGATATGGCCAACCAAGAAGGGATAAAATGGGTGATTATGTGTAATTTAAGAAATTCATGCACTCAAATCAATAATAAAAGTCACTTATCTAAATGCTAAATAGAAAAGTAAGAATATTGACTAAGCATAACATCTACGGAAATTTAAATAGCGAGTCAATATAAAAGTGTGAGAAATAAAAATATGCAGAAAATAAAAGAGTCTAGAGAGGGATACGACATACAGTATTTTGACGCGGTTTGGGAAAGCTTATATCTACGTCCACACTTCAAGGATCCCACTTTGAATATTTTTCCCTCACGATCTTCTTAAGGGTGAAGACTAAATATTTTACAATCCATATTGATTTATGGTACTAATCAAATCTCGACAATCAGATTTTTGAAATCTTCAAATCTCTTACAAAAGTTCACAATAATTCTCCCACAATTTATTTTCTTCTCTCACAACTATTTTTCTCACTCAAGAAGATATAACAACTCTAAGCTCAAGAATATAGAACAAGGATGTGAAAAATATAAAAGAAAGTATAGAATGGTGTTGGAAGTATGTGGGGAATGGTGAAAAAGACTCTCCTATTTATAGTGGAGAAAATTTGTCCCTGAACCGGTTCGACTGGTTTCAGAACTGGTGGAATTGATGCTTCATTTAGGGAATTATTCCTAAACAAGCAACCAGTCCGACCGGTATTCCTACCGATGTGAACGGTTGCGTAATTTCCTTTTCACAAACCAGTGGCACCGATTAGGGAATCAGTGTAACTGGTTCTAAACTGGTCCATTTGGTTTCTCGCCAGTCTGACTGGTTTACATCTCAAAATTCTAGATAGAATGAATTTTCTTATACGTGTGGTTCTTTCAAAGGGTATTTTGGACTTTTTAGCTTATGGGGTTTATTTTAGGACAATAATAGTTGATTATCTTTTAGACGATGTGTGTTTGACTGGATTCTTGAGCCTAGAGAAATTAAATCAACATAATTGAGTTGCTATTACAAAAATACATAAATATAAATTCTTCATGTCTATTTTCCTTCAAGCTTTCCATGTATATGTCTCGTGATCATTTTATTCCTATACATTTAATTAAACTTATTAATAATACTTTAATGATTTACTATAATCAAATTTTATTTTAGAATAACCGGGTCAACAGTTAGTTCATGGTGTGCCATTTCTGCCTTAGTCTCATACAACACTTCGGTTACGACATGGTCAGGCTATATCATGTTATGACTCTTTGTAGAAGGTGTCGACATCGATCATGTTTGGCATATGACTCTGTCTTGGTCACATGGGAGGATCATTCTTGTCGCCCCACTAGGCTTCCTCCATCTTGGTCATATGCTAGGCTCAAATTGATTTGAACTCCTCTACTTTTTGCTCTTGGGGAGAATTAGAGAATTATGTTAGTTTAAGTTTAAATTTTATATTATATAGTTTAATTTTCACTTTTTACGCGTATGGTTGGATTTTAGGTTAGTTGGGAATCTATATAGATATTATTTTACCTTTTTACCCTTATTATAACTAATTGTCTCTTTTAGATTTTATTATTGTTTGATAATTTTTCCGCAACTAGAAAATATTGCAGCTTATTGCCTCTCTTCATCAATTGTGGTGACTCCATTGTTGCACAATTCAAGCATTGTTGTTTACACTTAATTTGATTTTGATTTTGATTTCAATATGAATCGTAGATTCAAACATTTTCCAATTTGCAGCTTCTTCCTCCATTCACTATTTCTTTCATTCGTTATTTCTTCTTTTTCGATTTGCATCTTTTTTTTTATTTCTAACTTGCAACTTCCATTCGTTATTTCAATCTAAATCACAGAATTGATCAACAATTATAATCAAGTATATTAATCTTCCTTCCTTTTTATGTAACGATTATCTTCCTCCCTCTATTCCTAGTTTTTGAGCGAGAGGGATGAAGAAGAAGTAGGACGGGCCGGGCTTGGGTGTGAGAAGCGGTATGATACTGGATGATATATAAAAATATACTAATAGTATATATAAATATACTATAGATATAATACGATATATTGATGGTATGTAAAAATATACTTCAACATACTATGATATATTGATCGTATATTAAAATATATCACGGTAAATATGCATAACACAATATATTATTATATATCATAGAGTATATATCTATAAACTATGTAACATTTTACACTGGGTTGTTACAGGAATAACATTATGTGGGTTGTTACGCGAACAACGCCAATAAGGTTCCTTATAAGTGAGGGCAATCTCGTCTGTTTACAATGTTTTTTAGATTTTAAACATGACCATTATAAAATTCAGCCATTTGTGCAAATAACAACTTTTTGAGTAATTTTTTCCTTTATTTTCATATAATTGCCTATTTGCCTAATTGAGCCTTTTTCCCTGACTTCTTGAGTCAGAGCTAAAAGGCTTTAACACTAGGGGTTACTTTGTTGAGTCATGACTGTGATTTGGTGCTTGGTCGATCTCTACTAGATTGTACTTCTATCCTGAATTTTAGATGCAATCTAAATCGTCGTTGTTGGCTTGGTATAGCCATGGTCTGACACTCACTTTTGGATCAAACATGGAGGAGCGACCATGAATTATGGATGACGTTTTCAAGCTAACGATGGTATTGTATCAAATCAGTAGAACTTAAAAGAAAGTATCTTATAAAATCATGAGAAATAAAAGAATAAAAATCAGAACACTAGTCATTTTGGATTCTAAATAATTGTAACCCTACTAATATACGTGTATCAAACCAGAAAACTTAAACAATTATTTTAAGTATGACGTCAACCCAAAAAAACTTTAAACATCCATCCCAACTTTGCGCAGAAAAAGAATTATGAAAAAAATCTCCTCCTCAACCTGCATATCTGCTTTCTAGCTTTACTCAAATCTCTCTCTCTCTGCCAAAAGCTAAAATCAAAATGTTAACTATGAATCTTAGCCCATCAGCCTCGGTTATTTCTTCAAAATCTAATAGTAGATACCCCAGTAATGCTTCTGCCCTTCTTAATCCAAATCTCCTTCACAGAATTCAAACCCAAAGAAACTCAGAGTTCAAATCTCCTTCACAGTGTACCTCCGCTTTGCTCAACAACTCCACCTCTATACTTTCTGAAGCAGGCATCATATGTTCCAACTTCGGAAAACTCCATAGCCACCCATTTGGCTTTTCTTCAAGACCCACGTCTCAGTTTGAAGCTCCAAGTTCCAAGATCAACCATTTGACCAAAATCTGTGCCTACCCATTTGGGGTTTCTTCAAAGTCGAAATCCCATATCCCAAAAGCTACTTCTGAAGGAGAAGAGGCTGCAGTTTCGAAATCTAAGAGCAAGACGTTTCAACTTGGTATTGTTTTTGGTCTGTGGTACTTCCAAAACATTGTCTTCAATATTTACAACAAGAAGGTGCTGAATCTTTTCCCGTTTCCATGGCTACTTGCTTCTTTTCAGCTGTTTGTTGGGTCTGTTTGGATGTTTATTCTATGGTCTTTGAAGCTCCAACCCTGTCCAAAAATCTCGAAGAACTTCATTATCGCGCTACTGGGACCTGCATTGTTCCACACGATTGGTCACATTTCAGCTTGTGTTTCGTTCTCTAAGGTGGCTGTTTCTTTTACCCATGTTATTAAATCTTCAGAGCCCGTTTTCTCTGTGGTATTTTCTTCTTTTCTTGGTGACACCTATCCTTTACAAGTATGGCTGTCAATTTTGCCAATTGTTATGGGTTGTACCCTGGCTGCTATTACAGAGGTTTCCTTCAATTACCAAGGGCTATGGGGTGCGTTGATTAGTAATGTTGGGTTTGTATTGAGGAACATTTATTCGAAACGGAGTTTGCAAAATTTCAAGGAAGTAAACGGGTTGAATTTGTATGGTTGGATCAGCATAATTTCATTGCTCTATCTATTTCCTGTGGCTATTTTCGTTGAAGGGTCGCAATGGGTACAAGGATATCAGCAAGCAATTGCAGCAGTGGGAAAACCATCCACATTTTACGTATGGGTGTTGCTATCTGGAGTGTTTTACCATCTCTATAACCAATCATCTTACCAAGCGCTTGATGAGATTAGCCCACTAACATTTTCAGTGGGGAACACAATGAAGAGAGTGGTGGTAATTATATCAACGGTTTTGGTATTCAGAAACCCGGTTAGACCTCTGAATGCTGTGGGATCCGCCATTGCGATTTTTGGCACCTTCTTGTATTCGCAGGCAACATCTGCTAAAGGTGCAAAGAAAAATGGGGATGAAAAGAAAAATTGAAATCAGAATTAGTTGGTCTGTCTGGATGTTTTGGATTTATCTTCTCTTTTTCCTAGTGAATAACATTTCAAATTTTGAACTAATCCTGCGTAAAAAATTGTTGTTCCTCGATGCAAATTGGTTTTGAATTGAGATCCCAAATTCACTTTACTAACTCAACTTTTCAAATCTTGCGTTGTCTAATCAAACTTCTCAAGGATAATTAATAGTTTTAGCTTCATTATCATTTTGGTGTTCTGCTTGAGCAATGACTTTCGTAAGACATTACCTTTTAGTTTCGTGGGTTGGTGTAAAAGATGAAAATATCCTCTCGTAGCCCACAGCTAGTCACTGAGTAAGAGTATTGTACGCTTTACCGGTTATTTACAAACGTTATACTTACAACTAGTGGTAGATTAATCTAATTTGATAGATGAGAATGATTTATGTCACACTTGCAGCCAATTGCAAGCCAACTCCACAACTTAAGTTGCATTGACGCCTCCCACCAAAACAATTAGATTTCCTACAAGTAGTCAAGTTTTTGCTGGTTAAGACTATGAACCAGAGATTTCTTATCCGAGGATGTGAAATTGTCAACTGAAATTCTTAATTATTTTCACTGATTTCTGTCATTCATGTTTTTGACTGAATCTGAATAACTGCACTAACTCTTCTCATCTATTTCCTCTTATTGATGCATCATTATATCAGTGTGTGCCTTCTTAGCGCGGAATGACCAACCTTTTCTCCCGATTTATTTATTATTTTCTTTGACGGGCGGGGGCGGGGGAGGGTTCTCCTTTTCATTTTCTTCCTGACCCATCATCAACCCATCATGCAAAAGGTACGCCGTTAGAGTGGAATGTGTTCGTTCCTCGTATTTTCATTGATGGGTTCAAACTGTCTCATGCTGCAGTTTGCAACAACTGTTCTATTATTGGTTTTGCTAGATCGTTTTTCATGTTATTTCCCCGTCATTATTTTAGTCAAATTCATCAGATTATCATTTTGTTGTGTCATTTATATTAGAAGCATCAAATTGTATGAGCATGAGTGAATGTCAATGAAGCGATCCAATGACTAATTGAGTAAGTTTCTGAGGCAAATAGAACGTGGGATTCCTTTATTTATTTATGTAGTTTAATTAGTCATTAGTTACAGTAACTCTTTTGCCGCAGTTAATACATACTAACGCAAGAAATCTGCAGTGGCCGAGATTAAACGCCCGAAGAAGGAGCAGGAGAGCGTGATAATTGAACCAAATCCAGGTGACTGAGATTTCCCCTAGAATGTTGCTGTAAACCAATCCAATTATCCCCCGCAATGGGTATGCGATGTAATAGAGCCAGAACTCCAATCCTCGTGGGAACTGCAAGTCCTATTCATGCCATTACTTTCATTCCATTGATAAGCTCCCTGAGAAGCTCAAGTTCATCAGGATCAACAAGATTGAAGCTTGCTTGATCAAAATGAAAGGTTGCAGGAAAAGTATGGCGTGCCACTCCTGAGCATATATGCGACGCCAGGAAAACACAAAGAAAGGACTAAAAGAACAACATCCCCTGCAAAGAGAAGGTGGGCCGATGATTCATTAGAGGATAATGAATCGAGGGCGAGATATAGACCCGTGTTAATTGCTAGAATATAAAGGCAAAGGAAAATGAGGGAGTCTCGAGCTCGACGGACTGCATCAGCCGGAAGTGGCTGGCGAAGGAAGGAGAGCTACACTGGAGGTGAATAGAGGAACTAGGACGTTAAGGAAAAGGAAGAGTGCGCCATCACTGGGATTTATGGCATTAGCAATGGGGAATACAGAGCGGCGCTTATTCCGTTCAAGCTGACGGTTAAAGACAATGCAACTGCTCGGTTGGCCGGGAAGTTTCGGATGCATGACACATAGCTGACTGTATTGAACCAGTAGTTGCTACAACCAGCGAACAAGCATAATAGAAACACCCGTTGTAATAACAATGAATGTTTTGAGTTTAGACCTCAATTTGAGCGTTACAAATGTTTTATGTGATTTTTTTAGAAAAATAGACCATTTAAAAAGTTAAATCTGATAAATAAGTTTAGTTTTTTAAATAAAAAATGCAAGTAATTTTTTCTTGTAAAATTATTTTCTACCCCTTTTAATTAAAGAAGTCCAAATAGTTTATCTAATTCATTATTATTTGTTCAGAATCATAAAAAGTACATATTATGAGTAAGTAATTTTTATAAGGTTAAAATGTAAAATACAACTCTGCGCTTTGATCAAATTATAAATTATATCTCTATTTTTTTCATATTTTTATACCTATGTAATTTAAAGAAACTGCAAAAAAACATTTTTCTATTAAATTAAAGGGTTAAAACTAACAATAAAATTTTTCAATACAAAAATACTCTTCCCTCCCTCACTTCCTTCCCACTATCTCTCTGTAGTTTAATTCCCAAATTTCATAGACCTCAGAAAGACCAGAAGGATCAACGAAAGAAGAGGTATGGAAAACGCCACGACAACGTTCAAATGCTTCTAATAAGCCAGCAATCTCTATTAGTGATGCGAACATTGTAGCGTGGAGCTTTTTCGAGGGAATGGATCGTCGCATGCGTAATCCACCTTTCGGAGGTCATTGCTTTTGACTTGGGTTGACCTATGGAGCCTGGGTTCAGGCCCAAAAAAGATCATTTTAGGCACTTTCGGAGGCCTGGAAACTGTTTTCGCAAGTTTTGGATATTTTTGTAATTTTCCTTTCTTTTATGTTTAGAGATTTCTAAGACAGTTTTAATACCTTTTGTTTAGGGTTTCTCGGCTGTTTTTGGATGATATTGTTGGAGACGTTTTCTTTATAATTCTAATTTTTCATATTTCATGATTTATTCGAATTGTTGCCAAAATCCTGGTAATCTCCTAACTCAACAGGTTTTAGAAGATCGAATTACTAGCAATCGTGCACGATTCAACAATATTTAATATTGTTAGGTTTTCTTGAGATTCCGGCTACATCAATTGGTATCAGAGCCCAAACAGATCCGTAGTTATCATGGCACCACAACAGAACCAGCACGACAGCAACGAGTTGAGTAGGCTTATGAGCGCGATGATGGCGTCCAACTAGAACATCAAATTGGGCAGATTCTAGATCAATGTATGGATTGAATGTTGGAACAATTAATCGAAGGGATGATTAATATGATGTGGAATCAGAATAGGAGGAATATGTCTGAGCCGTAAAATCTGATCAGGCAGGGCGATTGGGTAGATGAATCAGAAGGAGAAGATGAAGCAGAATACTACGAGGACATTCCATAGGTTCGTCATAGGCGGTGGGAGGCCAATATGCGTACTGAAATACAAGAATTTCATGGCAGTATTCAGGTTGAAGAGTTCATTGACTAGTTGGTGACTATTGAGGAGATTTTAGAGTTCAAATGAGTGCTAGAAAACAAACGAGTACATTTGGCGGCGACTAGGTTACGCTGTAGGGCTACGGCGTGGTGGCAACAATTGAAGCTATTTCGTACCAGATTACCTAAGTAAAAAATTTCTTCTTGGAAAATGATGAAGAAACATCTGCGAACTGCATTTTTGCCATATATTTATCATCGAATTTTGTATCAAAGGTTGCAGAATCTGAAACAGGGTTCGAGATCAGAGGACGATTATACTACAGAATTTTACCAGTTGATGGCCAGAAACGAGATCCAAGCAATGGAGGAACAATTGTGGCGTGATACATTGGAGGATTAAGGGTTCAGATTCAGAACGCCCTAAATATGTTCGATCATGTGTCTGTGTCAGAAGCACATTAGAGAGCCTTGTTGATGGAGAAGGTGTCACGCCGTGTTACTGTTGGGAGTGGATTGAGCGGCACCAACAACACTAATACATGAGGCTTGAGTAGCAAATTAGTGGAAAGTCAATTTAACAAAGGTGCGAGCAGTAGTACCATGAAGTGTTTTACTTTTACTGAACCACAACATAGGCAGTCTGATTATAAAAGGGCTGGTAAGGGGCATTGTTTACTGAAACTGACGAGCGTGGCGATGAGGATGTTGAAATTGCTGAACATCCAATTTTTGACGATGAGTAGCTTGATGATGATGATGAGGTTATTATAGGAGATGTGGGGATTGGTTTGGTTGTCAAGGGATAATATTTGACACCTAAAGTAGTAGCTGAGGATGATTGGTTGAGGAGTAATATTTTCTAGTCCACTTATACCATCCTAGTTAAGGTATGTCTCTTCGTGATTGACTCTAGCAGTTGTGAAAATATCGTTTCTGAAGAGGCAGTTTAGAAGTTGACTATTAAGACGGAGAAACATCCCAAACCTTACAAACTAGTCTGGCTTATGAAATGCAGTGAGGTAACAGTTTCTAAACGTGCTCTTGTTACGTTGTTTGTTGAAACAAAGTATAGAGATGATGTTTGGTGCGATGTGGTGGCCATGAATGCTTGTCATTTGTTATTGGGTTGACCTTGGGAGTATGATCACACGAAAATCCATGACCGATGAGCTAACACTTACAGTTTAATGTTTGATGGGACTAAAATTGTGTTGGTGCCTAATAACCAGTAGATAAACCCTTACCTGGTGGGACTAGTACGATTTTATTGTCTTTGGCTCAATTTGATGAGGAGTTGCAGGATTCAAAAACAATATTCGTATTGATTGGGAATGAAGCAACAGAGACTATAGCAGTTCCAGATGTAGTGGTTCCCTTATTAGCAGAATTTTCTAGTGTATATCCAGATGAATTGCCATATGGATATTAGTATGTATTTTGTGTTGGCGTTGCCTCACACGCAGGGAGGTAGTGATTCAATCTATATTGTTGTGGATCATTTCTCTAAGATGGTTCATTTTATCCCTTGTAAGAAAACCACTAATGCTGTAATGTGGCACAATTATTTTCTCGTGAGGTATATCATCTACATGAGCTGCCTGCTTCTATTGTTGCTGATAGAGATACCAGATTTCTTAGTCATTTTTGGCGCATCTTGTGGAAGATGGTTAATACACAACTCAATTTTAGTAGTGTTTATCATCCTCAAACGAATGGACACACTGAGGTGGTCAACAGGTCTTTGGGCAATTTGTTGCGTTGTTTACTAGCAATCATACGTGATTCAACATTATTTGAGATTGTTAGGTTATCTTGAGGTTTCCGCTACATAATTTGGTATCAGAGCTAAAACTGATCTGGAGTTTTCATGGCACTACAACAGAACCAGCACGACAACAGCGAGTTGAGTAGGTTTATGAGTGCGATGATGACGTCCAACTAGAACAGCGAATTGGGCAGATTCTGTATCAACGTACAGAGCAAATGTTGGAACAGTTAATCAAATGGATGATTAATATGATGGGGAATCAAAATAGGCGGAATGTGCCTGAGGCGTGAAATCCGATCAGGCAGAGCGATTGGGTAGATGAATCAAAAGGAGAAGACGAAGGAGAATACTACGAGTACATTCCACAAGTTCGTCGTAGGTGATGAGAGGCTGGTACGAGGACTGAAATACCAGAATTTTCATGCCAGTCTTCAGGTTGAAGAGTTCCTTGACTGGTTGGTGACTATTGAGGAGATTTAAGAGTTCAAAGGAGTGATAGAGAACAGTCGAGTACCTTTGGTGGCGACTAGGTTATGTGGTAGAGCTACGGCGCGGTGACAGCAATTGAAGCTATCTCATACCAGGTTGGGTAACTAAAAAATTTCTTCTTGGGAAAGATGAAGAAACATCTACGAACTGCGTTTTTACCTTATAATTATCAGCGGATTTTATATCAAAGGTTGTAGAATCTGAAACGGGTTCGAGATCGATGGATGATTATACTACAAAATTTTACCAGTTGATGGTCTGAAATAAGATCCAAGCAATGGAGGAACAGTTGGTGGCGAGATACATTGGAGGATTAAGAGTTCAGATTCAAGACATCCTTAATATGTTCGATCATGTGTCTGTGTTAGAAGTACATCAAAGAGCATTGATGGTGGAGAAGCAATCACGCTATGTTAGTGGTGGGAGTGGATTGAGCGGCACTAATAACACTAATACAGGAGGCATGGGTAGCAAAGTAGTGGGAAGTCAGTTTAACAAAGGTGCGAGCATTAGTACCATGAAGTGTTTTCCTTATGGTGAACCACGCCATAGGCAGTCTGATTGTAAAAGAGCTGGTAAGGGGGTGTTGTTTGCTGAAATTGACGAGTGTGGCGATGAGGATGTTGAAATTATTGACCATCTGACTTTTGACAATGAGCAACCAGATGATGAGTAGGTTGTTACAGGAGATGTGGGGATCGCTTTGGTTGTCAGGAGATCATATTTGACGCCTAAAGCAGTAGCTGGGGATGATGGGTTGAGGAGTAATATTTTCCTGTCCACTTGTACCATCATGGTCAAGGTATGTCGTTTCATGATTGACCCTGGTAGTTTGAAAAATATCATTTTCGAAGAGGAAGTGTAGAAGCTGACTATTAAGACGGAGAAACTTCCCAAATCTTACAAACTAGCCTAGCTTAAGAAATATGGTGAGATAACAGTTTCTAAACGTGCTCTTGTTACGTTTTCTATTAGAAAAAAATTTAGAGATGGTGTTTGGTGCGATGTGGTGGCCATGGATGCTTGTCATTTGTTATTTGGTCGACCTTGGGAGTATGATCGCACGACAATCCATGACAGACAAGCTAACATATATAGTTTTCTGTTTTTGGTGGGACTAAATTTGTGTTGGTGCCTAATAATAAACAAGTAGATAAACCTTCAGTTGGAGGGACTAGTACAAATTTATTGTCTTTGGCTCATTTTGATGAGGAGTTGCACGATTCAGAGATAGTATTCGTGTTGATAGGGAAGGAGGCAGCGGAGACTGTGGCAGTTCCAGATGTCGTGGTTTCCTTTTTAGCATAATTTTCTTGTTTATTTCCAGATGAATTACCAGATGGACTGCCACCCTTGCCATTTCCTTCTCAGCCTTGGGTGGACTGGCACCCCTGCCAGTTCCTTCTCAGCTTTGTGATGGGGCTGCCTCGCACGCAGAGAGGTAATGGTTCCATCTATGTTGTTGTGGATCGTTTCTTTAAGATGGTTCATTTTATCCCTTGCAAGAAAACTACTGATACTGTTCATGTGGCACAATTATTTTTTGTGAGGTACCTCGTCTATATGGGCTTCTTGCTTCTATTGTTTCTGATAGAGATACTAGATTTCTTAGTCATTTTTGGCGCGCCTTGTGGAAGATGGTAATACACAACTCAATTTTAGTAGTGCTTATCATCCTCAAACGGATGGACATACTGAGGTGGTCAACAAGTCTTTGGGCAATCTGTTGCGTTGTTTGGTTGGCGAACACGTGAAGAGTTAGGACCAGAAACTGTATCATGCAGAGTTTGCTCATAACCATGCAGTCAATCGCAATATCGGTTTCAATCCTTTTCAGGTGGTTTATTCGAATCAAACTGAAGGGACCACTTGATTTGATGGCTTTATTGACTAAGTCGAAGGTCCACGGCAAGGCAGAAGAGTTTGTATCTGGTATGCATGATGTTCATAGGGTCGTTCATGATAACTTGCATTCAGCAAATGAACGGTATAAACAAGATGCTAATCGGACACACATACACGTGGATTTTGAGGTTGGGGATTTCGTGTGGCGATCCTGACTAAGGATCGCTTTTCACTTGGTGACTACAATAAGTTGTATGCCAAAAAGATTAGACCTGTCGAGATTATTAAGAAGATCAATCTAAATGCCTATCGGTTGAAGATGCCTAGTCACATTCGTACCACTGATGAGTTCCATGTTAAACATTTGATTCCTTTCCACGGTGATTCTTCTGATGATGATACAACTGCAAATTCGAGGTCAAATTTTCTCTACCCTGGGGAGAATGATGCAAACGGCTACAAGTAGTTTCTGTCTTATCCATTTTTGTTTGTCAAAATTCATGGAAACTACTTAGTCTAAACAAGTAGTTTTTATAAACTACTTGTTTAGACCAAGTAGTTTTTATCTTATTTTATCAATAATCGTAAAACCACTTGTTTAGAGCAAAATAATTTATAAAAACTACTTGCTCAGACTAAATAATATTTTCTTAAACTAAGTAGTTGTAAAACTATGTAGTTGTAAAAACTACTTGGTCTAAACAAGTAGTATTTTCTATATGTATTTTTATTTATCTAGATTTATAAACACTACTTGGTGTGAGAAAGTAGTTTTTATAAACTACTTGCGCAGACCATGTAGTTTTTTCCTTTTATTTTTCTTTGTCTAAAATCATAATAACTACTTGGTTTAAGCAAGTAGTTTATAAAACTATTTAGTCTGAACAAATAGTTTTTGACTAATTCATTCTCGTTAAGTATGTTAACATATTTACTTGATTCTAGTAAGCAGATAGCATACATTATTTAAAATGGAAATTAATATTGTCAGTTTTATTGGGTGAGGCCCTGAACATAAGTAACTAAACATACTAATTCACGTGTGATTCAAACATACCTATGAGATCAATAATTAAACTTGCCTACCAATTACTATCATCTTTTCTCTCTGTCATATAATATAGCTAGGTAAGGTAACATTACTAACATATTCTGACAATTGCTAGTCTTATCTCTATGGGCACTATACTTGTCTGTAGTGAACTAGTAACCATATGATGGAGATTTCTGAAGAGAAGTCTATGGAGTTGATCCTACCTTCATGCACAAACATTTGGGTTAGGCAGTTTCCTGTCCTCTCATCCAAAACGTTCAAACCTCCACGACCCTCGGCAAAATATAAACAATTTACATTAGGCGACGGTTGAAAGAAAGAGTATATAGTCTTGTAACCAAGATAAACCAAATTAAAGACCTCTTTCTCAGCATCCAATACTCGATTGAACCCATCATAACAGTTCAAGGATCATCAATCAATGACGTTTGATGCTATAAGATATCAGTATAATTAGACTACCATGGAACATAAGTATTCTTCTGAAATATATATACCAATTATTGGCTCGTTTGTGTCAGCTTGAATGAGCAAGAATTGCCAATAATATAACTTAAACATGAAAAAATTGCTCTAATAACCATCGTAATTCAATTACTGGTAATTCAATTGCGTGCAGTTTAATTGCTTGTAAAATAAGATTATCATGTTTGGTTATGCATGAGAATCTATAATGTAATGGAAAAATGACTCTAATGACCATCACAATTCAATTATTGGTAATTTAATTGCGTGCAATTCAATTGCTTGTAAAATAGGATTGCCATATTTGGTTAAGCATGATAATATATGATGTGATGAGTGATAATTAATGATTTGTTTGTATTTGGTATATGTTAACTTTTGTTGTAAATTTGAGTAAATAAGATGAAGTTACTCAAATGTCATTTTAGTTATATATTATCTAAAAAAAAATTTTGACGTGTAATTTTAACATTAATTTTTTTGATTAATTTTAATTAATAGTCAAATAAATTAATAATGCTAAACTAATTTTACAAAATATTTTTAATTAAATTAATAAAATAAGAGATATAATAAAAAAAAATTTCAAGTGAAAATTTAAACATTAATTTTAATTTTTTATCAATAGTTAAATAAATTAATATTGCTAGACTAAAATTTAATAAATTTATTTTTAATTAAATTAATAAAATGAATTTTAATTAATTTTAACTTAATAATGTTGGACTAAATCTAAAAAAACAGTAATTAAATTAATAAAGCAAGAGATATAATAAAAAAATATTTTCTTGTGAATATTTAACATTCAATTTAATTAATTTTTATTAATATTAAAATTAATTAAAAATGCTAAACTAAATATTAATAAAGCTAATTTAATTAAATTAATAAAATGAGAGAGAAAATCTGAGAAAAATATTTTGATGAGGGTAGGAAAGTAATTTTATTTGATATTAGAATTGCAATTACATTATAAATTAGGACTACTTCCATTTTATTCTGCAAGTCAATCGCCTCAAAAGATTGTAAATTATGATTGCATGCAAATTATTATTGTAGTCTTATTTAAGGATTACTCTAAACAACCATCGTAATTCAATTACAAAAAGATTACAAGATGATTACAAAGGAGAATAACACGAAACAAACAAGGGCTAAAGGTAATTCAACAATTACGTCAAACATTGCTGATATATGTGTGGTATACATATAATTAGCGTCTGACTTTCTTCTAATGAGGATTAGAAGTTCGGCTCTACAAATAGCACTAAAAGAATCAAATGCCAGCACCCACCGATAATTTAAACTTGAACAAGTAAAAAATTATTCATTGCCATGTGGACACGGAGGAAACCAAAGGGCTCGCAGAAAGCAGTAGAAATGTGGAAATGAGTAACAAGGTTGAAGTCGTGAGACACCCGTATATAGATGGAAAGGATCAGCACCTCAAGAACGGGAAAGAACATCAGAAATAGAAAGATCATCAGAACGAGAAAGTTGACTAGTTAACGAGAACTAATAGACGAGGGACCCATGCATTCAAGAACAGAAAAAGGAACCTGAGACTCAGAGAACTATCCTAATGGGCAAGGCATTTGCAGAACAGTGTAAGAACAGGAAGAGAAGGATCAGTAGAAGAGCAGGAAAGGACGAAAGAGATCCGGAATGACAATCAAGTGGTATGATTGATTAGGTAGCTGAATGACTTAGACGAGATAGGATGATAGGCCACCAGGTGGCCATGACTAACTGCTTCGAACCACAAGAAATCATCAAGTGACTATGATTGATTGGTGGGTGAATGAGACAGATGGAAATGACAAGTAAGGAAGGGAAAGAGTACCATACTTGGCAGGAACATCCCCTCCCTTTTATTATTATTATAATCAATTCATGTAAATTAGGAAACCTATATAAGGCCAACGTACTAAGTGAAACAGGGTCATTCAATAAAACTCAAACAAATAGAACTCATAGCATTTATTACTTACATTTTCTTGTTTTTAAACACACACTCTATCTCCCTCATCAATACTCGTATAAATCAACCTTTGTTTAATACTTTTCCCTTTGATCCCTAATTAGCAGAAAAAATCATTTACATTTTGGTGTTCTTGTTGAGAATTTAGAGAAAGGCTCAAGAGACTCACCCTACAAGACCATAAACATGCCTAGAACTAGATCCAACGCAGCTTTAAATAAGGACAATAGAATCAGAAATGAAGATGAGCATGTAGATTAACTAACCCCATCGACGAAAATGTTACATACGATCCTAAACGGAATGCATAAGATGGAATGGAGAAACACTGAAGTAATATGTAATGCATGGTAAAATGTGTAAGATCAAATCAACACACTATAACAAGAAATTTTAAAAACGTGAGCAGAGGTCAGTCAACTGGAGTACCTAACAACTCCCTCTTACTCTCCAAGCCTACTCCCAGGGAGCAGTTTTTATTGTACGTAGTTGTCTCCACGGGGGCAGTTAGTGCAGTACTCATCAAAGAAGAGGAAATGAAACAGAAACATATATAATTCATAAGCAAAAGACTTGTAGTGGAAAAAATGAGATATAAACGGATGGAGAAACTAGTACTGGCCATTGTAATTGCAGCACGGAAGCTAAGGCTTTATTCCTAGGCCCACAATATCAAGGTGTTAACCGATTCTCTCATTAAAAGCCTTCTACGCTTGACGGAGGCAAGCGGGAGAATAGGAAAATGGACAATTGAGCTGAGCCAATATGGCATCAATTAGAAGCCCCGAACTTCAATAAAAGGGCAGGTGTTAGTAGATTCCGTAGCAGACTTCACAGAAGGGGAAGTTGAACGGGAAACCCACCAAACGGGAGAAGATGGAACATGGAAACTCTTTATTGACAGTGGTTCAAACAGTACAGGAGCAAGAGCATGGGTAGTAGTACAAACTCCCTTCAGAGAAATATTGGAACACTCCATCTCCTTAGAATTCAATGTGTCTAAAAATGAAGCAGAGTATGAAGCACTAATTGTGAGAGTATCCCTACTATGAGAATATAAGGTAAATGATGTAAAAAATTTCTATGATTCCATGTTGATCATGAAGCAGATGATGGGGGAATACGTAGCAAAATATGAACGGATGGTGAATTATTTGCAACGAGTAAAGGATCTCCTCAGCACACTAAAAAATTATGAGATCCAACAAATTTTGAGAATTGAGGACGGGCACGCAATGTCCTAACAAATCTAGGATTTTCAATACACTTCCTTTACAAAAAGGATTGTCCCCATGGAAATTCTGAAGGAGCCAAGCATCTCACTCCCGTGAAATAACGTGGCCGATGTAGAATTTGAACGGGAACCTAGTTGGCAGGATGATATAATTTGCTTACTAGAAGAAAGAACGTCTCATAAAGACATACTACTTGCCAAGAAAATGCAACAACGGGGTGCGAGGTATACAATGATTAACAAAATATTATATAAGAAAATGTTTGCAGGACCGTACCTGAACTATCTACGGGAAAAGGAGGCCCAATATGTGTTAATGGAAACTCATGAGGGCATATGCAGAAACCACAATGGGGCAGATCACTAGCCCATAAAGTTATGAATGAAGGATACTACTGGTCCAGAATGCATCAAGTTGCCAAACTGTATGCCAAAAGGTTCGACAAGTGTTAGCGTTTCACTCTCGTAGCAAAAATGGCCCCCGGAGAACTCAAAATTATGGTTAGTCCGTGGCGGTTCATGAAGTGGGCCTTGGATATTGTTGGGCCACTCCCTATGGCATCTGCCTAAAAACATTTTTTATTGGTAACAACAGACTATTTTACCAAGTGGATTGAGGTTGAAGCCTTTGCCAGAATTGGTGAGGAAGAAGTAAGGGGGTTCTTATGGAAAAACTTGGTGTGCAGGTACGGGATCACCCAGATCCTGGTATCTGACAAAGGACTTCAGTTCACCGGAAACTTAGTAAGAATATTTTGTGAAAATCTGAAGATCATGAACCGCTTCTCCATGCCTTACTACCCACAGGGGAATTGGCAAACAGAAAGATCCAACCGGGTCATACATGATAACCTGAAGAAACGGTTGGAATCCACCAAAGGAAAATGGATGGAAGAGCTACCCGCAGTCTTATGGGCATATAGAACGACCCTGAGAGAGACAATGGGAGAAAACCCGTTCACATTAGCATACGGGGCAGAAATAGTCATTCTTATAGAAATTGGAAGCTCCACCATCATATCACGGCTGTTCAAAAAGTGTTAGTAAAATTGGTAAGGAAGTTACGCATCCAAACTAAAGGTGTAAAAAGACAAAAAGAAACGAAAGTACCTGTATTAGAGAATGATTCAGGCTAATAACCATATTGTGGACAAACATCTAGTGGAGTGAAGAAGCATCCACATCAGACATGATCCCCTTCACCGACCACATGTGAAGAACGGGGGTCCTTTAGGAAGCTGACGTTGGCGGGAAGAGGTGGAGTGTGGGGTATCGCTGCCACCTCAAGACGCCAGTCTCCTCAGGCAGAAGCGGGGAACCATAGGAAGGATAGGTTGACTTCTTAGTAGGCGAGAGAGGGGGCAGAACGGTCCTCTCTGGAATAGGAGAAACCTCAGCAATAGGGGTAAGGAGATCAGGATCGGGGGAAGTGACATCCCTTGAGACAGTGCTTGATGAGCTGACGTTCCCCGTCGTCTGGCGCTTGCTCTCACCAGGTGTGCCTCACAAGTTACTCCTGCGATGCTTTAACATCTCGAGCTCATTATACGCAAAAAGGAAAGCTGCGTCCTTTTCTTCTGGCTTCTTCTATGCAGCTTCCGTTTGAGTCTCACGTTCTCTTTCTTCTTGAGCAAACTCCTCTCCTTCCCACTCTGATTCTGAAGACTTAGAAGAACTTATCTAAAACAACGAGAAGCGGGAGTAGGGATTGCAATGGGGATGGCCCAAGGAACTATTGTTGTAAAGGATGAGAGGGCAACAGATTCAGCAATCGAAATGGGTGCAACCGTGACTTTAATCTCTCTCCTTGGGTCGAGAAGATCTCTCCAGTCCCATTCTGGGCAATTGTAGGCGGCACGGAATCACGTGGCTACTTATATTGGAGTAAAGGACCTTTTGTTCATATTTTTATCTGCCCAAAACAAAAAATAGGTTAGTATTTAAAAATAAAAGCAACAATAAAATAGCAAAGTTAAGCAGAAACAGAAAAATAAAGAAGAAATGGGAGCTCTGACCACTTACCGAACTCTCCCCAGATCTAGGGAACAACCCAGCGGCCGTCACCACCCCAATTTCCACCTATGAGGAGAGTACCCTCCTCCCAATTTTTATCCCCACTAGAGAGGTCAGTGACTAGCCCTCCCCACTTCTCACTCGTGCGGGGAGCTAACTAATAAGACAATCTGCTTCTTTTCACTATATACACGCCATGGATATCATCTACACATGCATTCAAGTTGTGCTTCCTATTGAGGACTGCAATGGCTAAAAGAACCATGGAAGTGCTAAGGGTGTATTAGGAAGGGGCAATATTGAAGGTACTAAAAAATTCTTGAAAAAGATTAGAGAAAGGAAGCTTTAACCTTAAGTCCATGTACATCAGAGCTAGAGAGATATGGTAAGGGGGATTATGTGGGAAAGATTTCAGAATTCCTTCCCCGAAACCACAGGTTGCGTCTGGTAGGAAGACGTCCTGATGAAGGGCAAGGAAGCGATTGAATTCATTCCAATTTCTAACTAGGGGGACATTAACTTAAAATGGTGGCTCCTCCATTACTTCCAGGGAAAGAGAAATGGAGAAGAAAAGTAAGAAGAAGAGTAATAACAAAGATGAAGAAGGGAAGAAGGAAAACTTATAGAAGATAGAGATGTGCATAGGAAGAAAAAATGAGGAAGACTACTACTTGATATAGGCTATGGACGCCAAAGTCAAATTCAAAACATTTAATAATTTTGAAGGTGAAAAGACACCAGTTCGAAAAAAAGGGAAGAGAAGTAACGTCCAGTCTACCTAAAGAGCAAGCCAATGACAACGCGGCAACCGGAGAAAAAGAAACCAATGGCCTGAAAATATCGTAAGTGAAACGACGCGCATAAGGAATGAAAGAAGAGTCCTACACGCATGCGTGTCGCGACAAGATCTTCCCTTAGGAAGATAAGATGATGCAAAGAAAAGACATAATGCAATTTCCAATGAGCGTGCCATGCAACTATAGAAATGAGGCAATGATAGTATGTCATTTTATTATTTAAAAATGATATCTTCTTTGCACAACAATTAATGTTTTGCAGGATGAAAGAAGTAATGAACAGGTGAGAAATGAACTAAAGATCAGCATCCCCTAAAATTGGACACGTGTTGGGAACATTCATTGTGCTTCGACGAGCATCTTCGAAGAGCAATGAAGGGTAAATGAACATGTAAAAATTACCCACTGCCACATGGACACGGCAACCAAAGGGCTCACGGAAAGTGGTAGAAAAGTGAAAACGAGTAACAAGGTTGAAGTCGTGAGACACCCGTAAACAGATGAAAATGATCAGCACTTCAAGAACGCGAAAGAGCATCAGAAGAGGAAAGAGCATCAAAATGGAAAAATATGACTAGTTAACGGGAACTGACGGAAGAGGGGCCACGCCTTCAAGGATGGAAAAAGGAACTTCGGAATCGGAGAACAATCCTGAACGGGTAAGGAACTTGCTGAAATATACAAGAACGGGAAGAGGAGGATCAATAGAAGAATGGGAATGGACGAAAAGGATCCAAAATGACAGTCAAGTGACATGATTGATTAGGTAGGTAGCTAAATGACTCAGACGAGACAGAATGACAGGCCACCAAGTGGCCACGACTGATTGGCTCGAATCACATGAAATCACCAAATGACTATGATTGATAGGTGGCTGAATGAGATAGATGAAAATGACAAGTAAGAAAGGGAAAGATGGTCATACTTGGCAGGAACACCCCTCCTTTTTATTATTATTTTAATCAATTCATGTAAGTTAGGAAGCCTATATAAGGCCAGCGTACTAAGCGAAACAGGGGTATTCAATACAACTCAAGCAAATAGAACTCAAAGTATTTATTCCTTGAATTGTCGTGTTTTTAACCTCTCTCTCTCTCTCCCTCATTAATACTCATATAAATCAATCTTTATCAATATTTTTTCCTTTGATCCCTGATTAGGGGGAAAAATCCTTTACAAAACCCACATGAAAATGCAAACAGAAAACTGCTTAGCACAAAATGTATACTCACTGCTCAGTTTTCACATTGGCTTCTTACTGAAAAGGTAAGAAATATATACCAAGAACAATGTGAAAATGTTTGGTTTTTCTGTACACAGTTCAATCTCCTTTCCTTCCTTCTTAGTTATATTTAGAGAAATCCCACCAATCTCCAACTTTAAAAGAGTATTGACCTCCTCAGACTCTATTTTAAAGACCTTTAGAATGGAGTTTTGTATTACTGTTGGGGCCTCCACTTTAGGTTTCTTCTCTAGACTAGCTTTGTAAGACTTCATTACATGCCAATCATGAAAGGAGCGACACAAAATCTACAGATTATACATTTGTTTTAACACAAAACACCCACACACAGAATGGGAGAGATAGAGATAGATAGGTGAGAGAGCCACCACAGAGAGAGAGAGAGAGACATACACTAACACAAAGAGAGAGATGATGGAAGATTGAGATGTGAAAGAGAGAATGGAGAGAATGGAGAGGTTGTTGGTCGAAGAGAAAGAATGTAGAGAGAGAAAGAAGAAGAAAAAGTGTTTGGGTGTTTGCTTTTTTGATGATTTCAAGCACAAGAAAAGTCAACTTTTCAGCTCAAATTATAGAAATGTTAGAAAGAGTGACCCACCACACTGAGAGAGACAGGCACTCACACGAAGAGAGAGATGATGGAAGATTGATATTTGAGAGAGAGAACAGAGAGAATGGAGAGGGTGTTGGTCGAAGAGAGAGAATGTAGAGAGAGAACGAAGAAGAAAAAGTGTTTGGGGGTTTTCTTTTTTGACGATTTCAAGCACAAGAAAAGTCAACTTTTCAGCTCAAATTACTAAAATGGTAAAAAAAATTTATTTTGCAAAAATGATCAAAATAAATAATTTATTTACAAATTACACATATGGAAATAAATTATTTACATTATTCGGGACATTTTTATAAAAAGAAAATTCTCCATCCATTTTTACAGTTTGAGTCGAAAAGTTAGTCATTTTTATAGTTCACCCTTCAACTAGCCGTGGTACATGGTCAAAGGCCCGAATATATGGTTTTCAAAATTTTATCATTTTTTTCCAAAATGAGTCTTCAAATGACCATTTTATCTTAAAAAACTCTTTTTTACTTGGTGTCTATTTATTTAATAAGATCATATGTCGTTATTTTTATTTGAATAAATAATTTTCTCATAAATAATATATATATATATATATACCTTGTTGAACCATTTATAGGAACTTTACTATTTGAATCTTTTATTTTCTTTTAACAATTTAAAGTTTAATTTTGAGAATTTTTCCTATTTTAATATTCCGTCCATATTTAATTTAATTTTTCAATTTAATAAAATCTTTAAAAAATATATTATTTTTTCTCTTGAGTCAGTCCCTGTAAAAAAGAATCAATTAAATTCTAATTAAAACTTGCATGCGGAGACTCGTGCGAATTTCTTTAACCTTGCTCGGCCTAAATTTAAAAAAAAAAGCAGAGAGAATATGAACAGAATGTTTAAATTGCAACATTTGAAACTTTAATGTCGAAAATGTAACAATAAATAAAAAGTTTAGATGATAACATCATCTATAGTTGAAGAGAGTAAAATGAACTTTTCCCAAATTTTTATTAGGTAGGGATGCTGCAATTGGATCGAAATTGACCGGTTAGAGAACCGTATACACTATTTTTTTTATTCAAACCATTTTCACAAGATCGCATAGAAATAAAAGGAAAGGTAGGTAAGTGATAACGAAATTAGAAGTACAAATAATCACCAAATGGACACAAAATGAAAGTGAGAGATAAGGTGGGTATCGGGTAAGCTGAGTTTGTTTGGTTGGGGAGATTCACTCCATTAGCTCAAAATTTGAAAATTTAACAATACATTTACGCTGATTTTTTTGCTAAGTTTGAATAAATCAACATTTTGCTAATTTTAACTGCAAGTTGATATATTATTTATTTATAAGTTGATATTTTATAACTCATTAAAATAATTAAACTAATCAACTTATAAAGAATGATGCATCACATAATCATATAAAATTTGATTATATAAGGTTACTCAATTTTTTATAACTATCACTGTTGTGGGGACCGAGTTAAAAGTTCACGAAATTAGTTAACCAAATGGTAAAATTCAAGGATCAAGTTAAAAACATGTTCAAAGTTTATAGTGGCGTTAAATAAAATTTAAGGAACCAAAATCAAAAGAGCTCAAATGTAAGAATGGAAAACATGGCTTACTTGATAATTAAGTCTAAACTTTTCCAAAGAGAAAAATAATATTGGAAAAAGTATAAAATACCTCTTGAACTAAAGAGTTTTTACCATTAAACCTTTTACTCTGTTTACCACAATAGATATTAGAGAAATTGCCTCGGAAACACCACTTGAGAGTGAAAAGAAAAGGACACTTTGAGTTTTTTTAACGAAATGTCACCATTTTCATAAGAAAAAAAAGACTAATTTACCCGTGGTAGACTATAGTTTAGCAAAAAAAAATCTCTGCTAAACTCTGGTATAACATTTTGCCGTATACTTGCTAGAGTAAGATCTAGCAAATTTTTTTGAGTAGACACTAATCTAGCAGTGACCAAGTTCAACTTAAAAATTTTGAAATCTTTTTTGGGCATCTAAATTTTTTTACCTGTAAAAAGATTGATTTTTATTAAAGAAACAAAAAAGGGTCTTAAAATCAATTTTTTTACATACAATGCAGCTTGCTGAATTTGTGATTCATTATGAGAAGATGACGGAGCATATGAGGGAAAACGAGTTAGAAGAAGATTTTTGTTGCCACCAAGGCATGCCTCCCAACATAAATGAACGTGGACCTATGATAGTTCAAGCTGCACATATGTATACTCGTACTTTATTCCAACACTTCGAACTTGCATCAATACTGTCTGTTTTCATTAATAGGAAATGTATCACAGATTCTATTGAATATTTTCATGTTGGAGTACATGGGAAAGAAATGAGTTGGGAGGTTCTTTACCGCTAGTTTTTTGAGACAATTACTTGTTTATGTCACGAGTTTGAATCTTTTGAAATCTTATGTTGTCATGTATTAAGAGTTTGATTGAAAAAATGTTGTCAAAGTACCCTCACAGTATATCTTATGAAGGTGGACAAAAATGACAAAATAATGAGACACAGAATCAAGTTCTTCCTCTGTTTCACACACAAATCATAACATTGTTAAAAACATTGTGGCGTGATGAAATGGTGCATGCTACTTATAGGCTTGAAACAATTATGATAGAAACAGATGAAGGTAGTAAGATTGTGTTATTTTACTGGTTATGACTAGATAATTTCATGTATCAGGAGTTCGAAAGCAATAATTTCCTCATTTCCAAGACTAGGATCTTATTTTCAACCATTTAGTCAAATAAATCAAGATAAAATCTCCAATGATCTTGTATTTAAATTTTATTAGATTTATATGTTGTTTAAAATGATATGCAACTTACAAAATTTTGTTGAAATAGGCTATGTCCTTACCTTAAAACTTTATGAATTCAACGCAAGGTGGTGGTCATATTTTACAATATATCGAGGTAATTAATCTTTTTAATTGAGTTGTACATCTTTAAATTTATATCAACTAACATTTTTATGAGTACTGATTGCGTATATTCTAATTAATTTCAGGATCTCAATGGATATGAGACTATTTCGACATGTATACATGTATTAACTTTTCGTGGTTGATTGTTGTATCGTTATTACTTAATTTAAAGGATTAGTTAAATTGAAATAACATTCAATTAGAGTTTTTTTCAGCAGGAATTATTTATAAAATTATATCAATTACTTAAATTAATTAAGTATTAGTAAAATAAAATTAGTATAATTGAATAAAAAATATAGTCAAAATAATTGATTAGAACCAAAACAATTAAATAAAAAAGTGGAGTCGAAGTGAGAAGTGAAGAAGAAGAGTAGTTTAATAGGAAAATAAAATAGAAATTAAAAAAAATCGAATTAATAAAAAAATAAAACTCAACCAACTTATTAAATACTCAACTAATAAATTAAAAACCAACCACCTAAACATTAATTAACTGTCCCAAAAACTACAAATTTAATTTAAATTTAGTTTTGAAAACGTTTGGGGGGAAACAAAAAACAAAAAATATAATTTACTTTTACTATGACCTGAAATTCACAAGAAAAAAAATTAATTTTTTATTTATTATTTTAATGATTGTGGGACTCATGCTAAGATATTATTAATATTTGGCATGAATCTCACACATCAAGTGTTAAATTATGGCTGACGGCCATTTTGTGACCACCAACCACAATAATCTCTCGTGAAAGTGTGCGATTACTTTAATATTGATTTTCTTAAACTTTGAAAAAAGAACCAAAAGAGAAATGGCTTGGGGTCTAAAAATGGAGATCTAGGGCATGACAAGAGAAAATGAAGGATTGGAATGATTATCTAGGGCATGACAAGAGAAAATGAAGGATTGAAATGATTTTTTTCTTTAACTAGAGTTTTATTTTAAATCTAGAATAATGGGTTAAAGAAAACATGTGTGTCTCACACGTGCAAATCTAGCCGAATGAGGATGGAAAGGTTTTGCAACATTACTTTTTTTTTCAAATGGTTTTGCAACATTACTTTAATGTCTATTTTTTTAGTAAATAAATGATTATATTATGAAACTAAAATATAGCAACAAGGGGCATAGTGCATACCAAGAAACAAAACCCGAAACAAAAAAGTAAAAGAAAGATAACTAGACTTTTAAATTGAACGGATTACAGTAGCATTCTAGTTTCAACTATTACATCGATGTCCATTAATCGCAGAATCTGTTACATTATGCAAATTTCAGAGCCTATCACAGATCACATGTCTAACCTTCCTCGCAAGCATAGAGGCAGGAGAGGTCTTATCGGAAAAAAAATCTCGTATTACATTCCAACCACATAAAATAGATAACCGTTGAAAAAGTAATTTAAAAAAATCAAGCTTCTCAAAGATTTACTACGAGAAAAAGCAAGGCACCAATGTACTAGCTGAGTCCATTCACGAAAAGGCAATGTAAGATCACATCTCTTCAGAACATTCAGGCAATTTTTCTTGACCTAAGAGCGGCCCACAAAATGTGGTTAATATTTTTAGCAGCCCTAATACAAAGAACGAAATCGAACTAGTTACGTAAACCCCATAAGTGAATATGACCAAGAGTAGCAAGCTTTTGGTGCCAAGGAAGCTAAGTTATGAAACTATGATGTAGATAGCATACAGGAACCATATGAGCTTATCGTGGACAGAACCCACGTGGTAAAAATAATGTAATTACTTTTATTATGACAAAAATAATTACACTAAGTACTCCTTAACTTTCCAATAACTAAGACCGGCAAACTCTCTTTACACTATCACAACATATTAGACTACTCACACTCTAACCCACTCATTATATTACTTTTTTGAAACTCTTTGGACACTCACTTGAGCACATACTAATTTTTTGTCACACTTGAACACACACACAAAGGACCAAGGTCTTATTCATAGGTGTCTAAGTCTATTAGTAACCGACTTTGCCAAAGTGCTAAAAAAATCTAGCACATGGGCTTAAGCCCAATGCTAGAAGTTTCTAGCTCCTTCACTTAGAGGCGATGTTGCCTCTAAGCCCAATATTAGAAATTTCTAGCTCCTTCACTTAGAGGCGGTACTGCCTCCATAATTCTCCCCTTCAGCACCGACTCATTTTTCCTCTTTCTCATGCTTAGTTGTTCTCTTAGCTTCTAAAACCTTGTAGTGTTGAGTCCTTTAGTGAACAAGTTTGCTACTTGATCTTTGCTCTTTACTTGGTGCATCTCCAATTCCTCTTATAGTAATTTTCTTTTGGAAAATGAAAATGTACCTCCACATGCTTCGTCTGGGCATAGAAAACTGGATCTTTTGCTAGATGAATAGTAGACTAATTATCGCAGTAAAGTGGTACGGCATAGTCTGTAAACTGGTGTAGGTCCTTCATCAGTTGCATTGGCCACATACTCTCCTAAACTACCATTGATGCTGCTATTGATTCTACTCTATACTCTGCTTCCGTGGTTGATAAAGACACTAATGGTTCTTGTTTGCTACACCAAGATACAACTCCAGATCCAATCTTGAACACATATCTAGTTGTTAATCGACGGGTATCATGATCTCTAGCATAATCAACATCACAATATCCAGCAATCTTAAACGCGATACCTTTCTTATATAAGAGACCATAGACAATAGTATCTTTAACGTACCTTAATATTCACCGTACTACTTCCAAATGATGTTTCTTGGGATGTTGCGTATATTGACTCACTACACAAATTGCATATGAAATATATGGTCGAGTTAATGTTAGGTAAATTTGACTACCAATAAGTTGTCGATGCATTGGCCCATCTTGTAAGTCCTTGCCTTCATGAGCACATATCTTGACATTGACTTCCATTGGTATTGATATGGTATTGCATTCGACCATTCTGAACCTTTGCAACAAGTCATTTGCGTACTTTCGTTGGCAGAGAAATAAACCTTCCTTAGTTTGATCAACTTCTAATTCAAGGAAGTGTTTCAATTCTCCAAGCACCTTCATTTGAACGCGGACTGACAGGTTCTCCTTCGTTTGACAAATTTCTATTTCATCATCGCATGTGATGATGAGATCATCCACGTATACCAGTACAATCATTATACCAGTACAATCATGATTTTTGCTTCTTTTACCTTGACGAATAAACTTGAATCTACATGCGCCATGACATCCACTCTCCACTAAAAAATTAACAATCTTACCATACATGCCCTTGGGCCTGCTTCAATCAATAGAGCACCTTTCTTAGTTTATATACATAGTCAGGATAAGCTTTATACTCGAACCTCCTTGATTGGACCATACATATTTTTTTATCTAGTTCTCCATGTAGAAATGTATTCTTTACATCCATCTGTATAGTCTCTGGTCTTTACATGTTGCGAGTGCTAGCAGGACTCAAACTGTTGTGATCTTGGAAACTAGGCTAAATGTCTCATCATAATCTAGCCTATACTATTGACAGAATCCCCGAGGAACTAGTTGAGCCTTATATCTCTCAATCGTTCAATCAAGACAAATTTTCATATTGTAAACCCATTTGCACGATATGGTTTCATTTCCCTTGGCTTTAACACCAACTCCAAAGTTTGATTCTTCTTTAGAGCGCTTATCTCTTCTTTCATGGCTTCCAACCACTTGGTGCTCTGAGACGTCTCTTCATATGTATCAGGTTCTCTGAAGCTTTCTTCTTTAGCTACCGCAACGTTTGCATACTTGGGATTCAGTTTTCATATTCTTATTGATCTTCAAAGCTCTGGACTTACTGCTTCTGGTTGCTTATCACTCGCATCGTTTGCTGCTCTTCGATGCACTCCTGTTTACCAGGGACTCTATGTTATCACGTCCTCAATATCATCTTCTTGGATTTGTTCCTCTTCAGCCACTTCTAAAGGCGACTGTATCTCAACAACTAGCACCCCATCTTCTTTTGTAAATTGTCTTCATTTCCTTCGAATCTGGTAACTCTTTCTTTTGCGATGATAACCATGAGGAAGCTTCATCGAACACCATATTCCTTGACGTATAACACTTTTTACTTGTAGGGTCATAACATTTCCACGATTTCCTTTGGCTATCGTATCCTACAAAGATACATCGTATTGCCTTTTTATCAAACTTGGTATGCAGATGACTTAGCACGAACACATAGCAAACACAGCCAAAGACACGAAAGTGGCTAAATGTAAGCTTACAACCCCACAGTTTCTCAAAGGGTGAAGCAAACCCTAACTTTGGTTGGGGAAGTCTGTTTATCACATAAGCAGTTGTCCTCATACTTTCTACTCAAAATATTCCTGGCACATTCTTTGCATGTAGCATGCTTCGACAAGTCTCTGGTAGGTGATTTCTTCCTCTCAGATACTCAATTCTATTGTGGTGTATTTGTGCATGTATATTGGAGGCGTATGTGACATTCTTATAGGTACTATGAAAATGCGCCAAACGTGTATTCACCACCATTGTCTGTTCACAGGCATTGAATCTTCTTGTCGACTTCTCCTTCCGCCATTTCTTTAATTTCTTTAAACTTTGAGAATGTTTCAGATTTTTCTTTTATAAAGAAGACCCACACGTACCATGAGAAGTCGTCAATGAATGTAACCATGTACAACATCCCACTTACCTTAATCCGTGAATGATTATTCTTCTAATTCTAGAATCAAACATGCCATCAGCAGAGTCTAATGTAGAGATTTCACGATAGAGAGACTTACCTTAGTAAAATATTGGCTTATCATCATTTCGCACGTGTTATTGTGAGAAGCTCATTCTACAGAAGTTTCTGCCTTGAATCATTCTTCTTCGAGAACAATGCAACAAAGGTGTCCCACGTGTCCTTGGGTGTGTTTGCTTGTATGATATGCTCCAACATCTCTTCCTCAATTTGGATCTTGATGACAAACATTGCCTTGCCAGCTCTTATCTTCCATTTCTTTAGAGTTGCAGGATCTTTTGGTGGTACAGTCTCACTACCGCTATCTCTTTCACTTGAAGGTCACCCATCGTGGCTCGGTTAAACTCAAGCAAGCTTGATTTCCAAAAACAAGCTCCACAGTACTAGACCACACATGATATATGCAAGAAGCTCAACAAACGATTCTCAAAATGAAACACTCATAATTTAGACATGGCCAAAATTTGACCTGCTCTAATACCACTAGTTGGACAGAACGACATGTGGTGAAAATAATGTAATTACCTTTATTATGACAAAAAGAAATTATACCAAACACTCATTGGTTTTACAACAACCAAGACTTACAGACTCTCTTTACACTACTCACACTTTAACCCACACTCACTATATTACTTCTTTGAAACTCTTTGAAGTCTCACTTGAACAGACACTTATTTTTTGTCACACACTTCACACACGCAAAGGACCAAAGGTCTTTTTTATAGGCTTCTAAGTCAGTTAGTAACCGACTTTGTCAAAGTGCTAGAAAATCTAGCACATGGACTTAAGCCTAATGCTAGAAGTTTCTAGCTCTTTCACTTAGAGGCGATGCTACCTCTAAGCCCAATGCTAGAAATTTCTAGCTCCATAACTTAGAGGAGGTGCCGCCTCTATAACTTAAGTCCACTTAACACTATGTTAATTAACCCTAAGTGCCATAAAGGCTGACTTAGTGAATTTGCCATTCTTGCTAGCTTATTTGCCATTCTTGCAAGCTTATTTTCCATTCTTGCTAGCTTTCCATCGGTCCTCTAAAGTGATGACATGATGGACAATCGGAATACCTTTAATTGCCATAAGAGCTTGACTATTGGTAACGGGCCATCACCAATCTTCATTATCACTACTACAATGACGTGCGTAAAAAATTAGTCATGTCGGGAAGTACAAAAGTTGTTGTCATCCGCCTTCTTTTTTAAACTTGATGACGGTTTAGAGAAGTGTCGTTGTGGTATAATAACAATATGACGGTAGGTAGTATACCCTTAGTATTAGTAGAAGGAAGACAATGACAGATCTTGGAAACCCCGTCATTTTTTAAATAAAGACAAAAATGACGGTGTGGTAGTCTACTTGTCATTTTAGCATAACTCAAAAACACGACGGGGTGTCCATGCCCCATCGTGTTATTAAACCATCAGCACAAAATGACGGGGTTTCCGAACCCCATCATTTTTATATAATGACATAAAATGACGGTATAGACCCTTCTTCATTTTTATGACCAAAGCACGACGGGGTCTCGATACCCTGTCATGCTTTGAGACCTATATATATATATATATATATATAATAACCCTAGACTATTTTATTCCATCTTCTTCCCCCTGCCTCATACGCGGCTGCCCCACCATTCTTGTCTCCTTACGCCACCGGATTGCTTTGCTTCCACCATCATTTTCATCATCCCCAACCCGTCATTTTCATCAATATTCCATTGATTCGGTAAATTTTCATTCTGTAATTTTTGATTTGGTAAAAAATAATTCCACCGTCATTTTCATCTTCCACCATCATTTTCATCTTTCATTTATTATTCGAAGGAACCATCATTTTCATTGTCATTTTCATCTTCCACCATTGTTTTGATCTTCCATTTATTATTCGAAGGAACCATCATTTTCATCATCTCCATTGAACCACCATTCTTGAACTTTCAGTTTTTTTATTTGATTGTATCATTTAAAAAGATTTTTGCCTTTCAAAATAATCACTTTCGTATTCCAGATTATCATAATTCATAATTTTGATATTATTATTTCATAGTTATAATTTTCAGATTACATATGTTCATGTATTGTCTTTAAATTCTATTCTAAAGAACGAATATTGCATATAATCTCTAACAAGATGTTCAATCTTTTTTTTATCGAGTAAGTATAATAATCTCAATCTTTTTTTATCATGCTCATTATTTTTTATAATGGTTCTTTATTTCATACTCTATTTGAATTTTTGTTTTGTGCTGCTATATAGGAAACATATGACTTCTTGAGGAAGAAGTATCCTAACAAACCAAGGAGACATAAATGGCTACAAGATGAACTAAACCGGACATTTATTTATTGGTTGCGTGATCAGAAAAATGATATTGATGTCTCTATAAGTGTAACAAATATATTGAGATGGATAAAATACATCCCAACTTATGAGGTCAAATATTTTAGCTACACCATGAATGACTATAGATTTCATACAAAATGTCGTGATAATGATCGATGTTTTCAGAACAGTAGAGTTAGTGTAGTGGCACATACGATGCAAATTGCAAGTGCTAAGGATAACGATCTTATTTATTCAGACTTGTCCTTTTATAAAGTGATCCAAGAAATTTGAGAGCTTAATTATCATACGTTTAGATTCTCAGTGTTTAAATGTTAGTGGGTTGAGGATAGTAATGTGATCAAAGTTGATGATCTTGGATTTACATTAGTTGATCTTGCAAGATTAGGTTACCAATGAGCCTTTCATTTTGGCTTCATAAGAAAAATAAGTTTTTTATGTCGAAAATCTAAAAGATCCTAGATGGTCAATTGTCTTATCTTCCACTCAAAGACAATATCGTAAAAGTATTGTTGAGGATGATTTATGTGATACATTATTATATTGTTATTTGTTTGCGAAATAGATGCCTTCTGCTGAAACATTTGACACAAATGGTAAAACAAGGTTGCTTATGTTCGATCAAATGATGAAGGCACTATGATCATTGAAGGTATTATATGTAACTATGTCTTGTGGTTAGTATGATATTGGTGCATTTATAATTTGTTAAACTTTGTATGTTTTATCTTTTCCTCATGGTTAAACTAAATAGTTTATAATGCAACACATGAGTGGATAATGAAGCAGTAAATATCAAATCAACAAAACAAGTATGAATGGTAACTTCATTTTAATACTCTTTTACATTACTTCGTAATTGATGGGTTAAACCAACCTTTATTTTTTACAGGGTTCATTAACTGAGTAGATCGATTTGGGAGCAACTTAAACAACTTAAAGAAGTATTCAAAGTTCATTAGTTTCAAGGTTTTTGTAATAAATTACGCTATTTATTTTTTCTCGTCTACAATTTTAGAAATTTTGAGGATAATCATATTGAATGCAATGAAAAGTTATATTGTCTACTGAGATATTTGTCATATTTTTCTATTCTCATTTATTGTTCAATTTTAACAGGTTGGCTTAATTATACTATAAATATACTTAAACAAATATATATTATCAGTGACCACAGTTTGTATACACCGTCGTAAATATATAGTAAAAATGATGGTTTCAAAAATTAAATAAATAATAAATAATAAACAACGACGACGGGGTCTATACACACCATTGTTAAAGAAAATTCAACAACGACAAGGGTGTGTTCAGTAACCGTCGTCGAAGAACTACAAAACTGTTGGTAGTCATGGTGCATCCGCGGCAGAAAAGTGGAGGCGCGTCGCCCTTTAAAAAAATTAAACTTTTAATAAAAATTGGATCTCTTCATAAAATAAAACTTGCGTAATGCTACGATAATCAAATAAAAACTTTATTGAACACTCTATTCCAATCAGTCAGGATCCATTATATATTTATAAGTTAAATCTACAACATACAATGTTAGGAATCATATACATGTTGTAGCATATATCAAGTGTCCTTGCAAAAACTTATGATCCTTCATTCCCACGAAATCCTTTCAACGATTAGTAGACTTCGAGATCCACACCAAGATCTTCCAAGTCAATCCTGAACGTGCTAGGACGTGTGTGAGCACGTAGATTATTACAAGACACTTTTTCTGTTTCTGTATGTTCTCAACACATGAGATCTAGAAATTTACTGAGAATGACTTTATTTAGACGATTCTCTACAAAAACGTGATGATTATGCTTTTAGATATTTGATTAACGTTTAATCACAGAAGAAAATCTCTCTAACACCAATCGTGTTCTAAATTCCACTCTTTATCGACGAACTGATGATCTGATCAACTGATTCTCTCCTCCTCTTTCAACCACCTAGGCCACTAGAATAATATCTATATATATTTTACATAAGGGCGTATCATATTTTTAGGAATAAACTAAAATAATATTTAATTATAAAATTACCAATTGCAGGAGGACCCACTGTAATTGTACACAACTGCTGTGCCACAGGGCACTGTAGTGTGCCGTGAGGCACAGTAGCACCCAGTAGTCCATGTCAAATTTTAATACCCTATCAGTGATTGAAACATGACAATTACTACGAATTATATATTTATTTTAATTAGATAATTATCTAGATATCAATTAATTCAAAATTTACATATATGATTATTCCTATCAACAAATTCATCTGTTATTTCACAAATAACAGATTTAGTTGATTTAAATTATTATCTAATAATAATTTAATTATCTAATTTCATAAATTAGATATTATGTCTCACCTATCGATAATTAAAAAATTAATATATATATATATATATATATAATTTTTGAAAATTATATTTAAATATATAAATAATTCAATTAATTAATTTTTAATTAATTAATCACACATAATTATCTCATAATTATATACTTGCCATAGAATTAAAATTCCTTTTGCAAGTCAGTCTTTTTCTCATGTCCTCAAATATTCATACCCTAGACAGCGTAGTATAGTGACTTGGGTACCATGGACCTAAAATCATGAGCTCTAATAAACCATATTTTTAATTAAATAATCTTATTTATTAATTCCATTATTACTCCACTATAAATATGAAATTGCACTTTTAGAGATTATAGAATGTATTTACAGAGTATTCTCATGTAGTCCAGTGACATAATTATTTCATGTAGTTTTGTCCTCTAATTATTGGTTCGTAAATTAAAATGGGTCAAAATTATTGTTTTACCCTTCTAATTATCTCCTGATCCTTAAGTATCATTAATCCACTCGTGAATTGCTAATTTATAATCTTAGTTTCGGTCAAGTCACAACTATCCACATGAAAACTAAACTACATCACTTCCTCCTATCTTCTTAAGAAGTCCAACATTGATATTGGTACAGCTCGAAATTAATTACTAGTTAAATAATAATCCTATGAGTATTTAATTATCAGTTAATCCAATCTCATTGGTCTAAGTTCATTTAACTTTTTGGTGCGTCTAAGTCATAATTAGGGAAACTTAGATTAACTAATAAATTATGTTCATAAACTTTAATAAAACTCTTTTACTAAAGTCAGTAAACTTAAATGTTACTATAGCCTTTAGTGTTGTGTGATTACCAAGTTTTAACTACTTAAAAATTAGTAGTTCACATGCAATTGATTTAATAAAACAATACATATAAACATATTAGGACAATCCTAAGAATTCATGCTTCTATAGATGAGATGCATGATTAAATAAAACTGTGTGAGATTTTTCATGTATGGCATGTGATCGACTAATGCATGAACATGTTATCAAATATAACAATTAAATAAATATTTAATAATTAAATAAAATAATAATGGACCGAGTGACTATTGGGTATTTCTAAATTACAACCCTTGAAATAAAGAAATAAAATTACAAAACGGACTCCAAGAATACATATTTCCTAAATATTATTTTCTGCTCCTGATGTCCATCTTCATATTCTTCAAGCTTTGAACAAAAGCATTTTTAATTAGAAAAACTATTTTTCTTAATAAAACAATTTCTATAATTATACCTTCTAATATAGTTGACATTGACTCAGTCAATTAAACACTTTATTTCATTTGGTCAAACTTAGGTCAAACACAAGAAACCTATTAATTTTTAATTTTCATAAAATCAAAAATTAATAATTAATTTTAAAATTATATTGATTTCAAAATTTAAATGGATAATTAAAAGAGTGAGTTTTAATGAAATACTTAGGTGATAGAGTTGGTTGCATGATTTGTTGAAAACTTTCCTAAAACGTGACTGACGCATGGCAATTACTACGAATTAAATACTTATTTTAGTCAGATAATTATCTAGATATCAGTTAATTCAAAATTAACATAGTTTATTATGCATATCAACTAACTTATTTGTTCTTTCACAAATAACATATTTAGTTTATTCAAATTATTATCTAATAATAATTTAATTATCTAATTTCATAAATTAGATATTATATCTCACTTATCGATAATTAAAACAAATGTCACTAGCCTAATTAACAAACAGACTTTAACGAGTGAATTAAAAGATCCAATAGACATGCATATGAGTTCATTACTACTCAAGATTCAAACTGATTTACATATGATCATCGAATTGATTTGTATTAAATCTGTATGATAAATGACACGTTAATAAAAATATTAATTCACACCGGTCATGTCATATATAATCTTTATATAAAGTACATTCACTAAGATGTCTATCCACATCAATGATCTAGATCTAGATCACACGCTTTCATAATTATTAGTGAACCGTAATAGTAACCATTCATTAAAGATTCCATACTTTAATATGTTGTTGACAATTTTATTCATTATCTATGATCTTAATTCTTTCTTACTAATACAATATCATAGTCTCATTAATGAATATGACATTTTCAGATATTTATATAAATTATTCAACAATAATTTAAAAGAACAATTATAAGAAAAATGTAATCCTCTTTAAATTTCATATCAAAATGTGAATACACATGTTTTGAGAGCATAACCCCCAACAAAAACAACCATTGTTCTAGTGTGCTTGAAGATGATGGTGTCTGGAACGGCCATCATTTTTTTACTCGTCATAACAAATATGTGATATTTTATGGCACATTTTAAGACGATGGGTGTCTACCCGTCGTCTTTGGTTTTAGTGATGGGAAATCTCCATCATTAAAAAATAGTTTTGTAGTAGTGTATGGATAACTTCTCTCACCTTATAACATTTGTTTCACCCAGCATCTGAAACCAAAGTCCTACCATACACATCAAAAAGTACACCTAAAGGATTCCATGGATCACAACGTAAAGAAGTATCATTCCCATTTCCACAACAACATCACATAAAGTACCAAAAGTAGGAACACCTTTCATGAGTTTTCTCCAAATCCAAGAAGGATTTGAAGGTAGTTAGCAGTAAAAACTAAATCATTCTTAGGGAAATTTTACGATGCCGAAAAGAAATTCTCGGCATTCATGCTGGGCTTTTGTGGCTCATAGATTACAGTTGGAGCAATCTGGGCCACACAAAGCCCAGCATGTAGCAGGTTTTTTTTAGTTTTTTTTTTGTTCACCAAATACGCAGTGGGGTTCACCAATTAAGTAATGGGGTTCACCAATTACGTAGTGGGGTTCACCAAATATGTACAAAAGAATAATTCTTGGAGGGGTTCGCCAATAACGTAGTGCGGTAACCAAATACATAGTGGGGTTCATCAATTATAAAGTGGGATTCACCAAATACGTACAAAAAATAATTCTTGGAGGGGTTCACCAATTACGTAGTGGGGTTCACCAAATATGTACAAAAGAATAATTCTCCGAGGGGTTCACCAATTACGTACTAGGTACACCAAATACGTAGTGGGGTTCACCAATTATGTAATGGAGTTCACCACGTACAAAAGAATAATTCTTGGAGGGGTTCACCAATTACGTATTGGGATTCACCACATACGTAGTGGGGTTCACAAATTACGTAGTGGGTTTCACCAAATAATTACAAAAAAATAATTATTTGAGGGGTTCTCCAATTACATACTAGGGTTTACCAATTACGCAGTGAGGTTCACCAATTACGTACAAAAGAATAATTTTTGGAGGGGTTCACCAATTACATACAAAAGAATAATTTTTGGAGGGGTTCACCAATTACTTAAGGGGATTCACCAATTAGGTAGTGGGGTTCACCAAATACGTACAAAGGAATAATTCTTTTAGGGGTTCACCAATTACGTAAGGGGATTCACCAATTACGTTGTGGGGTTCACCAAATGCGTACAAAAGAATAATTCTTGGATTGGTTCACCAATTACGTAGTAAGATACACCAAATATGTAGTGGGGTTCACCAATTATGTAGTGGGGTTTACCAAATACATACAAAAGAATTATTCTTGGATGGGCTCCTCAATTACGTAGTGGGGTTCACCAAACACGTACAAAAGAATAATTCTTGGAGGGGTTCACCAATTATGTAGTGTGGTTAACCAATTACGTAGTGGGGTTCATTATATACCTACAAAAGAATAAATTTTGGAACCAAAACTGTTTGAGTATGTAGGTCTCTAGATAAGCTTCGATTTGATATCTTACAGGCCACGTGGTTCCACTTGAGTCAAAAGTTATGTCCCCACAAGTTGACTTGCGCCAAACGCATGTGTATCTGGCGTTTGGAGCCGAAACGCCACCAGAAGGCCCCAAACGCCAGCCATGGGAGGTGAATCGCCAGCCATGACTGGCGTTTAGCGCTTTCTAGTGGCGTTTGGGACCCAAATTCCACACACAAAGTCATTTGACGCAGGTCAACTTCTGGAGGACATAACTTTTGACTCGAGTAGAACTACATGGCACGTAAGATATTAAATCGAAGCTTATTTAAAGATCTAAATGCTTGAAAAGTTTTGGAGATTTTACAATAAGTATCAAGTAAAAAAATCTTTCCCCACTACATTTTAGAAGAACACCTCGAAGAATGATTAATTTTGTACGTGAAATATTTTGGTAAACTTCTTGAAGAATGATTGATTTTGTACGTGAAATATTTTGGTGAACCCCTCCAGGAATGATTGATTTTGTACATGAAATATTTTAGTGAACCCCTCCAAGAATGATTGATTTTGTACGTGGAATATTTTGGCGAACCTCTCTAAGAATTGTTAATTCTATACGTGAAATATTTTGGTGAACTCTCCAAGAATTATTAATTGTGTACGTGATATATTTTTGTGAACCCCTCCAAGAATAATTGATTTTGTATCTGAAATATTTTGGTGAACCCCTCCAAGAATGATTGATTTTGTACGTGAAATATTTTTGGTGAACGCCTCGAAGAATGATTAATTTTGTACGCGAAATATTTTGGTGAACCCTTCTAAGAATTGTTAATTCTGTACGTGAAATATTTTGGTGAACCCTTCCAAGAATTATTAATTATGTACGTGATATATTTTGGTGAACCCCTTCAAGAATAATTGATTTTGTAAGTGAAATATTTTGGTCAACCCTTCCAAGAATGATTGATTTTGTATGTGAATAAATAGTATTTTTTGGACCCAAAACTTTTCAAGCAAGTAAATCTCTAAATAAGTTTCGATTTGATATCTTACGGGCCACGTGGTTCCACCCGGGTCGAAAGTTATGTCCTCCAGAAGTTGAACTGTGCCAAATGCCTGTGTATCTGACGTTTGGGGCCCAAACGCCAGACACATTGGCGTTTGGCCCGCGCCACTAGTACATGAGCCAAACGCCATTGTAATTGGCGTTTGGGCCCCAAACGCCACTAGCAGGTCTGAAACACCAGTCATGACTGGCGATTCACCTACCATGACTGGAGTTTAGGGCCTGCTGATGGCGTTTGGCACGTGTCACTAGGACACAAGCCAAACACATGTTACTCTGGCATTTTGGCCCCAAACGCCATCAGCAGGCCTCAAACACTAGTCATGGTAGGCGAATCACCAGCCTTTTTCATACACACTTAGCTATATTCACACACTTGGACATTTTAAACATTTAACAATTTTCTTACACTTAGTCATTTTCACAAATTTGCTTATCTTCACACATTTAGTTATTTTCAAACACTTAAACCATTTTCACAACTTAGTCTTTTTTGCAACTTAATCATTTAACATACTATGTGTGTGAAAATGACCAAGTGTATGAAAATTGAGGTATGAAGTTGGAAGCGGGACCAAACCTGTAGACTTGGGAAAAGGAAAAGTAACCACAGTGGGAGCGGGACTGTCTGAAGCAAAAAAAAGAGAGCTTATCGAGTTCCTTATAAAGAATGTGGATGTTTTCGCCACCACTGTCGCCGAAATGCTAGGTATTGACGAGTCGATAATTTGTCATAATTTGAATGTGAGAGCTTATGTCTATGAAAAGATTTACTTTCTAAAAGAAACGGGTCTCTGAGCTCACTAAGAGCTTAAGTCCATGAGGAATGGTGTTTGCAGCACTCTACTCTAAAGGAAACCAAAAAGGAAGGAAGTTTTGGAAAGAAGAGAGAATAAGAGAAAGAACCCTGAAAAGGAAAGGAAAGAAGAGAAAGAAACCAAAACGGAAGGAAATTCTGAAAAGAAGAGAAAAGAGAAGAAGAACTATGAAAAGAAGGAAATTCTGAAAAGAAATGGAAAGAAGAGAAAGAATCTGAAAATGAAGAAATCTGAAAAAGAAAAGAAGAGAAAGAACTCTAAAAAGGAAAAGTTCAAAAATGCGTAGAAGGAAACTTTACTTAAGAAGGAATCTAGTAAGGTTGCTAAACAAAACATATTTTTCATTGATTATGAGGCACAATTATAATGAAAAAGAATAAAAAAGAATGGCAGAAGACGGAGAGACTTGAGCAGGAGCATCTTCTATTGAAGCACCCGTAAAACCTTTAACTTCTAGGGCAAGGGGCTGTTACGGAGGACGGTTTTCCATTACATCCTTGTAGACCGCACTATAAACCATAATCTCCCCTTGCTCAAACAGAGCCTGGTACTCCGCATCAGAAGCAGCTTTCCGATCAATGGCCACTTCTCTCGCCTTTTCAGCTTCAGCCCTGGCCAACTCAGATTCAGCCCTGGCCAACTCAGATTCAGCCAAGGCGTTCTTTGTGGTTTCGAGGGCTTCTACCAATCTCCGCTCCTCGACAACAGTGACCTCAGTATCATGCTCCATCTTCTTCAAAGATTTTTGAAGCTCAATCTTGCAGGCCATGAACTACTCATTCTCAACTTAAAGGTGAGCGTTTGTGGAGTTAACCAACAAAATCTCTCTCTGGAGTTGGATCAAGGCTTGATCATGCTGAGTATGAAAGTCTTGAAGAGTGTTGTGGTGAATGGCAGCCTGGAAAAGATAGAAAAATAAGTTGAGTAAGAAAATTATACAACTTCTGGGAAGAAGAGAAGAAAAAGAAAAACTTACCACAACAAGTCATGGCTCAGTCTGCTCATAAGATCGCCGATCGGAAGCCTCCTCAAGATTTCATTATCAGAATGAAACTTAATGTCGTGAAGGATAATGTGCGAAGCTGTCAGATCATTCAAAAAGTAAACCGTTTCCGGGATGGGAGCATTAGAAACATGCCTTAACTTCCACAGAGCAGGTGGGGGAACTACAATACCTCCAGACCCCGAGGAGTTTGCTGTAGCAGGGATGTTTGTAGTGGCAGCGGGCACAAAGAGGTTGAAGTGAGAGGCGGAAGAGGAGGTGGGTCTGAGCTCGAGGGAGCCTCGATCTGTGCAACGGGCGCACCGGGGACAGAATCAGCAGCGGTAGGAGTGGCAGCCGCAAGCTCTATACGGGAAGAGCTAGAGGTGCCACTACGAGCCTTTTTCTCAATTGGACTGACGGATTTACTTCGTAATCTTTTACCCATTCTTATACCATCTGTAGCTCGATCAAATAATTCTTAACGATCGAAGAACTGGAGCTGGAGTGATTGAAAACTGAACGAAAAGAGGGGGTTGGAATTGATGAAGAACATGCTAGAACCAGAACAACAGTTGGAGTTGAAGATGAAGACAGACCTAAAGTAAAAGTGGGAGCTAAAACAGAATAATGGTTGAGGTCAAGGAGTACTTTCCAATCCATTTCTTGTGCTCAAAGGTGAAAGGCAGCAGCAAGCTTTACCTTAGACTCTTTGGACAGATAGGGCTTCATATTTTTCTTTGCTGCAGAAGAAGAAAATCAAAAGAAATGCACATCAATCAGAAAATAGAGGGAATGAATAAGCAAATAAATGAAAATAAAGGCAAGAACCGAAGCTCCGGCGACTTCTTAAAAATTACCCATTTCTTAGGAATTGTCGAGCGGCCATCACCGCCCTAGTCCCCACCAATCAAGAGTGTGTCCCTCTCCCAACCCTTATCTCCTCTTGGGATCCCAGTTATTAAACTCATCTTTTCAGACGGATGAGGGGTAAGGTAATAAATATCAACTCGAAATTTAACTATGTAGCAAAGGAAGAGTTCGTCTAGCCCTAAACTAAAATCGTACTTCCCATACAAAGTATATCTACACCAAGGAGGATCCTATAAGAGCTAGGAAGGAATTGAGAAGGAGCAAAACCTAATGTGTGAAAGAACTGGGAAAACAAAGGGGAAAATGGAAGCTTAGGACCTGAGGCTATGTCAATAGGGCTAAGAGTGATTTGGTAAGGAGGATTACATGGAATGCCTATGGATTCGCTCCCTCCTATCGCACATATAACATCTGGAGGAAAAGATTATCATTAATGGGCCGTAAACAGTCTGAACTCTTCTGAGTTCCTTACTAAGGGTACAGGAATATTCCACTTCTCCGTAATCAAAGAAAATAAAAGAAGAAGAAAAAGGAGGATGAGAATGAGAACTTACGAGATAGAAAATGGAAAAGTGAAGGAAGGAAATGGGGAAGGAAACCTTATATAAGCAGCGGATTTCAAAAGAAAGTATAAAATAGTTTGTTAGGACGGGGCAATCGAGGGCTGAAGATAATGGAAATGTGACCGTTCGAATTAACAGCTTGGGAGATGTGAACGGCGAGACAAGAAATGAAAAGACGCGACTGTTGACAAGTAAAGATATGACATCTGGTGCGCTTGCAAAAGCATTCTTTGAATGGGAAGATGAAAGGTTGCTTCGGAATAGCACATATAAGGTATTCTCTGAACGGGAAGATGGAAGGTTGCTCTGAAATGACACTTGTAAAGCATTCTTTAAACGGGAAGATGAAATGTTACTTTGAAATGATGCGTGTAAAGTATTCTCTGAACGGTAAGGTGAAGTGACTAAAGAAGACGAGAAAGACAACCATAAACAATGCGTAAAAAAGGCAGGGAGTAATGATATATAATGATGGTAGAAAATTTTAATATTGTAAATTAATTTCACTATGAGATATTTAATGCAATCGGGGCAAATGTATAGGTAAAAATCGTCTGAGAAACCACATAAGCAAGCATGACCAATTAGAAGCAAAAAGAATAGATTGCCACTGTGGCCAGGCGAGAAAATCCCATCTGAACCATTGATTCCTTCATCTCTTATCTGACAGTTTAGATTTGAGTAGTTGTTGATACATATAAATTAAGCTTAATCAGTTGCTAGATTAGATAAATTAAGTCGGATGTGATAAGCTTAATCTAGAAGGTATATTTTGTTGATTCCTTAGGCATAAATGGATTAGCTAAATTTTGTAACTAATCAAGAGTCTATAAGTAGAGGCCAAATGTAAATCAATACACACATTACAAACTCAAGCAATTGTATACTTGTTCTTGATAACTCTATTTTTCTCTCTCTTATGGCTTTATGTTGTTTATGCAACTTTATGTATGATTTGGAGTTCACACAATTAGTTGATTTTTCAAATAAAAAGATTAATTTCAGAGCTTTCCTTGTATTCATTTGGTGCTCAGTGAAAAAAACTAATATTTGTTCTATATTGGTTCAATGTCATACACGGTGGAGGATCTTACTTTACTAAAAGCTTCTTTTTATTAAAGGTTATTCGTCAAAAGCCCCTCTTATTTCTCCTATACAAAATTGGATCAAATTTAATACTAATGTAGCTTCTTTGGGATCTCTTGGTATCAAAGATTCTGGTGGTATTTTTCGAATGTGTAGCCCTTTTTCTAAAGGATGTTTTTCAATGCTCCTCATTTTGGTTTTCAGTTTTGTAAATAGAATTAATTTTAGTCCTATACACTATTGAATATACTTGAAAATATGGATGGAATAAACTATGGTTAGAAAATGATTCAACTATGGTTGTTTAGCTTCTTTCTTCTTGTTCTAATATGGTTCCATGGAACTTACGCCAACCTTATTCTTGGACTCTGCTATCTGGTAGTTTAATGATCCAAAATTTTGTAATAATTATATAGGCAATGATTTTGCTGGGTGTTTTGCTTATCGTTTTAAATGAAGTCTTTATGGCTTGCGAGCCTTGTTTAATCTGGGACTGCGTGCTCATTTTATTTCGGCCTAGGGGCCTGCTTTATTTTGAGAATGCATGCTCTGTTTAATTATGATAGTCCCCATCATGTTACTTATAAATTACAACCTTCTTCTATATTTAGGAGGATTTGAATTCTAATCTTACCTCATCCTTTACACCATTACAAGAACATTTTGTCACCTTCTCCAGGTTGATCCCAATGCTCATCCTTCACCTCAGACTATACCCACGTTCTAAGGCCATTGATACATGCTTGTACTAGACCATAACAGTCAACATACACTATACACCTCATCCTTTACAACTTTACAAGAAATGCATGCAAATTATATTAGTATGGAAATATACATTTTCCGTCTTTAAATCAGATGTGGTCTTACTTCTCATTGATATGATATTTGAATTATCTTTAAAAGTAGTCTAGGAGAAATATATTCACATATATATGGGTACATACACATACACACATACATATATCTATAGATATATGCATATGCAAACAGGCAGACACACACACACATAACTAGTTCTGAGTTGATTGTTCAAGGGACCGTTCCCAGTCCTTCTCTCGACCGGCACACGACGTCCTGCTCTTGCCCCAGGAGTAGCTCGAGTAGTCCACCGACAACCGATGGGTTATATATATATATATATATATATGAGGTGAGTTTTCTTGATATTTAGTTCATGATGGCGTCTTAGAGCATCTTGTACCTGAGGTGGGTTTTCTTGATATTTGTTAATTTACTCTTGGTAAAAAAGTTGTAATCTTGATCAATATTGGACTTCTTCATGTAACGGTGTATGTGACCTTGTTGAGACTTGAAGCTCTGTGATTGAGGTTTATGCGAGTTACATCGAGTAGTCATTGGGACCGAGTCCCTATGATTTTAATCTGGCAGTCAGGCGGCTTGAGTTGGATCGGTGGTCATCACAACAAACTTTTTACACCTTCTTCTAAACGTATCATGAGGACTTGGTGTAAAAATTGAATTCCTTTTGATCTGGTGTAGACAATAAGATAGCCAGTCCATCGGGATTGCTTTACTACGAGGTTAACTTGACGCTGTGACGTTATAGGCTCTTCTCAAGGATATGATTTTTTTCAAAATCCTACATTGTATTCTCGTGTTGATCTATGCATGACCATGTATCCAGTACATAATTTTGGTATTTAATGTCTCATGATGGATGATTGAGTTATTACACTTAATAGCATGCATCATGAGGGTTGTTGCCATCCAAAGTTACATTTTTCTAGAAATCTAAGCCATGGCTGAAAACTGAAGGTTTTGATGCTTTGGATAATGACTCTTTCTTGTACCTCAATTTTTGAGTTTTTTTGTCTATCCAAGTCACTTGGTGATTCAGTTGTTCGAGTCGTCCATTGCTTTATTTGAAATTTATAACGACTTTGTAGCATAGCTTGCTACAACGAGGGTCTTTGAGCTAACCTTAATGAAAATTGAGCGATTCTTCTCTCAGAAAAAGAAAGATCTGTAAGTATATGTAAGGTGATGCACCCATCCTCACTTCCTGGGTTTGACTATATTTAGGAGTTACTAAAGGCCTTTAGTTTCTATGCCCCCAGGGTATTGACGAACTATATCCCATCGAGTTGTGGGTTTGTATTTAGTATTGTTGTTGACGTTCTTAATTTGAAATGCAATGCTTGCTCTGTTAAGCTCATCGTTGCTTCTTTGTGTGTTAATGTGTCTGCACACGTAAGTCGTCAATAAGTCGTCAATGCTCTCACTTTCTAGTAGTAGGTTATGGAGCCTTTTTTCCTTGTATGTTCTAATCATGTTTGATGAATCCTTGATGGTGAGGTCCTTTGGAATCATCTCCTGTAGAATACCAACGTCCTTTCAGGTTTGTGAGATTTTATCTAATCTCGATGCTATAGTCATCAGTGTGAAGTTATAGGGTTTTCTCAAGGATAAGATTTTTTTTTTGAAATCCTACATTGCATTCTCATGTTGATCCATGGTTGACCATGTATCCGGTACATTATTTCAGTATCTCATGTTTCATGGTGGATGATGGAGTTATTACACTCAATAGCCTGCATCCCGAGGGTTCTTCTTTCCATCAAGAGTTATATTTTTTAGAAAATTAAGTCGTGACTGAGAACCGAAGGTTTTGATGCTTTTGATTATGACTCTTTCTCGTAACTCAATGTCTGAGTTTTTTTGTCTATCCAAGTCACGTGGTGATTTAGCTGTCCAAATCGTTTGTTGCTTTATCTGAAATTTATAGTAACTTTATAGTGTAGCTTGGTACAACGAGGGTCTTTGAACTAGCCTTAATGGTTCTTCTCTTAGAAAATGAAAGATCTTTAAGTATATGTGGGGTGATGCCCATATCATCGCGCATGGGTTTGACAATATTTGAGAGTTACTAAAGATCTTTAGCTTCTATGCCCCTAGGGTATTGACCAACTATATCCCATTGAGTTGTGGGTTTGTATTTAGTATTATTGATGTTCTTAATTTGAAATGCAATGCTTGCTCTGTTGAGCTCGTCGTTGCATCTTTGTGTGCTGACGTGTCTGCGCACGTAAGTCATCAATGCTCTCGCTTTCTAGTGGTAGGTTATGGAGCCTTTTTTCGTTATCTGTTCAAATCGTGTTTGACAAATCCTTGATGGTGAGGTCCTTTAGAGTCATCTCGAATTAAGTACCAAGATCCTTTAAGGTTTGTGAGATTTTGTCTAATCTCGATGCTATAGTCATCAGTGTGACTTAAGATGTCGTTGTTATAATTATGATTTTTAGTACCATAGTTATCTTGATAACTTTAAGTATTTTACTTGTTTGTGTGACATGGGGTACTATAGTTATCTAGGTAACTTTAGGCACTGTAGTCATCTTGGGGTATCATAGTCATCTGCATGACTTCAGGCCCCAGACTCATCTCGGTGACATCGGTGTTATAGTCATCTGCAAGACTTTAGATCCCATAGCCATCTAGGTTATAACAAGTGTTATAGTCATCTGGGTGACGACCATAGTCATCTACATGACATCGGATCTCATAGTCATCTGTGTGACGTCCATAGTCATCTACGTGACTTCAGATCCCATAGTCATCTGAGTGACAACCACTGTCATTTATGCAACTTTGAACCTTATAATCATATGGTGACGCTCATAGTCATCTTTGTGACTTCGAATCTTATAGCCATCTGAGTGACGACCATAGTCAGCTATATGACTTCGGATCTCATAGTCATTTGAGTGACAACCATAGTAATCTATGTGACTTCACATCTCTTACTCATCTGAGTGACGTCCATTGTCATCTGCATGACTTCGGATCTCATAATCATCTGAGTGATGTCCATAGTCATCTACATGACTTCGGATCTCAAATTCATCTAAGTTACAGCCATAGCCATCTGCATGACTTCAGATGTCATAGTCATCTAAGTGATGGCCGTAGTCATCTGCATGGTTTCAGATCTCATAGTCATCAGAGTAACGACCATATTCATCTACGTTACTTTGGATCTCATGGAATTCTACCATGGTCCTTTTATCCTATGCAGAGACTTTTCTCCTAGTCATCTTAGGTGAGAAGAATGCCTCGGCGGCCATGGCCTTTATTGAGGTCTTTCATTTGAGCATCTCGTATACTCGAGTGTCACGAAATACTAACGTGGTCCTTTTTCTCTATGCATGGTCTTTTTTCATAGTCATCTTAGGTGAGTAGGAGGTCTCGGTGGCCATGGCCTTTATCGACGTCTTTCATCCGAACATCTCATGTACTTAGGTGCCATTAAATATTATCGTAATCCTTTTTCCCCATGCACGGTCTTTTCTCCTAATCATCTTAGGTGAGTAGGAGGCCTCAGCTGCCATGGCCTTTATCGAGGTCTTTCATCTGAGCATCTCTGGTACTAGGGTGCCACAAAATATTATCATGGTCCTTTTACCCTATGGAGTGTCTTTTCTCCTAGTCATCTTAGGTGAGTAGGAGGCCTCGATGGCCATGGTCTTTATCTAGGTCTTTCATCCGAGCATCTCGTATACTCGAGTGCCACTGAGTATTATCGTGGTCATTTTTCCATATGCAATGTCTTTTCTCCTAGTCATCTTAGGTTCTAAATGGCCATGACTTTTATTGAGGTCTTTCTTTGGAGCATCTCGTGTACTCGGGTGCCACGAAATATTATCGTGGTCATTTTCTAAAGGACCAAGCGCTTACTATTGAACAAAAAGCTATAGTTCGTAGTTATAAAGCAACTTTATTTCTTTTATTTAGTTCAAACATCTACGCTCAGGTTTTGACTGACTTGGGCCCACCAAGCCTCCGTCATGTGGCAGGATGTTGGCCCACCTACCAACAACCCCCCATCAGCATCTTCTTGTAAGCACAATGCTTTCTCGAATAGTCGAACCCCTGACCACCAAGTTCAAATACCAATTGGAGGATCAAACACTAACCATTGAACTAAAAGCCATAGCTGCTAGTTAAGGCGTAGCTTTATTTCCCTTATTTAGTTCAAACATCTATGGTCAGGTTTCGACTGTGACCTGCCACACCAGGCCTCTGCCACGTGGCAGAATGTTGGCTCACCTTCCAACACTTTTATCCTATACAAGGTCTTTTCTCCTAGTCATCTTAGGTGAGTAGTAGGTCTCAGCGGCCAGCCGTGGCCTTTACCAAGGTTTTTCATCTGAGCATCTTGTGTACTCGGTTACCATAAAATATTACTGTGGTCTTTTTACCCTATGTAGATCTTTTCTCCTTCATCTTGGTGAGTGGAAGGCCTTAACGGCCATGGCCTTTATTGAGGTCTTTCATCCAAGCATCTCGTGTACTCAGGTGCCACGGAAAACTATAGTGGTCCTTTTGCCCTATGCCTGGTCTTTTCTCCTAGTCATCTTAGGTGAGTAGGAGGGTCAACGGCCGTGTCCTTTATCGAGGTCTTTTATCTGAGCATCTCGTGTACTCGGGTACCACAAAATATTGTCGGGGCCCTTTTTCCCTATGCAAGGTCTTTTGTCTTAGTCATCTCAGGTGAGTAGGAGGCCTCGGCGATCGTGTCCTTTATCGAGATCTTTCATCTGGGCATCTTTGGTGAGTTGAATATTTACCGTGGCCCTTTTGCCCTATGCATGGTCTTTTCTCTTAGTCATCTTAGGTGAGTATGAGGCTTAAGCGGCTATGGCATTTATCAAGGTGTTTCATCTGAGCATCTCGGCACGCGGATGTGTCTTAGCGACCATCAGGGTATTTTCTACTTCTAACTATCTTGAAGTTACAGGTTCCCTAATGTCTTTCAGGTTCTTTTATCTGAATATCTTGTATCAGAGTTTCTGCATCATATGTGACCTCTTTGATCTTGATAATTATGTTTGCTCTCTCATGAGAGCATTTTTCTACTTTGACTACACTTATATATTCCTAGTAGATTTACACCGTACTTTTATTTCTAGTTTTCTATATGTTACTAAGCAGGTCCAAGCAATCACTAAACATTGTATTGAGGTGTCGTGGTGATATAATTTAGAATTATGGGACTTTGTACTATGTGCTAAGATCTATTTGTTTAAAATAGGCTCAAACATAATATCATATTGAATTAAAGTGCTCTTAAAAATATCCTTTAAAAGAACAATAAGACTGAGCATAAACAATAAAGAACGTACCTCAAAATCTTAATGGATATCATTGATGTGACTCGACTTTGAGAGTATAAAAATCTAGGATAATATAGATCTGAGCTATGTGGTCCGCGTCTGAATCTTGAAACATGCTCTTGTCAGAATTGCTAAATAATATTGATAGAAATAATTACATTATTCTCATAAAAGTAAGAGCGCATCAAATAGTGTACATTAATCAAGGAGAATTTTATAGATTAATTACATTAAGTAAAAAAATAATACGCAAATAAATCTTCCCTTAAATGATGTACTGATGTTATACATTTGCTCAGCCATCTGTGCTCATTTTCTAGGTTATTATGCTCTTGGATAATACGTTTAGATAACTCTTCGTCCTCTGACAAAAAGTATTGTTTTTGTAATAAAGGAGCAAAGATTCATTTGCAATGTTGGCTTTGAGGAGCTGTTGTGGGCCACTTGAAGAAGGGCCAGGCGTGGGGCTTGTCTGTCTTGGGCCATTTAAGGCATCGAGGCGAGGGTTATCTTTTTTGGAGCCCTGGGCTTCAAGAGGCGCAGAAGCCTGGGAGTAAAGGCCTCACGGGCTGGGCTTGTGAAGAGCTAAAGGGTTGACCTTTAAAGCAGCAGGCTAAAGGGAAGCATAGCCTATAAGCCCTGGGCTAACGGGTTGGCAAGAAGCAGGTCTCTCGTCGGTCACAAGCGGATCGCGGGTTGCGCGTGGATCATGCATGGGCGCAAGCTGGAGATCTCATGGCCTGGTGTGGGCTTCTCTTTGGGCTTCTCGTGAGCGCTCACTTTAGCTATCGAAGTGAGCTATCTTGGGCTCCTTTAATGGGTGCACGCTGGAGCTCTCCTGGGCTCCCCGTGGACCAACCGGGTATGAACATAATAGGTCAACCCCGAGGAGCTGGAGGGTAAGGAAGGAGGTTTGCAAGCGGCGAATGCGTGGGCACGTGACACCACGTTCGACGATCATTGATGGCTAGAAAAAGCTTTAAACCACCAGGAATCTATGTCTGAACCGGTGTTTTGGAGTTTGAAAATGCGTCTTTCCTAGTAGATCTGAGACCATATGTTCGGTAATAGAGAGATTCTTTCTTCGTCGATTTTCATGGCTGTTTTGAGCCTAAAAATCCTTCATTTTGCATGGATCATAGTGAAAATTTTATGAACCCGAGAGTGGTCGTGGCTTTTCCTTCAAATCTGACAGCTAAGGACGTTTTTGGTGGCGATGATACTTATCATCTACTTATGTGGTTTTTACTTCTTCAACGTTTCCTTGATGAAAGCTTATGGGGTGGTGACAGCATCATGCTCGGCGATGATGAAGCTCGACGGGAGGCCATGCTGTTGCTTGTCGCGGTTGATGTTGTTCGCGAAGGTAACAACAAAAATTCTCCAACTTCAATTGCCAATCAAAGCATTGATTTTTTTTTATAATTCTTCAACCCGTTCTAGATCGTTTCGCCGTTGCAACAACGGTCACGACGGTGGATAAATTTTTTGATCATTTTGAAAAAGAGAAATCTATGTTCCCGACACTAAACTGTTGATGCAAAAAATCTTCAAGCATCAACTATCGATATGACTACCATGCATCGCCTGATGATTTGTAAGGGTCTCAAACTGTTGATGCTAACAATCTGTCAGCATAAACTGTCGAGATGACCGTCATGCGTCGCCTGATGCTTCGTCTAAAGGTCTGTAAAAATAAAAAAATGATCGTGAAAGTAGTAGGTAGGACACTGGGGATTCCTCCTACTACATTCAGATGATCAAGTCAGTAGAATGCTTACAGTATATTAACAGTACATAAAATTGTTACCGTTTAAATGGGGATAATCATATATTTATAATGATTTTTGTATTAGTCAACCATCATGGTTCAATGTATCTTCCTCTTTATTCTGATAAAGAATGAAGATGTTTATGGAGAATATTCCTCAAATCATGATATTTTGGTTATCATCTTATCATCTTTAACATTTATTGAGATTTTCTTATAGATGTATTATGTACCTATTATTTCATTGTACTACTGATTATCATATTTTTGTTGTGTCATAGAAACGATCTCGGCTAACTCGAGTAGCTGCGGTCCTATGCATGGGAGGACCTCCGTCCTCCACGTGGCCTTTAGTGGTGTGAGCATAGGTGGGATCATGTCCATCGCCTTGATCGTGGCCTCGGTCTTGGAGGGGGCCTTGGTCATTATAGTGACCTCAGTCATTGAAGAATCCTCGGTTTGGACTTAATGTGGCCTTCCCATGAAGTGGGAGTATTAGGCCTTGCTTGGATTATTGAGTGGGCATTAGTCCGGATGTTTTTTCTCCCCTACACATATAATAACTTCATAGTAGTAAAGTGTTCTATACACCATAAGTTCTATTTTTTTCTTTTTCAAATACAATCTAGTAATGGCCCAGATCTGGTATATCCAGATTTGGATAAACAACTAGATATAACCCAATGACAATGATTGGTAAGTCAACTACTCAGTCAAGTATCCAGTTGAGTGTTTATAGTGGCCAACATGGTTGGTTATCGTGGTGACATGATGACATCACAAACATTGACATTTGAAGTTATAGACGTTGGCGATTGAAATCGTCAAGATGGATAATTAAAGTTACTAACGTGGGTGGTTGAAATTGAAGACATGGAAAAGTGAGTAAAGTGATTCGAAATAGTTATAAACATAGAAGAGTGGGTAGTCCGAAACGGTTACTCACCAAGGTCTATAAATACACCACAGGATGAAGAACCTTAGCATTCACTTAAGAAAAACTTGAACCAAAAATTGCACAATACCATTCTGCGTTAGGAGTAGGGGTAATTTAGTCATGATTATTGTACGCAGATGAGATAATCATAGGAGTGATATAGCTATAGTTTAGTTACTTATAATTCCTTCATCATCCTCACTTCCATTTTACTTAAAAGTTCATTCAAACTTGTTTCCATCTCCATGCTATGTATGCATTTAAGGTTTTTTTGGCTACTTAGTAAGCTACAATTATTTTTCAGCTTTATTTAATATAAAATTATTTTACTGCCACAATATCTCAAGTCTTCTTAATTAAAACATTATAGAACTCATTTTCATATTGTACTTTTGAGTGAATGTCAAATATAGATCTCTCTTACATGTATAGATAAATGAAAAGTGAAACAAACACCCGCACCACACCAACACTCATGAGATTGTTTATTCAAGTTGGTTTACTCAATTTTATTTGAATTTGTAATTGTAAAGGAAAAAATTCACGATCTTTGATAATCGATCGTGAATTTTTTATATCATGATATAAAAATCAAGAGAATAATTTAGAGTGAGAATGAAAGAACAAATATATCATGATTTACGTGGAAAATCCTTAAAGGGAAGAAAAATCACGGGGAGATTTGGATAGTATTTCATTATGGAGAAAGAGTTTACAAGGCTACTATATAGTCAACTTTTTTCTTATTGGTGTTGAGGGTGGTTGTCTGTTTTTCGAGTTACATATTGTGTCTTTTTGTTCATTTCACTACGGGCTCATTGATAGAGTTTTTTCTTTTCATTCTCTTGTACGTTGAGATTTGTGACAAGAATGTTGTACAAGAATAATATAATAATTTATTGAAATGAGTATGGAACAAATTTATCGTCCATAATTTTATTGCAGGAGTTTGAATTTGATGCCTTACTTCCATTGGTAGGATTTTTCTTGTTTTCTCAAGGACTTAGATTTAAATAAAGAATCATGACCCCGTTTTTACTTTGAGAGAGACTTATAAACTATTCATTTTCTTTTAAGACGAGGACTTGGGTTCAAATAAAGAATCCTAGCCCCATTTGTAAGCCTTTTTCTCGTTCAAATTTCATCGCGAGTGTTTCTTACTTTGTGAGCAGCTTCAACTTGGTATTGAGAGGACTTGATTTTATGATTTTCATTTACAAGTATTTCTTGGGAACGTGTGATAGTTTTTCAAGCTTCTATTTGACAGGCCATTTGCTAATCTACCTATTGAGGATGTTGCAGTCAACTCTTATGTCGGAGATGTCGTTGCTGATACAACCGTAACAAATTTCCTCTATTATTTCATCTTACTTTGCTTCTCACTTTGTCTCTCTTTCTTTTTTCCTTTACTCCCGCTTTCATATTTCTTCATTTCTCCTTTTTGCTTTTTTCAAAATGTTGAATACTCTTTCCAAGATTTCTTCTACCTTCTTCATTTGCAATTCTCTTTCCTTCTCAAACTTCTTTCTTTTTTAATTTCTTTCTTTTCAGACTTCTTCCTTTTCAAATTTCTTTCTTTCTAGACTTCTTCCATTTCAGAGTTCTTTCTTTTCAAAACTTTCTTTCTGAGCACTTTATTTTCAGAGCTTCCTTCTTGCTAAACTTCTTTTTAGAGCTTTTCCTTCTTTTTAGAGCTTTTCCTTTTCAGAGCTCTTTCTTTTTGGAACTTCCTCCTTTTCCAAACTTATTTCTTTTTTGTTTCCTTTAGAGTGTAGTGCTGTAGACACCATTCCTCACAGACTTAAGCTCTTAGTCAGCTTAGGAGCGTGTTTCCTTTAGAAAGTAAAAGCCTTCATGGACATGAACTCTCGGTGAGTTAAGGGGCTCATTTCCTTTAGAAAGAAAAATCCTTCATGGACATGAACTCTTGATGAGATCAGAGGCCCGCTTCCTTTAGAAAGCAAAAACCTTTATGGACATGAACTCTTGGTGAGCTTAGGAGCTCGTTTCCTTTAGAAAGTAAAATGCCTTCATGAACATAATCTCCTAGAAAGCTCAGGGGACCGCTTCCTTTTGAGATCGATATCCGTCACTCTCAAGGACATAAGCTTTTTGCAAAGCTTAAGGGTCATAAATTTCTTTCAAGGAACGATGTCCGTAGACACTCCCAATGACATAAACTTTCACAAAGCTTAGGGGCCCTAAATTTTCTGTCGGGCTCTTACTAGAGTTTCTCCCATTTTCTTTTCTTTTTATTTATCCCGTACACAAATATATGCGACAAGAATGTTGAACAACACCATATATAATATTTTAATGGAATGAGTAGGGAATGAATATACCTTAACTTTCTTCTAGACGCTTAAATTTCATTCCGTAAAGAATTTAAAGAAATTGACTTCCGTAGCTTTGTCATAAGTTTAGATGTGTTGGTGATGCTTACTAAATGAAGCTCACAGTTATGTACAATCTTCTTTCCTGAACATCCTCTATGAGAATTTCCATAACTTTTGATCAGGAACTCTGAACTGAATTCCATAAAATTTATCGATAATTAGACTTCTGTATCTTTCCGATGATATAATATTTTCCATGTAGTTGACTCTCAATGAGTTCAGTTTAATTTCTAAAGTTGATCATTCTGCATATTATGATTTCTTGAATAGCTTTAATAAAAATCATCATAACGTTTTGTTGTCAGCTCCAAAATCAATTCTGTAAAATTCCCCAAGAATTTGACTTTCATATCTTCGTAATAGTATATGATTCGTCATGTGATCATCTTCCAATTGATGCAGTATAATTTCCAAATTCTACTATTATGTGTAATCTTTGTTTCTAAATAACATGCACAAAAACTTATTATAACTTTTGATCGGGAATCCAAATTGAATTCCATAAAATTATACAAGAATTAGACTTTCGTATCTTTCTGATAGTAGATGATTCACAAATGTAATCGGACCCCAGTTATTAGAGTTTAATTTCTAAGGTTGACAGTTCTATATAATCTTCTTTCTGAACAGCTTGTATAAAAATTATCATAACTTTTGGCCCAAAGCTCCAAATTGAGTTCCGAAAAATTCTTCCGGAAGCTAATTTATGTATCTTTCAAATGATATATGATTTGCTATTCATGTCTCTTTCGTTATCTTCATTTTAAAAACTGAATCTAGTTAATATGTAATGGTTTATACATCAAAAATCATCAACAAAACCTACAAAATTTGCAGGTAATTTTTGTAATATTCTCTCCCATTCCCATTGTCAAGACAGTTCTATTCATGTCGGTTGCATCTCCGTTCCCGTAGCAACGACCTATCCGTTTCCATCGTCAAGACATTTCAATTTTCGTCATCAAGACATTTTCATTCACGTTGTTTGTTCATCATTTATTTTCCTACAATTTTGCACACGGAAAAGAAAGTAGAAGATCTTCTAATATACATGGATCAAAATTTTATTTTTTCATTCATCAATCAAGAAGGTTTTTTTTAATAACTTGAGATAACCTGAAATTCAAAATGTGAATCCAAGATTATATTTGATTTTAAAATTTAAAACAATCTTATCATAACAAGTTTCAGATAAGATGTTTCAAAATTCAAAACATGATTTAAAATTTGAATTAGAATGTAAGATAATCTTATCAAAATAAATTTCAGATAAAATATTTTATTTTTCAAAATATGATAATTTTATCGTGTCAGATAAGACATTTTGAGATATAATTTAATATTCATATTTGAATTCAAAATTCAAAATTTTGATTCATATAATACACGCATCAAATTGATTTAGCAAATTCTCTTTTTGACATTTTCATTTATGTTTTTCTTTATTTCAAATAATAATGGCGGAAAAGAAATAGGCCAATACGAACGTTAATTGAATAAACGAGGAACAAATTTACCCTTTTTCACTTACGGTTCCGTTGTCATGTCATTTCCGTTTCGACTTTCAATTTGTTTCCATTTCTAGTATCGTACCCGTTGCCATTTTCATTCCCAGTGTCAAAACATTTCCATTCCCATTATCTCGATGTTTCCATTGATGTTGCCACGTCGCTTCCTGCTCTCGTCACCATAATGTTTCCCTTCTTTTCAAACTTCTTCCTTTTCAAGCTTCTTTCGTTTCAAACTTCTTCCTGTTCAAGCTTCTTTCTTTTCAAACTCCTTTCTTTTCAGACTTCTTTCTTTTCAAATTTCTTACTTTTCAAATTTCTTTCTTTTCAAAATTTTTTCTTTTCAGACTTCTTCTTTTTCAAGCTTCTTTGGTACTGGAGCAGCTAAGATTTGAGGAGCGGGTTAAAGTTTTCAGATCCGCCACTTCGTCCGCTCCTAGCTTCCTCATCTCAAGCATTTACCGCTACAACATCTTTTCCACTACCCACTCTGTGATTGACTGAGTGGGCTCGTTCTCATCTCTCAATGAAAGCATCAAATGTAAATGAAAAATTAACGATCTTTTATAATCGGTCATGAATTTTCTACATCATGATATGAAAATCAAGAGAATAATTTAAAGAGAGATGATAGAATAAATATATCATGAATTATGTGAAAACCCCTTAAAGGGAAGAAAAATCACAGGGAGATTTTGATAATATTTCATTATGGAGAAAGGGATTACAAGGCTCATGCAAGCTACATGGTCAGCTTATTTCTTATGGGGTGTTGAGGGTTGTTGTATATTTTTGGAGTTACATATTGCCTCTATTTATAGGCATTCAATCGGTTACATAAAATCTGATACAGTTTATCAACAAAATATGTCTCTGAGATCTAGTTTATCAACATTAACAACTTAAGTAAAACTTGAGCATCTGATCAATCCAATGGTCTTGATTTGCTTCTTTTTGGATTGCCGCGTTGGCGAGTCATGTACTTTTAGTTGATTCGTCTAGTTTTCATAACCGCTTAGCTGATCCTACGACTCTTGCTTTATTTTTTTTTATTGAGTTTTCGGTTTAAATCTTATCACGTGTCATGTAAAATTTTACATGTTCAGTAACTTTACAGGAAAAAGCTTGAAAAGAAAAGGCAAGTAATTGTCTATTTGTAATGAATAATGGATGAGAGTGACTTTTGTAAACCGGTAAAGATGGTTGCGTGCAAAGCACATGACTCCTCCATTAATTTATTATCTCTATATACAACTTACTTTCTATTTTATGTATGCATGTAAAAATTTGATGCTTTGTAGACGTTAGTAAACACAAATATGTAGAAATTCTAAAACATAATTTTAAAATAGTATAATTATTATTGAAATAAATTGAAGTCTAATTTAGTCTAGGAATTTTATTAATGGTAATTTTGGCAATGAAAAGTTTTACCCTTTAAACTTCGCAGATATTTGAATATCCAATTAAACAATATACCTATATTCTTGGAGAATAATTCTATAAAAAAATAAATGATGTTTTTGCTATATCTATACAAAAATGCTCCTCTTTTAACTCTACCATTTAATACAACATAGCCGACAGTTTAAAAAGTAGTAATAGGTAATTTCATTGACTAATGGGAAAAACGAAAATTTGTTTAGAAAAGTTAAGTTTAGACTTTCAATAAAAAATGTTGTGGGGACATAAATATGAAGTTATGTACTTTTCCACGGAACTTCAAATTCATTATAAATACATCACAAGTTTTTCTTACATAGAGGTCAAATAAAAAGTTAACAGATTGTTTTTTTTATAAAGGTCAACATAGTAAGAGAAAAAGTAACAAATTACAAAGGGCATATCTAAGAGAAACAACAATCAAGGAGGATTACCCAATAAATGGGGGAAGGCTCCAACTAACAATAAGCCTCCTATTTGTGAGAAAGATAGTGAGTGCTTTAAGATTTCACAGTCTATCTCTAAGAGAGTTGATAATGACATTAACAATACTAGTCTTATCTCTAGTCTTTCCTTCAAAAGTCCTAATGTTACTCTCACCCCAAATATTATATATAAAGGAGTTAAAAGCAAGTTTAAGAATAAGACTAATAAAGTTCTTTCTCCTAGTGTTAGTAACTAGCCACTCAAGCATTTGATCCCACAAAGCAGCATTGCAATGGAGAACATAAGTTTGAGTAACAGTAGACCAAACAAACCTAGAGAATGAATAATCAAAAATAAATTATCTCTATCTCTACATAATTACAACAGAGAATGCATTCAAGATCAACAGTGATACCCCAATTGACAAGCTTATCCTTGGTAGAGAACCTATTCCTACAAGCATGCCAGCTAATGAAACCGTGCTTAGGGATATTACAAGAAAACCAAATAAAACCACCCCAAATTCATCTTGGGGCCATTCTGCCTAAGCACACAGTAGGAAGAGGAGGTAGACAACCTACCATCAAGAGCAAGGTCCCAGATCTATCTATCAGGAGTGGCTCTAAGAGGAGGAGGCATACTAGTAGAGGGAGTTTTAATAGACATCAAAGTAGTAGAGTTTGTAACAAGTTAGTGCCAAATGTCATCCCTAATAACTATACTGATTTTGGTGTCCACAGTCCAACTAGTGTTAAGAGTAAAAGACTTCCCAAACCTGTACAAACGGACATCAAGCTTATGCCAAGGGTCTCCCTAAAGGGAGGTTTGCGTGTCATCCCCAATCCTAGCATAACAGTAGTCAGTGAACCAATTCCTGGCCTTGAAGAGCTTCCCCCATACCCAAGAGCAGTCATTAGGCACACTGATAGTGAATATAGTGCCATTTTAATGGATTGAGTGTTACCATCTATCTCTAGAGGGAGCTAGTAGGGTTGGTGATTAGATAACAGAGGTGTGTGGCACTAGCTGCTGAGTTCCAAGTGACGAACTCTTTAAACCCTAAGCCACCACAATCCTTAGGCCGACATGTTTGATCGAGTTTTAAAATTTGAGAAAAAATAAATTAACCACAAATGGCTCATGGGGGAAAATAAAAAAAAATTCAGATCAACGAATTTAATCATATTAAATATTAAAACCATACAAACGATTATGCATATTAAGCTAAACATATTCAAAAGAGGTAAAAATAATTTTATACCTTTCTTGTATCGGAGACTTTTTAAATTGGTGGAATTCTAATTTAAGCTTTGTGTTCTTCAATCTTCAAGAATCAAGAACTTCAAATTATTTTCGCACCAACAACAACTCGTGGTTTCAGAAATATATCTCTAGAGAATATCGATCAGGAACTGAGAGTGAGCTCTCAAAACAACTAAGGAAGAATTTTCTTCCTCTATGGGTTTCGGCTGCAACACAGTAGCGAAGGGAGAGACAACTTTTTCTCTATACGCTTAGGGTTGTGTCAACACACATCTCTCTCTGTGTATGCAACCCCAATGTCATCACTTATATAATAATTTTAGAATTTGTATATATACCCCTATATGCCAAATTTCTAAAAATTCAATCCGAATACTTATGTAATTGCCAAAAATTATATTTTCCCTTAAAGTCAATATTGTGTCCAAATTTATCAATCTCAATTGATAAATTAAATTGATCTCCATCAATTAATTAATTAATATCTTTTATTTACTAATTATCTAATAATTAGAAAATAATAAATTAATTAATTTGAACATCAATTAATTGTTTATCACTAATTATGTGACAAAACCCATCACATATGAGTTTGGAAAATACACTTTGACCCAAAAACACATTTTGGTCCAATTGATGTTGTTTCTTCTATTCATGTTCTCATGAGCTATCCATTAGACCGAATGGACCCATATGAATAAAGCTATATGATTCAAACACTCGATGAATTTATCTCTATAAATTCTCTACCTATTTAATCTTAACATCGTAGGTTCGATGTCTAATCAACTCTTGATTCATGTGACATAAATTTTCTGTTGGTGCAAATAAACTCTTTAATTTCACGGTCCATGGAATATTTTAACATATTACTCTTCATGAATATGAGTAACAAGAGCGATATATAAAATTATCATTTTACCCGTATTGTTATTATTTCCATAACTTCTTTATTGATTGTGAATAAGAAATACACAACAGTGAATTGTCTCATACAATCACAAGTCTTATTCAATGACTCATATCATTGAATATTTGGCTAAGTTGATTTATCACACACCCATCAATAAAGCATAAGGTGATATTGTTATTTTCACAATCTAACCATGAATTTCCATATATGTGAATCACACAACTCCAACATAGTTGAATTACGATCCCAACAGCCGAGATATTGTCCAGCAATTTAAACACACTCCTTTGACATATCATAGACCGCAAGTATCAGTTTTGCTCTAAACTACTTTGTTATCGGTCTATTCAACAAGTTCCATAACATGCCTAGGTCAACTGTCAAAGTCTCCACTCTAATGCCCCAAGATTGGCATCATTTGGTTCAACCTAACAGTCATAATTGGACTCAATTGCCCAGTCGGTCCTAAGACTACGAACATCATTCTGAACTATTTCGGAAGAGTTTGTCTAGAAGACCCCTCTTTCTTTACTCTTCTTATGTTGACAATAGTTTCAGGACTTGAGTAAATTACAAGCACGCTTTAATTAATAAAAAAACTTTCATTCATTCATCAAATTCAGCTATACAAAATGTCTGAAAAATAACTAAATACTTATAAATAGTTATTACGCTCTACTTTATGAACATAATTCCAAAAATCTCCCACTTGGACTAAAATAAGCTTTTACAATCTCGTATCCTCATGCCCTCCAGATGACAACCAAAGACTTTACTGATTAAAGTCTTCATAAATGGATCTGCCAGGTTGTTGACCATCGATATGTGTGTAACTACAACATCTTCACGCTAAACAATCTCTCTTAACAGGTGATATTTACGTTCTATGTGCTTGGATCTTTTGTGGCTCCTTGGTTCATTCGAGTTTGCTACAACCCACTGTTATCGCAATAAAGTGTCATGTGTTTGTCAGCTTCTAGAACAACTTTCAAAGTCCTCAAGAATTTTCTAAGCCATATAGCCTCCTTAGCAGGTTCATAAGCTACCACATATTTAGCTTCCGTGGTAGAATCAGCAATGCAAGATTGTTTGATACTTCTCCATACAACTGTTCCACCGTTTAGGATGAACACTGATCTTGAAGTGGACCTCCTATAATCCTTGTTTGCTTGGAAATTAGAATCAGTATACCCCATCATATTCAGGTTAGTACCTGAATACACAAGCATGTAGTTCCTTATTTTTTTTAAGATACTCAAGGATATGCTTGACGACATTCCAATGCCCGATTCTAGGATTAGATTGAAAATGACTCACCACGCCCACGACATAGCAAATGTCTGGCCTAGTGCAAAGTATCACATACATGAGACTTCCTACGGTTGAGGCATATGGAATATTTCTCGTGTCTTCCTCTTCTTGAGTAGTCTTGGGAGACTGCTCCTTGAATAGGTTGACTCCATGCGTAAAAGAAAGATAACCCTTCTTGGAGTCTTGCATACTAAAGTGATCCATCACCTTATCAATATATAATGCTTGAGACAGTTCTAATTGTATGTTCTTCTGATCCCGAAAGATCCAAATACTAAGGACAAAGGCAGCTTTTCAGTGATCCTTCATATGAAATTGCTTTACAAGCCAAATCTAGACATCAGATAATTTTCCTATATCATTCCCAATGAGTAGAATATAATCTACGTACAAGACTAGAAAAACCACGTTCCTTTCGTGTATTAGCTTATACACACAAAATTTGTCCACTAACTATTCAAAACAAAAGTTCTTAAAGTTTCACCCAATCTAATATTCCATGACTATGACGCTTTCGTAAGTCCATAAATGTACTTCAGTAGTTCGCAAACCTTACCCTCTTGGCCTTTCTCCATGAACCCATGTGGTTGAGCCATATAAGTGTGCTCTTCAAGATTTCCATTCAGAAAAAAAGTCTTGATGACCATCTGCAAGATTTCATAATCGAGGGCAGCAGTAATGGACATAAAGATTCTGATGGATTTAGGCATGACTACCGATGAGAATGTATCATCATAGTATATACCTTCCTTTTGAGTGTAGCGCTTTGACTACTAGCCTAGCTTTGAATGTCTCCACATTCGCATATAGACCTCTCTTTTTCTTATAGATCCATTTACACTCTACGGGTTTTACCCCTTTAGGAGGATTTACAAGTTTCCAGACTATGTTTGAGTACATCAAATGTATCTCAACGTTCATGGCTTTTTACCATAGGTTTGCTTTAGGACTAGCGATGGCCTGTGAGTAGGAGATAGGTTCATCATGATCCTTATTTGAGAATGCTATTAAGGCATCTCCATAAGACATGTATATGTCAGGCTGTCTCACAACCCTCCCACTCCGTTAAGGCTCTATAGGCTCTTGCCCCAACTGTGATTCTTCCATTATTGAATCAGAAATAATTGTCGATTGGGGAGTCATGTCCTCCCACTCAATAATTAAGAGTACTTCTTGGCTTTAGTTTTAGAACATGTGTTGGGCACCCCCATAATCTAAAGTGGTTAACGGACGACTTTCATCCATTCCATCTTTCATATGGCATGCAAGGCACCATCTTCGACGAAACTTGGTTTACAATGTATGATGTCGTTTCCAAGGCATATCCCTAGAACGAATCTGAAAGGGATGAGTAACTTATCATGGATCTAACAATATCCATCAGAGTTTGATTCTTTCTCTTCGAAACACCATTTTGTTGTGGAGTGCCAGGTGTTGTAAGCTGAGAATGAATACATTATTCCTTAAGAAAGTCTTCGAACTCTCCTAGTAAGTACTCTCCACCACGATTGGATCTTAGTGTTTTGATTTTTTTCTCTAATTTCTATTTGACCATATCCTTGTACTATTTGAACTTTTCCAAGGTTTCAGACTTTTGGTGCATTAGATAAGTATGTCCAAAATGTAAGTAGTCATCAGTGAAGGTTACAAAGTATTCATAACCTCATCTTGCTTGAATATTCAATGGCCCACAAACATCATTATGTATGAGTTCAAGGCATTGAGTGGCCCTTTCACCCTTTATTGAAAAGGCTCTATTGGTCATTTTACCTTCTATATAGGATTCACATGCGGGTAGTGATCCCACACTTAAAGTTTGTAATGGACCATCATTTGCAAGTCTTTTAATCATGTCCAGACTAATGTGGCCAAGACCTAAGTGTCACAAATAGGTTAGATCGGTTGAGTCGTTCTTTATCCTTTTACTATCATTTTATAAATCAGTATTTACTTCAATGTCACATATCATTGAAACTATCAATTTTACATAAAACAACTCACTTATCAAACATGTAGTAATAATTAAGCAGTCATTTCTAAAAATACCAAAATCTTTATCAATGAAATTCAAATTGAATCCTTGTTCAATTAAACTTGCTACTGAAATAAGGTACTTCCCAAAAACTAGGATATAATAAACACCACGTAAAACCATAAACCTTTTATTAAATGACAATTTAATAGTTCTCATAGATACAGTCAATACCGGTGCTCCAATTCATCAACGGAAGCTGAAATCACCCTCGTCAAGCTTTTTAATTTTCCTGAACCCCTATAGGGAACAAGAGATATGGTTAATGGCTGCAGAGTCTACAATCCATGAAAAAGTAGAGACAACAACATAACATACCTCAGTAATAAGTATTATACCTTTAGATCTCAACTCCTTGAGATAGCCTGGGAAGTTACGTTTCTAATGGCCAACGGCTCCATAATGATGACACTTGTATTTTGACTTGTCCTCTTTTGCAGTGCGTTTACCTTTCGCAGCTTTCGAGTTCTACTTCTTAGCCTTCTTTGGCATCGCATGTGTTTCTTTTTGGTGCCAGAGGTGGAAGGCTTGCTTTCAGTAAAGTTTGCCTCATTAGTCTTCCCCTTACCCTTCAGAAACATAATGTCAGCAACTTGCAGTTCCTTGATCAACTTAGGAAGTGAGTACGTTAAATTGTTCATCGAATAATTAAGTTTGAAGTTCTCAAAAGTCTCAGGCGGAGTCTCAAGAATCATATCAACTTGTGTCTTGCCATCTACCTCAACACCCATGATCTACATCTCATTTAGATAACTAATGATCAGCATCATATGTTCTCTGACAGGAGTTCCAAGATTCATCCTGCAGTTCATAAAGTTTCACATAGCAGCCTGTTTGGCTTGACGACCCTGATCTCCAAACATTTCGATGATGTTCCACATCATATCAGTGACAGTTTCCATGTTCTGATGTTGTTACAACACATTGCTAACACAAGCCAAGATGTAACATCTGGCGATCTTGTCAGAACGTAGCCAAGAAACATAATCATCATTTTTCTCTTCAGTCGATTCAACAATAAGATCAACGGGATAAGGGGTGGAGAGCATGAATTTATGTTTTTCTACCGCTAGCACAATATCAAGATTACGTTTCAAATCCACATAATTTTCACCAGTAAGTTTGTTCGCGTTTAAGATAGTTGAGAATGGAGATAACGACATGATTATTGAAAAGAATAAATAAAGTGGTGTAAATAAATACCCAATCATTTAGGAAAGTATGATGCATGATGCAAATACGTAAATATTTAAAAATATAATAAAAAATATTTCTTTCATGATGTTACGATCAACAATGATAGCTTGTCTCATCTAGGGACAACGTCCAAGCTTTTATCGTACCGAGACACCTCTCGTTTGGTTAACGCTTCTCAAGATGTCACTACATCTAGCTTAACCAATCACCAATGATTTTGGTCATCCTAGCCCCATTGACTAGCCCCTATGAGAGATTCTAATATGCTTCGGTCTAAGTGTTTAACCAAGGCAATAGCTTTAAAGGTTGCCATAAACTAATAGTTTGTCTAGGGACGATCCTGCCTCACCACTTCCTTTACAAGCTTTAACTTCTTAAGCAACTCGATGATTCAAAGCAACACGATTTTCAAGTTTCTCCCACTGAAGAGAGGACCGATGGCAGCTCTAAATCATTCCTCATGTCACGATCAAGTTTGCGTTGGAGACATTGGGAACGTTTTAACGTAAACGACCATCCCACTTAGTTTTTGAAAAAAAAGGATTTTTCGTTCTTTATTAATTTGGAAAAAACAAGTTTCAAAAATTATAAACTTTTATAAAATTTAAATCCCAATTTAAAATTTATAACTTTTATAAAATTCGTATTGTATTTAAATTATAACTCATTATAAATTAAACATGTTACGTGACATTTTGATATTGGCATACCCCTATTTCTATATGACATGTTATATGATGATGCAAGATTAATAATAAATCATCCATTCAAAATTAACCTCTTTATTGGCTCATTTCTAATTACAGCCCATAAAAGAATAATAAATAAATTATAATTAATTTAAATACTAGTCTTCATGGCGTCTGTAATTATCTCATTGTCCTTCAAGAATTTTCACCGATTTTGTAACTCTTTACAATAGTGCAGTCCTAATTTCAAAATTCAAAATTTTGATCAAAACCCTTTAATTAAGGAAAACTATTTTCCTAATTAAATAATCCTTTTAAAATCATTAGAAAATTTAAAATACAAAAAATAAAATGATAAATAGATAATTATCTTTTAAATTCAAAATTCAAAGGATAAAATAGATTAAATTAATAATTATCCTTTTGAATTCAAAATTCAAAAGATAAAAGGATAAAATAGATAATTATCTTCTAAAATCAAAATTCAAAAGATAAAATAGACAAAATGGATAATTATATTTTAACTATCTGATACCATATCTTTTGAACTTTAATTATCTTCTATCCGTTTAAAATCCAAAATTCAAAATTCAAAAATTTAAAAATAAAATATGAGATTAGGGTTTTTGCGAAACATCACAGGGTTTTCTAAACCTTAATAATTATCGCCTAGAGTATCACAAACCCTAGTCACCATGCAGGGCACAACAGCAGACAGCAGGAGGTGGCGTGGCATGGTGGATGGGGGTAGCAGCGGTGACGGTGACCGGCGGCGGCGGGGTGTCCGATGATGGCATCGTCTGACGATGGCGATGACAGCAATTTCGATTGAGACTTTTCGAGGCGGTGACGGATTACATGCAATTTAAAAAAAATATATAACTTTTGCAAGAAAATAAATTACATAAAATTCTATACCTCAATTTCGGCATTCATCAATTCTATAATTGAAAAACAAAATGCCTAGAGCCAATAGATTGTGATCCATTCATAAAACACATTCAAAACTATTTTGAATCTTCCACACAAAAATATGCCAATATGACAACAGCCAACGATACATATGTTTAATCACAGAATATGCATAATCAAGAAATCAAGGCTCTTATACCAATTGTTGGATATGATTTTAAAATCTGAGGAAAATCAATGAACCACGAACGGATCATGGACATAAAATTAAAAAAAATGTCACATCAACAAATTTAATCATATTAAATATTAAAGTCGTATAAACGATTATGCATATTAAGTTAAACGTATTCAAAAGAGGTAGAAATAATTTTATACCTTTCCTATATCAGAGACTTTCTTAATTGGTGCAATCCTAATTTAAGCTCTGTGTTCTTCATCTTCAAAAATCAAGAACTTCAAATTGTTTGCGCACCAACAACCACTAATGGAGTTCAGAAATATATCTCTAGAGAATATCGATTAGAAATTGAGAGTGGGCTCTCAAAACAATTGAGAAAGAAACATTATCCATTTTCTTCCTTTATAGGTTTCAGCAGCAACAGAGTAGGGATGGGAGAGAACTTTTTCTCTATATGTTTAGGGTTATGTCAACACACCTCTCTTTAGGAAGGCAACCCTAATGCCATCATTTATATAATAATTTTAAAATTTTCACATATACCCCTATATGTCAAATTTCTAAAAATTCAACCCTAATACATATGTAATTGCCGAAAATTATATTTCCTCTTAAAGTCAATATTGTGTCCAAATTTATCAATTCCAGTTGATAAATTAAATTGATATCTATGAATTAGTTAATTAATATCTTTTATTTACTAATTATCTAATAATTAGAAAATAACAAACTAATTAATTTAAACATCAATTAATTATTTAACACTAATTAAGTGACAAAACCTATCACATATAGGTTCGGGAAATACACTTTGGCCCCAAAACACATTTTGGTCCAACATATGTTGTTTATTCTATTTCTATTCTCATGAGCTATCCCTGAGACCGAATGGACCCACATGAATAAAGCTATGAGATTCAAATACCAGGTGAATTTATCTCTATAAATTTCTGACATATTTAATCTTGACATCGTACGACTCCACTAAAGGTTCGATGCCGAATCAACTCTCGATTCACGCGTACTACTTTTCCTGTCGGTGCAAATAAACTCCTTCATTTCATGGTGCACAGAATATTTTAACATATTACTTTCATAAGTATCAGTAACAAGAACGATATGTAAAATTAATATTTTATCCCTCTTGTTATTATTTCATTAACTTCTTTATTGACTATGAATAAGAAAGACATAACAGTGAATTGTCTCGTAGAATTACAATTCACAAGTCTTATTCAATGACTCATATCATTGAATACTTGGTCAAGTTAATATTCACACACTCATCAATAAAGCATAATGTGAAATTATTGCTTTCACAATCTAACCACAAATTCTCATATATGTGAATCACGCAACTCCAACATAGTTGAATTATGATCTCAACAGTCAAGGTATTCTCCGACAATTTGAACTCACTCTTTTGGCATATCAATGACCGCAAGTAATTAAATCAAGCTTCGCATTCACCTTAGGATAAAAGTAATTATAAAAATACCCTTAAGGTGTGATGATTAGATTTAGAGCTAGGTAAGCGGTTTTACTCTAAGCTAATTTGTTACCGATCTATTCAACATGTTCCAAAACTTGCATGGATCAACAGTTAGAGTCCACACTTCCATGCCGACAGATTGGCATCCTTTGGTTCAATCTAACAGTTATAATAGAATTCGATTGCACAGTCGATCCTAAGACTATGAATATCGTTATGAACTATTTCAGAAGAGTTTATCTAAAAAACCCCTCAGTCTTTACTCTCTTACATTGACAATAGTTCTAGAACTTGAGTAAATTATAAACACACTTTAATTTATAAAAAAACTTTCATTCATTCATCAAATTCAGTAATACAAAATGTCTGAGAAATAACTAAATGCTCATAAATAATTTATACCCCCTACTTTATGAACATAATTCCAACATGGAAAACATCCAACCAAGCAACTTTTAGAGCAAGTATGCGTCATAAAATTTCCTAACCAGAGGTATTTACTAAGGATGGATTGAATGTCTCTCAAGTCTCTCTTAGGTAGATGAAAAGTCCTGGCCAAAACCCCTTATAGCCATAAGCGCAGACTGGATGAGTTATAACCTACCAGCAAAGGAAAGGTTCTTGGCCTCCCTGACTTTATTCTACATGCTATCCTGTCAATGAATTTTGTACAGTCTCACATACCAAGCTTGGTAGACATTAGGGGCATACCAAGGTACCTCACAAGCAGTTAACCATTCTTAAAGTTCAGAAGATCATAGCATTGGAGCTTGAGCTACTCAAAGACACTAGAGAAGAGGACTTGGCTTTTGGCAGGATTAGGCTTCAGGCCTGACATAAAGTAGAAGAGCTATAAACAGTCCATAATAAGCCTAAGGTTTTCAACCTTATAGTTATAGAAGATAAGGAGATCATCAGCAAAGCAAATGTTGACAATTCTAAGCTCTTTGTATCTCGAGTGGAATTGGAAATCAGGGAGAGTGGAAGCATGTTGAAGTAGACAAGTGAGAGCCTCCATAACAATTACACATGGTGAATGTACCGTCTTGGTGCTTATTGGACAGGAGAATGGCATCCAGAATAGGCAAGATCTTCCACCTCAATGTTGTATATGCAATCATTAAACTCATTTATACCCTCATTTCATCTTGAAACTCCTCATATTTTCTCATTGGGATTCCTAATCACATTAAAGTCTCCCAAAATAAGCCAAGGTGAAGATGAGCAAATAGTGTGTTGTATTTCAAGGGAGGCCCAAAGGTCCCTCCTATCTCCCATTTTGTTAGAAGCGTACACAAACGTGACAAAGCAGTCAGTATTAGAATCTAGGGTGGAAACCTTACAAAATATTTCTTGAGCTGAGCGTAGGAGAAATGTGGTCCTCTTGTCTCAATCCTCTAGCACCTTTGAAGTCCCACACATCTCACCATTGATGTTGATAGAAAAGGAAGTAGAAGAGATACAAGCCATCATCCAATTGCTGAGATAGTCGTGTCCTAAACCTTTTGAACATAAGGAATGAACTCTTCCCTCTCATCTCAAAAATCAAAGTACGTGAAAGTAGTAAGAGGCTTAACAAAGTCCAAGTTGAGGGGATGGTAGTTGTTTTAGCCAAAAGGCTACTTTTGTCTCTTTCTTCAATACTTACCTCACCCCTGTAGTCATCCACATTTCCATCAGTTGCACGTGGGTCAACGTCATCTTCAACCTCAGGCAATCCTTTTTCAACCTCCATGGCAGGGTTAATAACCATACCAGAAGAACTTGAATCTCTAAGACTACTAGCCCATTTCTCACTCCAAAGTCTAGCTGCTTCCTGGACCAAAAAATCTTTATTCCCTAGCACATTCTGGATAGAACTATGTGGCTGGTATTTTAACATGGTTTCGAGGTTTTTAATAATCTGTTCTCTAGCCAAGTTCATTTTATCATTGACATTCTCATCTTCCAGGCTCATGGAGAAGTCTTCTAAACCAACATGTGGAACCTCCTCCTAAACCATGAGGTTATTAGATTGATCATCATGATCCAAAGCCATAGCCAAACACTTCAAGGTGCCACCCTGGATAGCACCACCTTCAGCAACATGGCCACCATTTAAACCAGGAAACAGCCCCTCGGAAATGGCTTCCAGGCCAACACATTCATTATGTAAACTTTTGTCTTCATCACCATCACTTTCTATAGAGTTAAACCATAGGAGAAGCTCCTTCCTAGGAGGGGAGAAGCTGGAGATATCAAGCAAAATAGAAATTCTAGAGAGAGATTCTCACTTAGCGAGAGAAGCAGCATAATCGATTATGGATCTTGCCATGTTAACAGGTTGTTAATTGGATGAAAATAAATGACTCATTTATAAAATATAATTAACTAAAGAAAATAAAATAAAAACTAATTCAAATAATATAATAGGTTTTAAAGGGTAGAAAGAGAAACATAAAATCTCTCGTCTAAGCACCTTTTTACTGCAGATATTTAAGTAAATAACAACTTTTACACCATTTGTTAGATTTTTGTCAAGTTTTCTAATTTCTGTCAATTTTACAGTTTTCATATCTCTATATTTAACTTTATCTTTATATTTAAAGTAAAAAATTTTAAAGTTTAATTTTAATATTTTAGTTATTATTTTAAAAATAGACTTTTTATTATATTTTGTTGGCAGCTATCCAACTGTCCCTATATTTTATTTTATTTTCAAGAAATTTACATATTCGTTCCCTCATTTTTATTTTTTTAAACTTGTTGTTTGATAATTATTGTTTGTTGTTAGAATTAATATTTTTCCCAAATTAATATGTTTATTAATATTTTCAAATGACATGCTAGTGTGAGTGTTAATTGATTGTTGGTGTTGACAGTAGATTCATCTAATCAATGTAATTAGATATTGACAATCGTTATTTATAGTTGCGTTAATATTTATTAATTGTTGGGGTTGATAATGTCCATGCCACTGTAAGTAGACATTGATAATCATTATTTGTATGTATATAAGGATTTATTACTTGTTGGTCTTAATATCGGTTTTCCCCTTTTCAATATAATTAGATTTGATAGTTATTTATTGTATATGTGGAATATTTATTGATTGTTGATTTTGATAATGATTTCATCCATATCAATTTAATTAGTTATCGATAATCACCGTGTAAATATTCATTTATCTTTATGTTGATGATTTCATCCATGTTAATATAATTAAGTATTGATACACATTGCTTGTACGTGTGGTTTTTTGTTAGCTTTAAAGTGGGAGAGTGTTTATTGAGCGGATTTCGGTCCTTTTGGGCAGAAATTCAAAATGTCATTTTTTTAGGACTCAATTTGATATTATTATATCCGTTGTTTAAAGCCCCCCCTATGTTAAGCAAATAAGTTAACACGGGAATGGTATTTAGATTATATCATCTATAAAAATTCTGAATTTTTTTAAAATTTTGACAGAAACTTATTTGTTAACTTGTTTTTTTTTAGTTTTTGGAATACGTCGATTTATAAATTTTAATAATCATTTTTGTTCCCAAATTAAATTTACTCTCGATTTTATTAGTGTTATGTGAATATTTTTTTATATTTTTTAGGGTGGTCAACAATGTTGAGAGAGAATAAAATTTGTTGAGATTTAATTTAGGAGAGAGAAAGATCTTTCGAGTGATTTAATTATTTTTGTAAAATTTAAAATTTATGGTATGTAAATCTCTTTTTTTGTTAGAATTGATTATTAAGGATTAAATATATACTGAATGACTTTCGAGTGATTTAATGATTTTTTTCAATTTATAATTTATGAGATGTAATCTTTTTTTTGTTAGAATTGATTATTAATGATTTAAATATATAATGAATGAGTTGTGCTATAAATAAAATTAGAGAATCTGGATATATCCACAAAATTAAAAAAAAATTGACGTTTTAAAAAATTTGGTAGAAATCTAAAATTAAATTTATTCTTGATTTTACTAATGCTATGAGAATTATTTTTATATTTTTTAGGGTGGCCAACGATGTTGAGAGAATAAAATTTTTGGTTATTTAATTTAGGAGAGAAAGATGTTTCAAATGATTTAATGATATCTTTTAAATTTATAATTTATGGTATGTAATTTCTTTTCATTAGAATTGACTATTATTAAGGATTTAATTATATAATGAAAGATTTTCGAATGATTCAATAATTTTTTGTTTCAAATTTGTTATTTATGGGATGTAAATATTTTTTTAGAATTGATTATTAATGATTAAATATATATAATGAATGAATTTTATGATAAATGAAATTAGAGAAATCTGGATATATCCACAAAATTAACAAAAAAAAACTAATGTTTTAAAAAACTTGATAGAAATCTAATTAGCTAATACAATTTTACCTCTTTTTAATAATACTAAAGATGAAGAAAACGAAAGTAGAATTTTGGGGGAAAAAAAAGTAAAGTACTGATTATTCAAACAGAATATCAACTCTCAAATCAGTACTTCATTAGTTGATAGCGATAAGGACCAGATGACCACCATAACAATAAGAAAATAGATCCGGAAACCTATGATATATCTTTTTGTCAAAACCGAAAACCTCTGATAACGAAACTAAATTGACACAATTTTGAGTATGTTATGTGCACACGGTGGGAGCCAACCGGGGTTCCCAAACTTGCCAAGGCAAATCAACAGTCTCCAAATATAGAAAGCCGAAAACAAAAAGCTTGCGAATTGGATAGAAATTCAAGTTAATAGTTCAACAAACTTTCTAGTGCAAATATGAACAACATTCACAAAGGTTTTGGTTCACTACAACTGAGATTTTTTCGGTGAATCATCCAACAATGATAGATATGATTGATTAATTTTTGCTAGGATGCTACAAACAGATGTGATCGACAATCGATATAAAAGATATATGGCAGATTATACTATACACAATGCCAATTAATCACCTTAGTTCTCTTCACTTTTTTTTTTCATGAAGACTGTCTAGACCCTCTCCGTATCTTCCTACGGAAAGGTTTGCAAGCCTCGATGCTCATATCAACAGCTGCTGCAAGTGCCATGAAGATGGCAGCATCCTCCACACATGTCACGTGTCGCATGGCAAGTTGTACCATTGGTTTACTGCTCTTACCTTCCCCTTGGACTCTACAGCTCATAACAAAACCACCTACGATTGGACCTAATGCTGCAAAGTCTCCGCTGCTTTGAGGGCTTGGTATGGGACTTGTTGCTTCTGCTGCTGCGGATCGCAATTGTTTGTCAGTGTCAATAAAAAATTCACCGCCTTTTTCGGCATTGATATGAATCTCCGACACGAGAAGCTCTCCTCCATCTTGGGTTTCGGAGAGGAGGCGAAATCGACAACAAATAAAGTCTCTGATTCCTCGTTCACGCCATGCTTCAAGCTTTCCCCATGGTTGCCAACTCTCGGGCCCGCAAGCGTCAGGCCGAACAATCAACCAAGCTCCTGGATTGGACCTGGCGACCCAATCGCAACCTGTTGATGGCACAAATGGAGTTGTTATGAAGGCTGCTGCAACAGCCGACCCTGAGAGATCGTGTATCTTCACCTTCCAGCCCTTCCTTTCTCTTCTCTCTGCCTCATTATCGGAATTGTCAGCAGAGCCTGACCAGTAGGTGCTCAAAGGGTCCACCTGTGTTATCCTGGCAGTTCATTTAAACGGTCAGATACATGATCCATGAATAACAAAATTTAGAATAAGTGTAAGTGCTCTTCTAAATGCATGATGTATATGAACGCAGAATTCTCTAACTTTTTCTCATATATTAATTCCAGTAATGAGAAAGAAGAGTTACCGAGACAACAGCTAAATATGTCGCAGAAAAAAAGTGGCCCTACAGTGACCTTACATTTTTCTGGTTCCAGTTGAAAAGCTAGGTGAAAGGAACTGCCCAATCATAGAGAGCTAAGACTGATGAAATCGTATGGAGATGTGAAAGAAAAAGGAAAAAAAAATGTTTTTTTTGGCAACTAATTTAAAAAAATTTATATTCTTTGTTTTCCTTGTTAATTTCCCAAGTTTTGTAGAGCAATAGCTTTCATCGTCATTAGAAGCTGAGAAAAAGTGACAAGGAGCAACTGGGACGATTGCAGATGTTTAAAGGTATCTACGATTTGATAAGAATATAAATCATTCACATGAGTGACACCTGTCTCGACTAAACTTGCAGCTGAAAATCGGCTGCTTGATGGAGCCTTGAAGCTGAACAATCTGTGGACTCAATCTAGTTACATCTTCAAACTGGAAAACATATCTCGGATCAGGATCCAATTTGATCCTCAAATGAAGTTCGGCACCTGGTCTTCCACTCTCTTGTTTACTTTTTCCAATACTAATCCACCCATTGAAAAGAATGGCTGGCTTCCCTGCACCCCATTCCGGACTAACTTCCAGCCTAAACGTCCCAATCTGCTGCCTTTTGATCCCAACACCACAGTGGGATCCCTTCCTCCCAGAGAAAACAGCAACTTCAAGACAGGCATGAGCGTTGTAGAAGCAGCCAGGTGCCAACAGCGCTTTCAAATCAGACTCTTCAAGATAGAAGCTTGAGGCAATGCTATGAGAATCAGGCATTGCCTCGGTAGAAGATAATACGGGTACTGAAGTAGTCTGCACAGGGAAACCTCGTAGACGAATTTCACATGAACAGTGAGAAGTAAATGCATGGACTCCAGGTTTTGCAGAGTCCAGACCAGTCCCAGGAATTCTCAACCCCAGTGAGCCTATTGACAACCTAATAAAAGCCTGAGGATCCATTCCGGTCACAATTGAATGTCCATTTGAAAAAAAGCGTCTTATCCTGGAGTTGGACAGGTCAAGAACCATGAGTCATTACAAGATCTATGTCAAGAACAAAACGAATTGCATGTTAGTCAAATAATACATCCTGTTTTCAATGAAATTGAGGATCAAATATTTGAATTGAGTAGCAGTTGAGAATCATAAGAGACCAATTTATAAATCAAAGGAAACGCGATAAACTTCAAAAATTTAGCAAAAGAAGTGATTCTATGATTAAAAAGGAATTGTCATATGTCATACTTATCACTGAAACCAATTTCTTAAATTCAGGCTACCCTGTAGGACCGATGGCAGAAAAAGTGAAGGAAATATGTGCTCTGATGTACACAATGACCTAACAATAAGATCAGGCTTTTGTCCTTTCCTTCTCCTGTTGAGATTTTTTTACCAAAATTTAATGAAGCTAGCACTCCCCATATGTGAACGGATTATGTTACAAGAAGAATTTACAAGTAGGAAAGATTCTATGCTTGCTCCATCTACTGCAAAATCAACAATTTTACATACATATTAGAATCACTAATAATCACAACAGGCTAAATAAACCAAGCTCAAAATCCACACTGTATCCACCGATCAACAGATTAGATGGCTTTTTTACTAACTAAATTGAATTATCGCATCAGACTCATGGATCCACTAGTTTTAAAGAGAGGAAAACATTGCTTTAGCACCTGGCAAGTAAGAATCAAACCCCATATTTATGGAGCTCTGAACAGCCTGATACGACAAAACTATGGCATCCAATGCTTCATGCGTAAAGAATTATCTAGCTTTATAGTTCATCTTAGTTTCTGAAAAATGGGATACATATAAAAATATCAACTAGCTGACACTAATGAGAGTTAAGAAGTTATCCACGTCCAAATATAATGATGACAGTATCAATTCATTCAGCTGCATGTACTACCATAGCTAACATGAAGTTAAATCAGTGTCCTTAATTTTTTAGAAGGGCAAGCAGATGATTTACCATTAAGGCAAAACCATAGTGGGTCTGAAATTATAAAATTCATCCCAGTCCCTGGTTTTTACAATCATATCCACCCCGATGAGAGTTTTAGTCAGAGGTAATTGTTTTGGTCTGATCTAGTTTGCGGAAGGATCACCATCTAACAAACCATAACATCGTCAGAATGAGATACACGGCATCACTTGGGGCTTGGCGAAAGTGAGATAGTGAAATTCATTGGACAGAAAAAATATTCTGACATACACGTATCACTTGGAGCTTGGCGAAAGTGAGGTAGTGAAATTCATTGGACACAAAAAATATTGTAAAAATGACCGTACTCAATGCCAGTAAGCTTATTCAGTTTCATCTCTGACACCTTCGTTATGATTTCAATTTCACGGATGATAAAGTTTTCTTGGATATGTTTCTTGCCTAAATTTCCACCAATTACACCAGAATATGGGACTTTTAAGAACCTCATGAGATGGGATCAAATATGTATTCTCTTGCAAAATTATTATCAATTTTCCCTTTTCTCTCCTAAACTTTTTGAGGGTAATATCAGAAGTAATCTCTCATGATCACAGCAGAATTTAATTAAGGATCAAGGTGATAAGATATTCAGTTTACACAATGAATTGATCTTGCTTTACTATTTTTACATTTTCAGGTGAGAATGAAATAAAGATAAAACAAGCATCTTGACATTTGTCTCCCAATTTGAATTTTAAAAATGAGAAAATAGCTGGAAGTAAGCTGCTTAATTGAGTAAATTTAGCTGAGCAGAGCTTCTATTTACAACGGACCAGCAAAGAATTGGAAGTCTAATGGTTCAAAATTGGGCGCAATTCCATTTCTTTACAGAATCGAATTTACTTGAAATAAAGGAAATATGCAAACAAATTAAGAAAGATTGTCAGAGAAGTGAATAACCAGCACCATAGTCCAGAGAAAATCCATACACCCAAAAAAAAAGAATTGAAGGAAAACAACTTAAGCAAGCCAAGTTGTAGAAAAAACGTAAACTCACCGAACCAACGCAAGGAATTGAGCAACCTCCCAAAGGTATTTATTCAGAAAATTGCAAGAACAAAATGAAACGAATAAACGTAGAAAGAAACACATTGCAATGTCAAATTAACAGAGATATCCCAAAACAATGAAAAACGAAAAACCCACAAAGAAATTGAACAGACAAAGTGAAAATTTACCTTGAGAATTAGTTGCCAAGTAGAAATTAGCTACGGCAGTTACTGACAGAAGGCAGAGTGATCGAAATTCCAGGGAAATAACAGCAACATTTGGGACTCTGGTCACTGGGTAAGCACCGAACACAAAAAAGTCCTACCCCAATAGAAAATAATAAAAGGACTTCTCTCTCTCTCTCTCTCTCTCTCTCTCTCTCTCTCTCTCTTCCCTCTCTCTCAATGTGGAAGGATTGGTTGAACAAACCCAGATAAAAAATTGAGCCAAATCGGATCCCACCCTCGCCCCAATCGCTCTTTCTCTCTCTAAAGCTTTGATGGGAAAATGCAATTTAAAGAAAAAGAAAGCGTTCTTCTATAGTTTCATCTCCTGTCTGCATTATTTGTGTCGAATAGACGGAGAAACTAAAGGAGTATTTCTTTCTCATAATCAGAATTTTATAAAATTTAAAATTCGAAATGGTTCACGGCCTAAGGACAGTGATATCTGCAAATATAAAAGAGAACAATAGTCTAGAAAAAATAAGCTGGTACAAATTCATAGAAAGAAATCCGATTAAATTGAAGCTACCATCACAAAAATTGAATTAAAACCCAATTATATATGGAATTATTATACAGTTTACATGTTTCTGTCTGCATTTTGGAAAGAATAAATAATGGGAAAGTGGGAAAGAAATACGAAGAGAGATAAATAAGAGACAGAAGGGTTCGTGAAGACAGCTGTAATCAACGGTGCCTTAGCTGAGTGTAGACTTGTTGTGTGTAGATTCATTAAATTAAGAAGTTTTATAAGAAATGAATATGTTAAAATAATTAAATTAAACCACAGGGAAATAGTTTTGACAAAAAAAGACACAAAAAATAAGGTATCGCTATCCAAATCGCATATGCATGACTTCATCATCTCAACAGTTTGTTTTTTACTTTTTGTTTTAGTATTACAATAAGAGTCCGGATTGTATACAACTATGCGTATAGCTTATTATAAATATATAGTATATATCGTTGAAAAGTATTTTAAGAAATTAAAATAAAAGAGAAAGTGAATAAAATACATAAGCCAAGCGCTTGAACCTCAAAATACAGTACTTGTCAGAAAATAAGTTGATAAAAAGCAGTGAATAGTTGTGTACTACTAGTTAAATTATATAATAACAAATATAAATATTCATACAGTATCTCCAAACATTCATTGAAACTAAAAATTAAATAAAAATATGAAAGAAATTATTAGTTGATTAAAATAAAATATTACAATACTATTCTTATAAAAAAAACTATATCAATTTAGCTACACAAAACAATGTGTAAAAATTAGAAAAGAAAATAAACGAAACAATATGCACCACTAAATAAAAAAAAACAATAAAAATTAAGTATATTGAAAAACTTAGTATTTAGTATATAGCATGAATATGCATTTTTTGTCAAGAATTGTTTTCCAAAGTTTTGAAATTAAAGGTGGGTTAGTGTAATGTGTTAATGTGAACAGATGATATTAATATGTACTCTTATAACTCTAAACTATATTACAAAAATAATATGAAAAAATTAAAATTATAAAAAAATTAAAGGTTATGACAATCAATTTTATTGTCATGAGTCATTTTCATCTCGAAATTATTTTATCTTTCCAATTCTTTTCATTTTTTTCAAGTAAAGTAATAAACAAAAATAAAAATATTGGGTTTAAAAGATTGGAGGAATAGAAATTGGGGAGAAGAAATTAATGAAATGAATAAAGTAAACAATTCTGAAATACCACATAAACAAATTCTTACTATCTCGATCAATTCCCATAAACGTCTCACTAAAAACATACAACAATACTGAAATATTGGGAACCAAACAGTGAGATACATACAGGGGAAATATCTTATAGTTAATTGTAAATTACCATTAACTATTAAGAACATCCATTTGAAATAGCTTGATAGAAGAAAAATTCAACGGTTGAGGTAGAAGAATAGTCTTAAAAATAATGGAACTCAAAAGTTTATTGAATTTGGTTTATATGAATTATATAATGAGTTAGGCAAAAAATATTTATTGTTTTGAGATTTAAATGTGTAGAAGTCTAAAACTTTATAATTAAAAAAGACACACTTTTCTCATGCATTTTTTATCGTCAAATTAATTTATGCTTTGTCCAAATAAATAGACATTAACATAACGCACTTCAAATTATCAATCAAATATTAATAATAGATTAAGCTATCACTAAAACAAACCATTTATTATTATTAATAAGTAATTATGTACAATTATTAATTTCTTATATACTAATTGATATTATCAATCTTATATGGCATAATAAAATTAAAGAATAGTGACACATGTGGTAATGAGAGTGAGAGAAACAATGACACATGATATATAGATAAGATTTGGTAGTACAAGAGTAGATGAAAAATTGAGCTATGAGATGAGAGACTCAATTACAAAAATAACATTAGAATTTTATTTGGTAACATTAGAATTCAGATAAATAACATTAGAATTCAGATAAATAACATTAGAATTTTATTTGGTAATAACTCTATTGTAATTATTACAATTATAGAATACTTTCGGTTTTTAGATTAGGACAGAGGAATACTAAAAGTTAAATAAAAAAAATTATAGTCTAGGCAAGATGATAGCCGATATTTTTTTCATTAAGTACGAAAAAGAAAATTGTAAATTGTAATGGCAGATTTATGATGACAATTTAAAGTTTTTTCTATTTAAACATTAACCAAAAAAATTCCAAAATATGATTGTATTCATATTATAAATTAGTTTTTTCTATTTATATAATGTTTATTGTATCCATATTATAAATAATAAATTTTATGGACTATACGTTAAGAACATGGATATCTTGTACACATCGTGTAAACTCATGTACCCATCGTGTAGACTACACGATGAGTACACAGATATCATGTAGTCATCATGTAGATTTGTGTACACATCGCATATATAGGATGACTACACGATGGGCACACGGATATCGTGTACCCATATTTCATGAGAATCATGTAACTACCGTGTAGACTACACGATGAGTACACAGACATCATATAACCATCATGTAAATTTGTGTACACATCACATATATAGGATGATTACACGATGGGCACACGGATATCGTGTAGCCATATTTTTTAAAAATATTCTCTCTCTACACAGACGAAATTATTGAAATATAGCTTATGCCAATTACAACCGTGTGAGAGAAGTAAGTAGATCAACACATTGAACATAATTATTACAACATAAAGAATCAAGAGTGTATCTTCACGTTTTAAATAATAAAAACAAGCAGAAAGGAGAACAAAAATCATGGAAAAACCAAGCTGAACCATTCTTTTCGCGCTCCAGCGATGAGTGACGAGCGACAAACCAAATCTCCCCCCATTCTTTTCGTGCTCAGGCGACGAGCACGGCGACAAACCAGATCTGAACTAGATTTGGCAACGAGCGTGGTTCAGGGCACGAGAGACGAGCGCAGCCAGGTCCTCCCCCCATTATTTCCACGCTCCGACGACGAGCGTGACGACAAACCAGATCTGGCACCGTTTCTATTTTCTTTTCTGGTGTGCGAAATGGCGGAAGGGGGTGGAGATTTGGAGGAGGTGAGGCTGAGGAGTGTCGCTTCCATGGAGGAAATTTAGAGGTTGAGAGGAAGAGAGGAGTGTGGGTCAAGGGTTTGGAATTCGTGAAGGGCAATATTATAATTGCACAAACTTATTTTGAGTGGAGTCTCGGCCATGATCAGCCAAATTAATGAGATGGCATAATTTAATAAATCAGGATTTTAAAGGGTATAGTTTAGTAAAAAAATTCTAAAAAATAAAAGAAGTTAGAAATTAAAAACATAACAACTATAGCAATAAAATACAAAGGAGCTAAGAGGGGCATGGTCATTCACCAAGCAGCCTCCACTCAGTGGGAATCCTGAAATGGCTACCGCCTCTTCACTCACCACCAATTTAGAACGCCTCGGCATTCCAACGCTTGTCCCCCTTTAGTAGTTCAAGGATTAGGGCCCCACCAACCAAACCGCTGAGGAGAGTAGGACCCATGTTTATCCATAATGGAGTACAGAAGTTGGAACTTATTCAACCCCAACTCTAATCCATACAACCTATTGAAGACCTATAAGTGTTGGAAGTAAATTTGGCGGGAGAAATCTCATGGTAATTAAAAAACTCTTGAAACAGAGCAGAAATAGGAAAACAGAATACTTAAAGCTATATACACTGTCCTGTAATTTAATTCTGCCGAGGCATGAAGAGGATTGAAAGGATCCCCACTAGAAGCAACATATGAAACATTAGGAGGAAAAGCCCTGTGGAATTTGTTTATAAACATATCGAACTCCTCTCTGTTTCTTATTCAAGGGACGATGGGAGAAAAGTTGGACTCCATAGTGTAAGGAAAAAGGAACAAGAAAATCACTTACACAAGAAAATGATGAATTAACGCAGGAGAAGACAAAGATGCGTCTCATATATTGAGAAGCGGACTTCACGAAGAAAGAGAAAGCTATCACACCGGAAAGAGAAGGTGCTTGGAAGGACAACCATTTCCATTATCAGTCAGAAGAAATGATGCGTGGAAGCTAACTAGAAGAGGGGGCAATTTTCCCCAATGTTAGCAAATAAGACGGTTTAGCATCCGGTAAATGCAATGATGATATAAGCCGCAACAGACTTATGAAACATTCTAACTACGTGAAGAAATGGAGGTCAAGATGCAAACAAATGTTAGAGACCAAGTCAAATTTGTTACTATAACTATCTCTAACCTCTCATCCCTAATTTTCTGCTAAATACAGTTATAGGGAATCTTTTGTAAATGGATAATTCATGTGCGTATAGCTAGAGCTGATGTAAATGTTAAAGGGGTATTCAAACTCACTGGAATACAATCAATTCTTACTCTTTTTACTCTTTGCTCTCATTTCATTTTTATTAGTAAGAATCCTTTACAGAAAAATCTTGCTCTTATTCATCATTATCTTAGCATAGATGTGGTTATAAATTCTAATGGGTTTCTATCTCTCACATGCTGGTTAAACCACTGCACTTCTTAAGAAGACCAACATGCTCACAGCTAAACCATGTTCTACTCTTACAAATGTCTCCATTAAGTTGTGTCGTGACTCTACTTAACCATTTGCAGATGTTACATTATACTAAAGTACTTAGGTGCTTTACAATATTTGACGTTAACAATGCTGGTCGTCACGGCGCGTGCGCGGCGGAAGCCGTCAAGGCGCGTGACCTTTTTAAAAATTAAACTTTTAATAAAAATTAATTTTTTAATAAAATAAAACTTGCGCAACACTATGATAATCAAATAAAAACTTTTTATTGAAAACTTTTTTTCAATAAATCAGGATCCATTATATTTTTATAAGTTAAATCTACAATATACAGGGATAGGAATCATATACCTCTTTACAAAAACTGATCGATCTCCCGTTCCCACGAAATTGTTCCAACGAACAGTAGACTCTGAGATCCACACCAAGATCTTTCAGATCAATCATCAACGCACTAGGACGTGTGTGAGTACGTAGAATATCACAAGACATTTTTTGTCTCTAGATGTTCTCAACACATGAGATCTAGAGATATACTGAAAAGAACGTGATAATTATTCTTTTAGAGATTTAATTCACAAAAGAAAATCTCTATGACACCAATCATGTTCTCAATTCAACTTTTTATTGACGAACTGATGATCTGATCAAATGATTATCTCCTCTTCGTTCAACAACCAAGGCCATTAAAATAATATCTGTATCTATTCTAGATAATGACGTATCTGATTTTTACAGATAAAACTGAAATAATATTTAATTATAAATTATCAATTACAGTGGGACCCACTGTAATTGTGCACAACTGTAGTGTGCCGTGAGCCAGCACAGTGCCTCACGACACCACTGTAGTGTCATGTGGCACTACAGTGTTGCATACTCATTATTGTAGTGCCACGTGGCACCACAATAGTATATGTTAATTTCTGATATCCTATCATTGATTGACACGTGGTAATTACTGTGAATTAAATATTTATTCTAATTAGATAATTATCTAATTTCACAAATTAGATATTCTGTCTCACTTATCGATAATTCAAAAAATTCAATAATTATTTATATATATAATTTTCGAAAATTATATTTAAATATATAAATAATTTAATTAATTAATTTTTAATTAATTAATCACACATAATTATCTCATAATTATGTAATTGCCCTAGAATAAAAATTCCTTTTGTAAGTCACTCAATTTTCTCATGTCCTGAAATATTCACATCCTAGACGGCGTAGTATATGGATGACTTGGGGATCATAGACCTATAATCCTCAGTTTCAATAAATCAGATTATTAATTAAACTCTTTAATTAAATAAGTTTATTTATTAATTTCATTATTACTCAGCTATAAATATGGAATTGCACTCTTTAGAGATTATAGAATGTATTTACAGACTATTCACATGTAGTCTACTAACATAATCATTTCATGTAGTTCAAACCTCCAATTATTGGTTCGTAAATTAGAATTGGTTAAAATTATTATTTTACCATTCTAATTACCTCTCGATCTTTAAGTATCATTAATCCACTAGTGAATGACTAATTTATAATCTTATTATAAATTTGAGCTCAATAACCATTTAGTTCCAGAATTAACACTTAAGGGAGCCAATATACGCATTCATAATGCTTAGCGAATCGTACTTGCAACTATTCATTAATGATTTCATACTTTAATATGTTGTTGACAATTTTATTCATTATCTATGATTTTAATTCTATCGTACTAATACAATATCATAGTCTCATTAATGAATATGGAATTTTCAGACATTTATATAAATTCTTCAACAATAATTTAAAAGAACAATTATAAGAAAAATGTAATCCTCGTTAAATTTTATATTAAAATGTCAATACACATGCTTTGAGAGCATAACGCCAAACAATATACCACTTGCCCTAAAGTAAATATGGAATCTCTCTTAATCCCATGTTACGCACATGACCCTCAAATGACTTCGCAGGAAGTGTCTTTGTAAAAGGATCAGCCAGGTTCTGTTCTGATGCTATTTACATAATAGTCACATCTCATCAATACACAATCTCTCTTACAAGATATTTCCTCTTTATGTGCTTGCCCCTCTTGTGACTCCTCAGTTCCTTGGAATTTTCTACCGCCCCGCTGTTATCACAGTACATGATCAGTGGCTTGTCCATATCTTGAACTACTTCTATATCAGAATATAACTTTTTGAGCAATACCGCCTCTTACGCAACTTCAAAAACCGTTATATATTCGACTTCCATAGTTGAATCTGCGATGCTAGATTGTTTAATACTTCTCCAGACTACAGCTACTCTACCTAGGGTGAATACTAATCCAAATGTTGACTTTCGACTATCTCTATCTGATTAAAAATTAGAATCAGTATATCTAGTGGGGTTTAGGTTTCCACCTGAATAAATAAGCGTATAGTTTGTCGTTCTCCTAAGATTCTTGAGAATGTGTTATACTACAATCTGGTGTTCACCTCCTAGATTCGATTGATAATGTCTGACAATTTCCACTGTATAACAGATATCCACTCTCGTACGCAAAATAGCATACATGAGACTTCCAACTACTGAAGCATATGGAACCTTTCTCATATCCTCATCCTCCTGAGGTGTCTTAGAACATTGTTCCTTGAAGAGGAGAATTCCATGTCTGGACGGTTGTTGACCTTTCTTCAAATTCTCCATAGAGAATCTCTCCAACACTTTATCAATATAATATGCCTTAGAAAGTGCCAAGAACTTGTTCTTTCTATCCCTTAAGATTTGGATGTATAGAACATAGCTCTCTTCTCCCAAATATTTCATTTGAAATTTCTCAGCTAACACCTTGGACAAAGTTTCTACATCATTCTCAATGACTAGAATATCATCAATATAAAGAACTAAGAAAACCACTATCTTATTTTTTATGTATTTATAAACACAGGCTTTGTCAATATTTTGCTCGAACTCATAAGACATTATAATCTCATCAAAGGTATGATTCCAAGATCTAGATGCTTTCTTTAATCTATAAATGGATTTAAGCAACTTGCATACTTTTTTATCTCACTCCTTTTGTACAAATATTTCTTGTTGCATCATATAGATGCTTTCTTCAAAAGATTCATTCAATTAAGCCATCTTGACATCCATTTTCCATATCTCATAGTCAAAACTAGCGGCTATGGACAAAATGATGCAAATGGATTTTAACATGGCCACATGGGAGAATGTTTCTTCATAATTGACTCTCTCCCTTTGTGTATAGCCCTTGGCTATTAACCATGCCTTGAAAGTCTCTACTTTCTCATCTGCACCTATTTTCTTCTTGAATATCCATTTACATCCAATAGACCTGACATTTTCAGGTAGATCTACAAGTTCCCAGACATAATTAGAATATATAGATTCCATTTCATTGTTCATGGCATCTTGAAATTTCTCGTTTTCAGGATTATCCAATGCTTCTTTATAAGATAATGGATCATCCTTATTAGTGTCTGCCACTAGGACAATGTGTCTCTAGTTCGTAGCGAACTGGTTGTCTCACAACCCTCCCACTACGAAGTTGCACCGGGTTTTCTTTGCAGGAACTATGGTTTCTATGGTTTGTCATTTATCAGTAGGAATTTGAAGGTAGTCTGATCTCGTTAGTCGTTAATTCTCGAGAACTACTTTGCTATGAGATTTGTAGTTTTGCTCATGCTCAAGAAAGGTTGCATTTGTCGACACAAAGCACTTTTTTATCATTCTGACTCTAATAGTACCCACCTTTAGTCTCTAGAGAATAGCCAGCGAATATGCATACCTCAGACCTTGAGTCTAACTTTCCGGTCTTGGGTCTAAGAACGTGAGCTGGACACCCCCATATACTTAAATGACACAAACTAGGTTTGGAGTCATTTTATAACTCTAAAGGCGTCTTGCTTACAGACTTAGAGGCACTACATTCAAAATGTAAGTTGTCATGTGTAGTGAATATTCCCAAAATGTAAGTGACAATGATGAGTAACATAACATCGACCTAACCATATCCAATAAGGTTCAATCTCTTCTCTCTGTAATACCATTTTTCTATGGTGTTCCAGGTGCTGTAAGTTGGGATATGATTGCACACTCCAGTAAATAATCCTTGAATTCTAAAATTTTCAATGATTTACCTAATTGCTTTTCAGATTCAACCTTGAAATCTTTAAACTTTCCAAAAGTTTCAAACTTTCGATGCATTAGGTAATTATAACCATATTTTGAGTAGTCGTCAATGAAAGTGACAAAATACTCATACTCACCTCTAGTTTGTACTAACTCAAGTGGTTCCTTGGCTCTTTGGCCATTTCCTATGAAAGGTCTATTAGTCATTTTACCCTCTAGACAGGATTCACAAACAGGAAGAGTTTCAAATTTTTGGCTCTCTCAAAGTACCATGCTTTTTTAACATGTTTAACCTATCTAGATTAATATGTCCCAGCTTAAGATGCCATAACTGTGTGTTATCATCATGAGAAACTCTTTGTCATTTTTTTTAGGTTTTGCTACTTTAAATAATTCAGAATTATTTAACGCACGTTCAGTCGGTTTAAGTATATACAGTTCATTTATAATTTTAGCATGACAGATATTGAATCCATTCTTAGAAATAATAAACTCTTTATTAATGAAAGAAACTTTGAATAATTATTCTAAAAAATGAAAGAGAAATCAAATTCCTCGTAAAACCAGGAATATAATAAACATTATTCAAAACTAAGTAATTATATCCAAAAAGTAAATGTATTGTCCCTAATGCTTTAGCTAACATGAGCGCACCACTGCCAACTCTCAAAACGACCTCGCCATTAGCCAGCTCCCTTCACGAATCAAGCATCTGCAAAGAAGAACATACATGATTAGTGGCTCTTGAATCAAGTATCTAGGATGACAAATCATATTTCACTAAACAAGCTTCAAGTACAAGTAAATCATATTTACCTTTCTTTTTCAGTTCAGAGAGATACTTGTTATAGTTTCTCTTCCAATGACCTTCAACCCCACAGTGGAAACACTTTCCTTTGGGTTTGCTGTGTTTCTTATTCTTCTTGGCTTTCGACGATTTCTTGGCTTTCTTTACTCTTTTGTTCTTACTCTTGTCCTTACCATTGTTCTTTTTCCTTTTCTTGTTCTTAACAATATTGGAAGAAGGCTTTTGCTCGACAACATTTGTCTCGCCCTCTTTGATCATTTTAAGGTAAAGTGATTCAAAAGTCTGCAGTTCATTCGGCAATTGGGTCATGTTTAATCGCAACTTTTTCATAACATAGTTGGTCGTGAACACAGAAAAAGCTGGTCTAAGTGAGTCTAGTATGATGCTAACTTGAGTCCGCTCATCAATGGTCACCTCATGTACTTCTGCCTCATGCATTATGTTGATCATGTTCAAAACATGTTCTCGAATAGAAGTACCATTCCTCATCTTAGTTGTCATATAGCTCTTAGTGACCTCATGACGACTTTGATCGGACTGCTGCCCAAACATTTCATGTAAAGATTTCATAATTTCATAGGTAGTCTCCATGCTTTCATGCTTGGTTCTCAGAACATCATTCATGCTCACAAGCATGTAGCGCTACAACTTGTTGTTTGATATGATCCAAGCATCATATTTGTCCCTAACATTCTTAGGGGCGTTAGCAGCAGGCTCCTCAGGACATTCCTCAGTAAGAACAAACTCGTGCTTCTCACAAATCAGCATTAAGTTCATATTTGATTTCCAATAGATGAAATTATCACCATTCAATTTCTCAAGAACGAGTAAAGTAGTAACAGAGTTGTCTATGGTAGAAGTAAGATTTATAACTGAAATTTAAAACATACATGATTCAATATAATTGATAAATATATAGAATTTGAAAAGTAAACGTGACGCATGAATGCAATCGTAATAAACACATAAATTTACCATTTACTAATCACGATAAAATAACCCAACGTTTAGTGTGCTGCCTTAGGGTTGGTCAGATTAACTTCAGACTGTCTATGAGACATTGTCATCCTTATTAATTACAACTTAAAATATTTCATACTTTCTCTTTTAACAATAAGATATCGCTTGTTCGGTCAAGTCACAACTACTATCCATATGAAAGCTTAATTGTGATTTTGTAAGTGTAACCCATCATTTCAGATTTCATGACTTCATTTAGAATATGTTGCCTTAGGGCCGATCAAAACTAAACTACATCATTTTCTCCTATCTTCTTAAGAAGTCCAACATTGGTATTGGTATAACTCGAAACCGTCCTTTAGAGGAAGAAAACAAAGCCATCTCGAGGCCCTCACTGCCCCTCACAGTGTTGTACTAATGATGGAGACCATAAGTTACATTGTCATGTCAACATTCTCCCACTCACTATTTTAGGATAATGTGTTTCTATTTTAACTAATCAATTAATTCTAAATTAATTATTAGTTAAAATAATAACCCTATGAATATTTAATTATCAGTCAATACAATCTCATTGATTTAAGTTCATTTAACTTTTCGAAGCATCTAAGTCATAATTAGGTGAACTTAGATGAACTAATTAATTATATTCATCAAACTTTAATAAAACTCTTTTACTAAAGTTGACTAACCTAAATGTTACTATAACATTTAGTGTGGTATAATTATCAAGTTTTAACTAGTTAAAACCTACTAGTTTAAATGCAATTGCTTTTATAAAGCAATACATCTAAATATATTAGGACAATCTTAATAAATCATATATGAGATGCATGATTTAAAACTGTGTGGGATTTTCATGTATGACGTATACTCTACTAATGCATGGACATGTTATCAAACATAATAATTAAATAAATATTTAATAATTAAATAAAATAATAATGGACCGAATGACTATTGGATCTTTCTAAATTACAACTCTTGAATTCAAGAAATAAAAATTACAAAGCGAACTTCAAGAATGCATATTTCTCAAATATTGAATTCTCCTCCTTATGTCCATCTTCATAATTTTTAAGTTTTTAACAAAACCCTTTTTAATTAGAAAAACTATTTTTCTTAATTAATACAATTTCTATAATTATCCCTTTTAATTTAGTTGACTTTGACTTAGACAAATAAACACTTTATTTGATTTCGTCAAACTTGGGTTAAACCTAATCAACCTATTAATTTTTAATTTTTATAAAATAAAAAATTAACAACTAATTTTAAAATTACATTTTATTTTCAAAATTTAAATAGATAATTTAAAGAGTTTGAGTTTTAAAGAAACACTTAGGTGATAGTGTTGGTTGCATGGTTTGTTGGAAACTTTCCTAAAATGATAACAGTTGTCACCGATGATAGGACGCTCTGATCGTCGCCCATCACCACCAATGCCCGTCTCACTGCCGGCAGCCACGCCGGACAGTCATTATTCACCACCAGTACAGTATCAGCGGCACCGTTCACCTCCGCCAGAACAGTAAATTTTTGTCACGAACAGTGTTTTCGCGGATGAATAATGTTTTCGTGGATAAACAGTGTTTTGGCATGAACAGTAAATTTTTACTGTTCATCTCGTGCGTTTTTCATATTCTCGCGTTCGGAATAATTACAATTATATTCAAAATTAATTTACAAAAATTCCTATGCCTCAATTCGGCTTACACAAGATCTAGGAAAAAATAAAATAAAGCCTAAGCAAATAATCACCACACAATTAACGATCCGTTAATTTCCATACAGTAAAAAAACATAGCCATTCATCATCATACATATCTCATATTATATGAATAATTAAGAAAACTCACACAACATTTAACATATAAATATATAAAAGACCGCTCTGATACCACTTGCTGGTCGTCGTAGAGCAACGGAACCGTGTAGGCGTGTGACCTTTTTAAAAATTAAACACTTAATAAAAATAAATCTTTTAATAAAATAAAATTTGCGTAACACCACGATAACCAAATAAAACCTTTTATTGAAAACTATTTTTCAATCAGCCTTTATATATTTATAAGTTAAATCTACAACATACAAGATTAAGAATCATATACTTTTTATAGTCTATATCAAGTGTCCTTACAATCGATCCTCCGTTCCTACAAAATCGTTCCAACGATCAGTAGATTCTGAGAACCACACCAAGATCTTCCAAGTCAATCCTCAACGCACTAGAACATGTGTGTGCACGTAAAATATTACAAGACACTTTTTCTGTCTCTAGATGTTCTCAATACATGTGATCTAGAGATTTACTGAGAAGAACTTTAGTGAGATGATTCTCTAAAAGAACGTGATGATTATCTTTTAGAGATTTGATTAACGTTAATCAGAGAAGAAAATCTCTCTAACACCAATCGTGTTCTCAATTCAACTCTCGATTGACGAACTGATGATCTAATCGACTAATTCTCTCATCTACGTTCAACAACCAAGGTCATTAGAATAATATCTGTATCTATTATAGATAATAGCATATCATATTTTTAGGGATAAACTACAATAATATTTAATTTTAAAATTACCAATTACAGTGAGACCCACTGCATTGTGCCCAACTGCAGTGCAACCTGGCACTTCTGTGTGCCGCGAGCCAACACAATGATTGACATGTAACAATTACTGTGAATTAAATATTTATTTTAATTAGATAATTATTTAGATATCAGTTAATTCAAAATTAATATTTTTGATTATCCATATCAACTAACTTATCTGATATTTCATAAATAACAGATTTAGTTGCTTTAAATTATTATCTAATAATAATTTAATTATCTAATTTCACAAATTAGATATTCTGTCTCACTGATCGATAATTCAAAAAATCGATAATTATTTATATATATAATTTCTGAAAATTATATTTAAATATATAAATAATTTAATTAATTAATTCTTAATTAATCACACATAATTATCTCATAATTATGTACTTGCCCAAAATAATTTTTGTTTGCAAGTTAGTGCATTTTACATGTCCTAAAATATTCACACTCTAGACAACGTAATATAGGGGTGATTTGGGGACCATAAACCTATAATCCTAAGTTTCAAGAAACTAAATTATGAATTAAACTCTTTAATTAAATAATATTATTTATCAATTCTATTATTATTCCACTATAAATATGGAATTGCATTCTTAGAGATTATAGAATGTATTTATAGAGTATTCTCATATAGTCCGCTGAGATAATCATTTCATATAGTTTGTCCTCCAATAATTGGTTCGTAAATTAGAACCGGTCAAAATTATCGGTTTACCCTTCTAATTACCTATTGATCTTTAAGTAGCATTAATCTACTAGTAAATGACTAATTTATAATCTTATTAAAAATTTCAATTCAATAACCATTCAGTTTCAGATCTAACACTTAAGAGAACCAATATACAATCCGGTAGGAAAGCTTAGATTCTAAATCTTGTAAGATCATGTCCCCGACCATCCACATTATTGAATCTCCAAAATAAAAGTCACTAGCCTGATTAACAAACATACATTAACGAGTGAATCAAAAGATTCTGTTGACATGCATAGGAGTTCAGGACTACTCAAGATTCAGACTGATCTACATGTGATCATCATAATGTGTATTAAATCTTTATGATAAACGACACGTTAATAAAGATATTAATTAACATCGGTCATGTCATATATAATTTTATTATATAAAGTATTTTCATTAAGATGTCTATCCACATCAATGATCCAGATCTAGATCACACATATTCATAATGTTTAGTGAACCATACTAGCAATCATTCATTAAAGATTTCATACTTTAATATATTTTTATTCATTATCTATGATCTTAATTATCTCGTTCTAATACAAGATCAAATAGTCTCATTAATAAATATAGAATTTTTAGATATTTATATAAATTATTCAACAATAATTTAAAAGAACAATTATAAGAAAAATATAATCCTCTTTAAATTTCATATTAAAATATCAAAACACATACTTTGAGGGTATAACTCCCAACAAACAATGCTTGATATATTTTTCATATTGAATAAACTCACTCAGTTTATCTAGAAACTAACCGTTAATTACTCATTGGCAGTCTTGTAAAGGGTAATCAAGTAGTAGAAAGACACCTTATATGATGGGTATCTGCTCAAGGCAACTGCTACTCTCGAGCTTAAAGCATCTTCTGATGCGTATTGGGCCTCTAGTATTGATGATCGGCGGTCTACAGGTGGCTATGTTGTTTTCTTTTGGTTCTTCACTTATCTTTTGGTCTTCTAGAAAGCAACAAGTTCGTCCACATTCTAGCACTGAAAGTACGTATAAAGCCTTTCAAATGCTATTGCTGAACTTGCTTGACTATCCTTGTTGCAAGAATTACACGACACTTTGTCCCATCCTCCTATAATTTGGTGTTACAACTGTAGTACCTTTTTTATGGTTTGTAATCCAATGCATCATGCTAATACAAAGGTTTGGAAGTCTCTGGAAGTTTGTACCTTCTCATGACCAAACATCTTATGCTCTTACCCAAGCAGTAACTAAAGCTCAATTCCAGTATCTTAAATCTAAGCTTCAAGTGGTCAATTCTCCCTTCACTTGAGGGGGGATGATAAAGAATATGAACATAAAGCCAAGGAAGGAGTTGTACGTCATCAATCCCCTTGTAGTCCATGCATAAACGCACATAACTTATTGTTACTGTAGTTTGTTAGAATATCTTTTCATCGACAGTGAAAGGAGTTATGTATTGTAGCTAATCAAATTTGTATCTAAGCAAGTCTTGTATTGAAGCTAAAGTATTAAGAAAGTACTCTTCAGAAATAAGTTTGTCTTCCTCCTTTTGTATTACACAGTAAGCTTGCAACTCTGTTTTCCCCTGTTACTTCGTCTAGTTTATTTAAGATATCGATACAAAATAAATCATATGGTATATTAATTAGTAGGCCTAATACAACATACAAGTTCTAGTATAAAGGGTTTAGTCTCTCGAGGTGAGGATTTGTGTGCCTCCCTGGAGGGATTTTCCCACCTTTTCAACAATGAAGGATGTAGAGGAATGGTGAACCTCTTTGTCAATAACAATACAAGAAGAAGGAATTATGGAGATCGATGACTCAAAAGCTTCTAACTCGTGCCCTAATTATATTATCTTCCATCTCATTCTCTTGTCTCTCTCCCACACGTGATCTCTCTCTTCTCTCAGACGGTCTCTCATCTCTTCTCTCTTAGTCGCAAACTCTCTCTAACTCGAGAGTTTCTCATCTTCTAACTTTTCTCACCTGAACTATCTGTCTATTCTTTCAGACGTCTCTTGATCTCTCTCTTCTCTCATCTCAAGCATGCCCCTTGCTGGAACCGCGAGCCCTTTTCAACTCATAAATCCTTTTCAGGTATTTGACACATACTCTCTCTCTCTCTCTGTCTCATGTTTTGCACCCTAGGCATTAGGATATAGAATTTCTGTCAGTTTAGTTATAAATTTATTGCTGTCGTTGAGGATTTTTGCTTGTGAGTTTTGATTTTTTTACTGATTGGATATTCATTTTGATGACGGATATGTGTAATCGCTCAATTATGGTCTTTGGAGCTCTATTTAGGTTTACTTCTTGATAGATTTGACTGCGCATGTGTTTAATAAAGACTTCGCTAATATGGTCGTCAATTTTAGTGGGTTTGTGGGTGATCTAATTAGACTTGTTGAAATTCTAATTGGGTTTGTGGAAGTTTCTACCTTGGGGAAAGGACAAGATACAAGATAAACCGTTTTAGAGCTCACATTCGCAATTTTCATTAGGCATTTAACTGAAATTGCCTTTGATAGGTTCTTTCAAATCACATACTGTAATTCCTAATTATTGTCATGCTTATGTCTTATGTTTTCCAAGGTTTGACACTTAGGATAGTACATCTTGAGAAGCTTACCATAGAGATATAGTTTTCGGAAGCTGATCTAGGATACTCATACAAGCTTCATTTAAGTTGATCTTCATTGTTTACACCATTTAATGTCAAGTATTTTCCGATGGATAATTTAAAAAAAAAAACTTTCAGTGGATAAGAGTTGGATTACAAAATCAAGATTTAGCAAGAAATATGAAAATGAAATAAATTAATTTTTGAACTTCGTCTTTCATAGAGGATTGGAGAATGGATATACACTTCAACAAATATGACATTCTACAAGATTTAAATACAGGGTTCATAGTCCCCTCCTGTAAAAAACTCTAAACAACAAGAGTTTTTATGAACCACATAAAAAAATTCATGTTAAGAGTTAAAAACTAAGCGGGATGAATTTTAAGGGAAGCGGGACTTCAGAAAAAAAATGCGGGAGTGAAAGTTTTATTGAAGACCTGTCTCGATTACACCCAAACCTTCCCTCTTCACTCCTCTCTCTCGATTTCTTCTCGAGAAGCTCCGTGATTCCCTCGTCGAAGAAGAGAGAGTAGATCCTCGTCTATTAGCTTGACTCTCTCTCTCTCGATTAGCTTCTCTGTCCCGTTCAAAAATAGAGAATGAACTAGGGCTTGTGAGCTTCTCTCTATTAGCTTCTCTCTCTGTCTCTCCTTTTCGTGGTTCCCTGTCATTCCTTCTCAGAGGTTTTTAGTTTGCTTCGATCTCTCTCGTATGACCATAAGCTCTCAGTTTGCTTCTCTCTTTCTTGCGACCATCGTGCATCTCGTTCGACTTCCTTCTTTAAAGCGACGACAGGGTAGGCAGAGGAACATCTCTTTCGATCTATTAAGTCAGCATCTTCATCTTGATGATGAGCTCGTGACTAGATCTGTGTAGGTTGATTCGTCAAGCGTGTTTTGTTGAGGTGAGTTTGCTTTACATTTTTCTTAACGTTTTAAGTTTTAGATGTGATTTGAGGTAGATTTGAGTTCTGAGCAAATGATCCTTGCTGATTTAGGTTAGGGTTCCATGAATTTTAGTTGTATTTGGACGAGTATAGAGACTCGTGATGGAATCTGGGTTCGTAATGTTTTAGGGATTTGACTTGGAGCGACTGATACGTGACTCACTTGGTACCTCCACGAACAGGCAAGAGCGAGCACTGGCAACTGACTAGAAGAACTGCTAGGCTTTCTATCCTCACCTTCTCCTCAAGTACATTGCATTGCACAAATTGTTTACTTTTCTGTTGTTTGGTATATTACTTCATCTCCATTACAAATCAATCTTGCATTCTGTGTGATAATTTTAAGTGTGATTTGTTCTGTTAATGTATTTTAACACTTTTCCTGCTTTTCGTGAACCCAAACCTAGCCTCATTTGTTCGCAACTCAGAATCAGAGCTAGCCTCAGGTCTTATTTGATTGTGTCGGTCGCTTAGTTTGTTTATTGTTCGCATTGGGCTTTTGATAACACACAAAATAGTTTCCTGCTTTTCTTGGTTAATAGGATGCATTTAAGTTGGTGATAACACACAAATAAAGTTCTTATGAAATTTGTTGATAAGTCATAGCTGGATTGTGGGTTCTAGTGTTATACGAGAAGTTTGAGGACCAGGTGGATTCAATTCCTGAGAAGGAAAGTGTAGAGATAAAGAAGTAGCATGATGTATTTGATGCAAAGGTGCTTAGAAAGTTACCAAGGGTACTTCACGGCGAGTTTTAATGACAAAGTAATTTTTTTGTCTTTCTGTTGATACTTCAATATTTATGACACCAATCAAAGATACTTCAATATTTATGACTCATTTACAGCTTGAACTTGGCTTGGTGATAGCCTAACCATGTCTGTGGCCATGTTTGAGCTCAAACGTCCATTCTCAGACTCTCCGACAGGTGCTCTCAGCCTTAGAGCCACCTCGTGAGCCGCTCTGTTCCTTCTCTCCCTCTCCCTCTCGATTATCTTCTCTCTCATTCTCTCATTTAAAACCAAAGAGCGAACTAGGGCTAGGTTTATCGAAGTTTCTGATTTTCTGATTTTCTGGTTTGTTCTGAATTTCTAATCACCATATCTGGCTTTTTGTTATGAGTTTTTAGGACTTTGTTCTTCTCTAATGTGGATTTTCTTATATGTTATGTATTTATGTGGATTTTGTTCTTCTATGATGTGTTCCAATTTTCTAGGTAATTTCCTTGCATTGAGCTCAACAATGTAGCTTGTTGAAGGTAACATTTACTCCATCCTCTTTGGTGTTAGATACAAGCAATGGCTGGCCAAACTAGATTCAATAAACATTTGAGAAAGTACCACTTATGGGGGTTTTAGAATCTGAGTTTCAGTACTCTCTCTCGTTCAACGCAGGTAAGGCTCATTTTAGTTTATAAAATTCAACAAATTTTTATGGCTTCTTGTTTTTTTTTTAAGGCATATCTTCCTTAAGTAGTGGTTGCTATGTATTGTATTGATTTTGTTACTAATTTTCTATTTAGTATTTGAATTTTAAAAGAAGTGGTTGCTATGTATTGTGTTGATTTTGTTACTAATTTGGTATTTAGAATTTGAATTTTTTTCGAGTAGTGGTTGATAATCTGCGTGATTGCATAACATTGTAACTAAACCTGTGTAGCAAATTAAATACCTTAACTTCTATGTGGAAGTGGAATCTATGTGAAGATCTACAATTTGACTCATTCTCATAATCATAATACAAGTATTTGCAGTCCTACTGGAGGGAATATCTATTTTGAGTGGTCATGCATCAGCTGAGGTATTTGCAGGTATTTACAGAAAGATTTTTTAAGTTCTTTGTGCTTATAAAAATCTTTATTTCATGTCATTAGGATTTTTAATGCGCTACGCTTTAACTTTGGTCTTTTGGTGATTTATTCTACTTTGAATCATTCTGTTTAGACCTTTTAATCTTCTTTGGCTTTCAAAACTACCTCGTCTTGATAATCACCATAATCAGTGACTGATCGGGGATTGTGCTGAGTTATGCTCTTTGTTTTACACAATTTTACGATGGTGCTTTATATTTTATTCAATTAAAATGTTCACCCGTGACAGGACGGAACATGGGACAAAGGTTAAAAAATTGATCTGTCTTGATAATTTTACAGATAATCTTAAATTTGTAGCCTTTTTAGGTTTTAACCTTTATCATTTTTAAGTTGTCATATTGTTTTGCTTTTCTTTCCATTGCAAGCATGCTTGAGATTAAGCTTAAACTTTAGGATCATATTTCTGCTAAAATCTCAAAATGGAAACATATGATGATTGTTTGAACTTATAAATGCCTATTACTCTACCTCCTTGTATTGCTTGTTGTCGACTTGATGCATAATGGGCCATTCATTTTAACCTTATTTATTTCTTGATTCTTACTTCTACCCCCTGTGACTACTTTTCAGCCATCTGTTGACATCAAGACAATATTATCCCAATTAATGTTATTTGAACTTGGCAAGGTGGGATTGAATGTGGGTGGGTATATTTTTCCAACTAAGTGGGTGGGATTGAATGGGCCAATTGTATGAACCATCTTGAAGAAATGAGTAAGCTTGCAGATTGAAGGCTTAAATAACGGAGGTCAAAGGGATAATGATGGAAAATATTGAGATGGTAAGCTTTGTTATTTGAGTTGAATAAACTTTGTTATTCAGTTTACATGTAAACCCTTCAGGTAATTGGATGTTGTTTTATGAAGTTTACACGTTGGCTTGTTATTAGTGAATATTTATATACTTCTACCTCATTTTTTTACTAGTGAGTATCTTTATATATGTTCATATTTTTTTACTAGTGAGGAATCTATTTGCTGCATTAGTATTTTCTATTTTCATAATTTTATATTCATATGACATTGGATTCAATTCATTTTAATTGTAGTGTTAATAGTTGTGAGAAATTTAAACAAGTACATTGAATATTTTTTCTTTAAAATGCAGGACCTACAATCTATTGAGGCTTTCAACTTGGCATCAAAGTTTGGAAGAGTTAAGCAATGAAAATTTGAAGTTATATTGTAGCGTCTGTAAAAGTTTTAGATGTTTTTTGTTTTTTGAATAACAGTTGTATTAGTAGACTAAGTATTATTTTGTAGGATTTTCTACAAGAGGTAGATATCTTCGTGAAAAGTAATTCACAGGGATCATGCGACGCCTGTGACAGCCCCTCATATTAAAAATCCACTTTTTCGCGAGGCGCAATACCTCCTATGAAGACCCCTGGTATCCTTCCTTTTACAGGATTTTTCGACTCTTGTAGAATGTTGTTTAATGAGATTTTATGACTCATGTTACTTTTATACAACATACATTTTTAATTCTCATGAATTAATATTCACATGTATTTCTTGTAGTGGTATGACGAGAGACTTTGTCTATGACACCTTGTATAGCGAGTTTATAAGTGGTTATACACATTGAGTTTTTCATAAGGAATCTATGTTGACTAAATTCACTAGTGATGAGTACGTCATACGAAGTCAGTGCTATAATAGAACATATGTAGATACATCATTATCATGTCAAGAATATGATCGTAATGAAATGCATGAGTTGTTGCATGATGCCTTTTTAATTTCTTGATCAATGAACATGAATCAGATTCTACTCCATCACAACAAGCAATTGGTGGTGTAAATAAAAATAGGGGCTACTTTCAAGTTAGATACTTTTATGACTTGGTTAAAGATAGTAATCAACTACTATATCTGAAATGTCAAAAGTTCTCAAATTTATCATTTATGTGAATCAATATTACATTAAATGTCTTAATGAATTGAGTGACAAAGAGCTTTCTTCCTTTCTTGAATTGTCGAATAGAGCTTTTCTAAAAGGTGTGTAGCTTCCAATTATGTTTTGTAAAACAAAGAAGATAATCAAAAGTTAGGACTTCTTCATGAATAAATATGCGCCCAAATGGAGATCAAACTTGTGAGAGTTATAGTACTTCAAGATTGGTTACCAATGATAACCGTGATGGGAATACATCATAAACTGGAAGAAATAAGGACAAGAAATACAAGCCAAAGTAATGTGTTACTTTCTTCTTAAATGCGGATTGCAAAGGTTATGCATGTCATCTAAAAATGTTAGAATTATGAGATAGCATCATGATGGACGCACTAAGGATGGTGTTTTGAGACATCCTGCACATATAGAAGCTTGGGAAGTTTTTTATGAACTTAAGGAATTCTCTTTGGAACCCCTTTGAACAATGAATACGAGTTATAGTCCATGGCCTATAGTTTTAATTCCATACAATTTACCTCCTTCGATGTGCATAAAGAAAATGAATTTTATTCTGTCTACATTCATTTTTGGACCCAAGATGCTAGATAACAACATTGATGTGTATTTTCTACCGTTGTTGGAAGAAGTAAAGGAATTATGAGAGGTAGGTTTAAATACATACGTTGCATCAATAAAAGAAATGTTATAAATGCATGCGTCATTGTAGTGGATTATCACAAATTTTCCTGGGTATGACAACTTGTTCAAATGAAGTACTCATTCATCAAGTAAGGATGTTAGTGAATGTATGGATACTTAATATTGTAATGAAACTTTTATATTTTGTTTCTTCACATGTTATATATACCTAATTGCATATTATATTTTGGTATCAAATTATCTTCGATGAGATCCATAGAAAGTACTGTTATGTCCTCCAATAATAAAAAATGGTAGATGAGAAGAGCAAACTAAGGTGTAAATACCTAGTAGATATGCTACGAAATAATATATTGTTTGCAACATTAGGATGAGTCTGTTCCAACTAGCTTCATCGCTATTGTCCATAGATAGTACGTTGAATAAGGGAGGGTATTTTTTTTACTCTATGATATTACGAATTGTATATAAAATGGACAAACTATTATTTCTCTATCATAACAGAGATATAATGAAAATGCCAAAGCATCACGGAGTAAACAAAAACACTCTCAACGTTGGTATTGGATATCGTTTTTAGTTTGGCTCTTTATTTAGGGATAGTTTAGTAATTGTATTTTTTATTTTTTGGTAAAAATACCTACTATATTTAGATTAGCAACTTAACTTAATACATTATTTTCCCTACTTTTCTCAAGTTGGTATTAGAGCCTTAAAAAACCAAACCTTGACTCTAACCAATCACCCACCACTACCCCTATCGTCGACCATCACTAATCGCAATCGCTGCCGATCGTCGACTGCTGGTTCTTTTATATTTAAGCTTTTATTTTTTGAAGTGGTTAGTTTCCAAAAGCATGGAAATATAAATGTTTATTTACATTAACAGAAAATTTAGCGCGCATGAATCGTGAGTTCTATCGGCATCGGACCTATAGTGAAATCGTACGATATCGGGATTAAATAGGTCAGGAATTTAAGAAGATAAATTGGTTGAGTATTTGAATCTCATAGCTTTATTCATGTGAGTCCATTCAGTCTCAAAAGTAGCTCATAAGGATATGAATGGGAAACAACAACAGTTTGACCAAAAATGTGTTTTGGACCAAGGTACACTTCCCGAGCTCCATACAAGATGGGTGTCATCACTAAATTAATGAAGAGCAAAATTAATGTTCAAATTAATTATTTTATTATTTTCTAATTATTGGATAATAGTATATAAAAGAAATTAATTAATTAATCGATAGGGATGAATTTAATTCATCAATTTGGACTAATGAATTTGAAAATAATTTTAGCTCTAGGAGAGATGTAAAAATTGCACACCGCAGTGCAGGTAGAGGGAAAATTTCAATTTCATCATATAAAGGATTGCGTCCTTATCTCTATTGCTAATGCAATCTCTAAGTGTGTTAATCAAAGCAGAAAAAAGTTTCTCTCCTCTTCCTTACACAGTTACCGCCGATTTCATAGTAGGGGAAGAAAAAAATTATCTTTTCTCTTCCAATCGTTGTTTTGAGAGCCCACACTCAATTTCTACAAAAATCTTTGAGAGATTTACTGCTGATTCTAACTAGTTGTTGTCGGTGTAAGAACCAATTGATAGCTCTATGAATTTCAAGAATGAATAACGCGAGATAGAGAATTGGATCCCGCCAAATCAGAATTTCTTCGTAAATTGAAAAGGTATGAATTGTTTAAATATTTTCTAGATACATTTATATGATTATGCATGTTCATAAATTGGTTTATGTTTAATTGGATTAAACGTTTGTATGAAATGTTTTTTGATAATTCGCCCATTAATTAGAAATGGTACATTAATTTTTCTTCAAAATCTAAGACCTGCTCTAACAACTTGTATCAGAGCCTATGTTTTTTGAATATGCATATTCTATTCTAAATGTATGTGTGGATGAATATGATGATATTGACATATAATTTTATATGGAACATTCAAAGCATGTTTGAATGTGTTTTATGAATGGATCCTGATCGATTGGCTTTTACTGTTTAATTTTGGTTTTAGAATTGATGTACGCTGAAATTGTGGGATAGGATTGTATGTAATTTAATTTTATAAGAGTTGTATCGTTAATTTCATGTAAATTCATTGCGAATGCGTTTTGATCATATTGCCAAATGAATCCTGAGAAGCTACATGCACCTCATGGTCTGCCATCCACTCCACGCTATGCGCCGCCCGCCATCACGCACTAAGCCGTCCAATGCTACGCCATCTGAAGTTCTTCATCGCAATGATGGCCGACGTGCCGTCTGTGTCCGCCATTGGTAGTGGCGCTAGCGGTGGTGGCCGAGCAGCCGACGGTGGCGGCAGGACTGTCCCGCTGCCACTGCTGGCTCATATTACCTAATACTGTGTTATCCTATCTCTGTGATGCTTCGTGAAAACCATAATCCTATCTTTTATCTTTTAAATTTTGAATTTTGAATTTTGAGTTTTAAAAAGATAGTTATCAGTTTTAATTTTTTGAAAATTAAAATTTAATTAATTGATTAGGTTTGACTCAAGTTTAATAAGTCATTAAATTTATTCATTTTTTGACTGATAAAATTAAATTAATTTAAAACTGATATTTAATGGGATCATTTAATTAGAAAAATATTTTTTGTTAATTAAAAGGGTTTTGATCAAACCTTAAAGATTTTGAAGGAGATAATTATAGAAACCATGAAGACTAACATTTAAATTATTGTAATTAATTATTATTCTTTTATGGGTTGTAATTATAAATGAGTCATAGAGAGATTAACTTTGAATGTATGATTTATTATTAATCTCGCATCCTCATATAACATGCCATATAAAAATTCAATATCAAATTACCATGTAGCATGTACATGCATCATTATATATTAAATTTATAATGGGTCATAAGTTTAAAAACAATGCAAATTTTATAAAACTTATAAATTTTAAATTTTGATTTAAATTTTATAAAAGTTTATAATTTTAAAAAAAATTTCTTTTCAAAATTATAAAGAGTTGTGATTTTTGAAAAAGTAAAGAAAAATTCAAATTTTCCAAAAATTAAGTGGGATGGTCGTTTATGTTGAAACGTTCTCAACGTCCCTAATACAAACTTGATCGTGACACAAAGAATTATTTAGAGCTGCCCTTGCGGTCCTCTCTTCAGTGAGAGAAACTTGGGAATCGTGTCAGTTTGAGTCATCGAGTTGCTTGAGAAGCTAAAACTTGTAACCGAAGTGGTGAAGCGGGGACCGTTCCTAGACGAACTGTTAGTTCATAACAACCTTTAAAGCCGATGTATTGGTTAAACACTTAGATAGAAGCACATTAGAATCTCTCATAGGAGCTAGTCAATGGGGCTAAGGTGACCAAAACCATTGGTGATTGGTTGAGCTATATGTACTGACATCTTGAGAAGCGTTAACCAAAAGAGAAAAATCTTGATGCGAGAGGAGGTTGCTCGGGCGTTGTCCCTAGATGAGACGAGCTATCATTATTGATCATAATATCATAGAAGAAATATGTTTTTATTAGATTTTTTTAAATATTTAAGTATTTGCATCATGCATCATACTTTTCTAAACGATTAAGTATTTATTTATACCACTTTATTTATTATTTTCAGTAATCATGTCATTATCATCACTCTCAACAATCTTGAATGCAAACAAACGTAATCTTGATGTTGTGCTTATGTGGATTGAAAATGTAATCTTCATATCATGCTAACGGTAAAAAAGCACAATTTCGTGCTACCCACCCATTGTCCCCTTGAGCCTATTGCTGAATCGACTCAAGAGGAAAATGATGCCTACGCTTCTTGGTTGCGTTCTGATGAGATCGTCAGGTATTACATCTAGGCATCAGTTAGCAATGTGTTGCAACAACAACATCAGAACATGGAGACTCCTGCTGATATGATGCTGAACATCATCGAAATGTTTGGGAATCAGGATTCTCAAGCCAAACAGAGTACTGTGCGAAACTTCATGAACTACCGAATGAAACCCGAAATTCCTGTTAGAGAACATATGATGCTGATCGTTAGTTATCTGAATGTGATGGAGGTCATGAGAGTTGAGGTAGATGGCATTTAACTGAAATTGCCTTTGATAGGTTCTTTCAAATCACATACTATAATTCGTAATAATTGTTATGCTTATGTCTTATGTTTTTCAAGGTTTGACCCTTAGGATAGTTCATCTTGAGAAACTTACCATAGAGATATATATATTTGTATCATACTTTAGTGAGAAGAGATTCAAAACTTCACTTTATAAACTTATACCATATACATTTCCAAGTTTCATGGCCTAGTGATCTTATCTTACTGTAAAAAATATCACTTATAAAATATATGTATCAATAGTCTCAAATAAGATTAAAAAAACACATCATACCACTGACATACCTAAAATAACATTAAAAACCCCAAAATTAGTTAATTAGTAACTAAAAAACCTTAACAAAGTAAGTATCCATAAAGCACAAACCATGCACCTTCGATTATAAAACAAAGTAACTATCGGGGAATGCTGAGAACATGGTCCCTAAGTTCAAAAAGATCCAAAAATCATAAACACTTAAAAACAACTAACATGGTCCCCAATTTAAGAAATATTTGAAATATTAGCTGAGAAAATATTTCACAAGAAAAAGGCTATTTAAGAAATCAACATATGAGATAGTGTATGTGGGAGGAGCTTATAGTTTTGAGAGAGCATACTTTAGAGAGAGGCTTGCACTCTTGATGCTGGTAAAATCACAAATAAGTCACCAACCAGCTTTAGAGTAGCGCATATGATGATTTTTTGGTGAAATCACAAGAAAGGAAGAAGATTGAGGTCGCTAGTGCAATCGCAAGGGAATAGAAGATGATTTTTTAGGTTTCTTCGAAGAGGAGATGGAGGTCATGAAGATGAGGGTTCGGAGCTAGGGGTGTTTTTTGTGAAGAAAATGATGAAAGTGGTCCAGGGAAGATAAGGGTTTCATGAATTTGAGGGTAGATTTAGAATAAAAGTGGTCACGCATAGGGCACGTGAAATATGGGATTTGACCAAGTCTACTCTTAAGAAAAATAGAACTAGACAATTTGTATTTCAACAAAGGAAGCAAGGGCTTTTTTGATAGGAGGATTATTTGATGGATGAAGAAAGTTTAGGTATCATTAGAAAAGAGGTTAAAATTTAAGAAGTAAAGTGATTTTGGTCAAAGTACAAGGAGGTTTAATCATATGTTTCCATCATTTGATCGAAACAAGAACTTGGAAGGTAGCCTTCAAGATCCGAGTTATGGATACCTTACACATAAAAAGAATGGAAATTTTGTGAATGAGCAAACCATAAACCTTTGTTAGAGGCTTAATTTTAAGAGATGTAGAGTCAATTAGATCAACTCATGAAGTTTATGCAGGAGTCTCTTAAGGAGTAGAGTTTAACACTTTGAACTTATGGTACTTATTAAATATTGTAAGTATGGATAATTTGTTACTTTGAATACTTTGATACTTTTAATGTATGTGAGAGTTTATTTGATTGTGTGGATAATTTAATACTTTGAACACTTTTAATATGTGTAGAATTTGATACTTTGATATGAAAGTTTATTTGAATGTATCGATAATTTGTGAATGTATGGAAATATGAATGCAAGGCTGAATACTAATGTGACTAGTGTCGATGTGTAATCGTCTGAAAATTTTTATAGGCGAGATGGATTATAGAAATTTAAATGTATAATGAATTTGAGAAGCTATTCACAAAAGTTAAGAACTACCACGATAGAGTAACATAAATATTAATCTACTGTGGTGGTTGAAGGAAACTGCCGCAATAGGTAATCTATTGAGTGAAAAAAATAATTTATTGCGACAATTTAGTACATCGTCATGATAAACAATCTAAAAAGAATGTATTAGCATCAACGCTATATATCAGACATGTTGGACATTCCATGATAGTTTTAGACTTCCACCATAGGATTAATTAACTATTGCGGTATATCTATATATAACGACAATCACTGCGGTTGGTAGAAACCTTTGCAAAAAGAATTACGATGATGATATTACAACTATTTTTAACCATCTCAATAGATTTTGTGAACATTAAAAACCATCACAGAATACCAAAAAAGGCTAAAATAACTATTTTCTTATAGTAGTAGACATAAAGTTGTGTCTCATTTTCAAGGTGCTTTCAAGGAATGATATTAACAAGAATGCTCGATAAACACATTCTCCTCAGCCTTTGGTAACCTAGTAATGGAGCTCCGATAAGGGACGTAGGAAACTATTTGTCAATTGTGCGTTTCCATTACTCGTAGGATAGAAAAAGGGTCCCTAGAAAATGTACCACGACACTTCGACAATGCCTTAGAGTTGTTGCGTGGACTTGATGGCTTAGTTTATCCTACTCAGAATAAGCTTAGGGAGGTCATCTTTTAGATCAAGATTTTTCATCTCCTTTTCTTATGTATGCATGTCAATGGAAATTGGAGAACTCCTTAGAAACATAGTTGGAAAATGTGTAGAGGTGGATGAACACGAGATGAGAGATATTAAGGTAAATATCTTCATGTTTGGGTGATTATGGATGCTTACAAGCCATTGATATGAGGCATGAACGTCAAATTTGAGAAGGGCATAGAACTGACTTTGGTGGAATTTCAATAAGAACAGTTGCGCCACATTTGCTACCACTATAGATGCTGAGAAGCAAATGGAAGGATTGTTGTATAAAGCAGGTTAGTTATCTTAGAGGAAGGTAGCTAAAAACTCCAATGTGGAGCTGGGCTTAGGGCTCGAAAGTGTTGGGTCATGAGGATGAAGCAAGTTAGTGTAAAGAAATGACTCATCTAGTTCAGCGGTAGAGGCTATGCCAAAGAAGAAAGGAACCTTCCTTTGATTCTCCTAAAATTTCGGCGAGTGGACGAATGAATTGATGCAAAAAAATCCCCATGATCTTGAATATTTCAGGCGAAGCCATTTAACTCATCTTGAAATCTGATATTCAAAATCTATGACCACCTCTTAATGCATGAAAATTGAAAACTTGTGATACAGATGAAAACCAAAACCTTGTGGTCTTCCTTAATCTTCTTCGAACCGCCAACCAAACCACGGCATGTGAGCACTCAAAAGCCAAATTACAATGAAATAAAACTTCTTGTGCGTGCTTCAAAACTTTTAGATATTCTTTTATACATCTCAAGAATGACCAACCATAGGATAAGTGCGTGGGCGCTCCCATTCAACATATTTTCTCTCATTTTTCTCTCAACATCTAGGAAGAAAGTTTAGAGAAATTTCATATTGAAAATTAGATGAAGTCATTAGAAAGAAGGAGGCATAACTATCCTTCTTATAGCTTAGGTGGCCAGATTTAATAACTATGATTAACTCCACTATTAAACTTATAGTTGCACACCAATGATACTTTTATACTACTCGATATAATGATCCTTGAACTATTACTTGTTATGTGATAATGCTCCTCCATAATTCAGTATTGTGTGTAAGTGGGTGAAGTACTACCAACCTAATATTTATACAACTCTTACTATCCTAAGTTTCCAATTTGATTCTATTGGTAAACAATGACAATATCTACAATTTACATCTCAAGCAATAATAATAAAATCTCTAGTACTCCACTACTAACAACAATCAATATGTTTACTATGACCACATTAATGAATTCCCTAAAGAAGTACTATTTCACTTAATTAAGATGTTTTTGGGTTCTATATCTAGAATCTATAAATTCAATATTTAATGTATCAACCATTCAACCTACATAATATGTTAACTTACACAATCTTATTTTTAGTAGATAAAAAAAAGTGATCCATAAAAATTTTCTTATAATTCTCTCAAGATTGTGAGCATATATAAAATAATATCAATGAGCCTTGATCTACATAAGATACTACTTTTTCTGTAGAGCATACTCAATAGTTTGTTCAAGGCATTCTAAATGAGCTAGTATATTTTTTAGGGGTGCGCCAGGCCCGAGAACCAGTACAACGCTTGGGAGACGCGTGAGGGACCCAGTAGCAAGCTACTGTGCTGGACCCTCCCCTTTAAAAATTTAATTAAATATCATGTGGGCTGATGTCCCATGTATCATATATTAAACTGATAAGAACAGATATTACACAAGGTACTAACAATGTACTCAACTTAGTAACCAAGGCAAGTCACTCTACATAATACAGTTAATTCACTATAGTTTCAAGAAAGTGTGCAACTTCACTAAACTGTTAAACAAGAGTTTATATGTCACGAAGAACATTGGTTTGTACCTTGTGACTAAAAGCTAAACTATATAACACAAAAATCAAGTACTTAATTCTTGTTGACTTTGGACCAAGAGTGGTCTCATGTGATTAATAAGTAAAATCCTGATTATGAAATTCCAATTAACAATAAATAATGTCATTTCATTATAGATCTTGTGCTTTAAGTTCACAACCCCAACAATCCTTCACTTTCCCTAAAATACATTCAACATAAGCCTAACTCCTATATGCCCGACATGAGACTCTACAGTCAAGGTCTTCATATAAGAATCTTCTGGGTTTTTATTCCTAAGGCATTTCTAGAAATTACAATGTCTCTTTGTAATATTATCTCACTAAAAGGATAATACTTTTAAATGATGTGTTTTACCCTATAAATTGTAGGCTTCTTGGGTTCTTTGATCACTCCATTACCATCACATTAAAGTGCGATTATGAGACTCTCAATCTCCAACTCTACAAGGAGCATGTAATTCCATGGTTAAGTCAAAAAAACAATATTGTTCAACACTCTTCCAACTAACTTCTCTACTTTCCCTAGTAACTTTATATCTTGAGGTAGGCATTCTTGGGTTTTAGTCTGAGAGAAAATGTCGATCCAGAGAGAAAGTCTCGTCTCTCTCTAGAGACTTCTCCCAAAGTTTGACCCTAGCCGCCAAGGGTTTGTTTAGTGTAGCTTCCATCAAGTCTGGCCCAGAGCTCGATGGAGCTCAGGGTTGGCTCCGATTTTCCCTCTAGAAAAGGTCTATGGATGCGCTGAAGGTTTCATTCCAAGGTCTACTCTAAACTGCATCGCCAGAGTAGCCTCCATCTCTGATTCTCGCGGTCAACTCCGGCTTCTCTGTTGGTCTTCTACCGATCTTCTCGGAGGATGAAGATCTGGAAGATTAGGCAGATATTAAGTTGTGTACCATAGTATCATATGAGTTATTTTGATTGGAAAGAGCCCGTGGTTGTTCGGGTGAGACACGGGGCTTAATTTTGGGTTCTCAAAAAATCATATCCTCCTTTGTCTCTCAAGCTTCACTGAAAAAAATGGAGGGCTTCATGACTGGTTTGCTTCGTTGCCATTAATGCCGTTTTTGGTCGCCATCGTCCTCCTCTAAGGTCACCACAGTCCCAACCATTTTACGAGTTTGCCTCTGCTAAGAGTGAGGCCTTACTCCTCCCTGTCCGCCGACATGATTCTCCTACTTTGTACCTTGTAGATTTGCTAGAGGTCATGATTCAATCCTGGCTGTCTGAGTTGTCTAGTGTGGTCTTCTGGAGTTGAGGAGTGCATTGCACCCATTGCCTGAGCTATACCAGTAGAGGTGGTAATCTCATCGGGAATCAACCGTTGTCGAGGCTTTCTCAGAGAGGTCACTTGCTTTGGTCGGTGTAGGTATAAGTTTCGTCTCATTTCTTGGTTCTGGGTTTTCCTATTTCTATGAATTTTAGACTAGTTGTGTTGTTTTGTGCTGCACCTTAGTTTTTTATTAAGGTCATTTGTTAGTGGTGGATTGTTTAGGTTGGGATAGTTAGGTTGTTAGATTTGTGCTCTAGTTAGATGTAGATTTCTTGATTTGGTTTGTTCTGTGTAACCCTCTTGATTTAGCTTTCCGTGTTGTTTCTTTGTTACGGTATAACCGCACAATTGTATTGAAATGGTTACTACTAGTTACTGCAATATAGTGCGGTCTTCATTTTTTATTTAGTTTCAGCTGAGCACTATAGTGCATGTTGTATACCTAGGGTATTCCCCTTGTATAAATGTAACTCATTTGACAAAAAAAATGTCAATCAGTATACCCAAAGGTATGAGATTCTTACAACTATCTACAACTCTCAACTTAGATTAATACGATATTTCCTGATGAAGCAAACTGTGAAATATATCTTTGATCTAGTGGACAATATAACATGTGTAAGAATTTGCAATGTCAAAGGAAAGAGAACTATCTTCATGTTATCTACCTCATCATGAAATCTTACATTGCAAACCTATATAGCATTATTTATTGATGCATTCTAGGATAATCATCGCATTCTAGATTTAAGTCTTAAAAGATCGTAACTCAATCTATTATTTACTTAGGGACCAAAGGCGAAGAACTTGCTTGGACCAAACTCATTTAGCATGGCTGCAACATTCCTAGACATAACTTTATTTCTTCATTTTCTTTAAAAAATATTCTATCCACCAAGAATAATCTTTTCTCTTGGGGTGTTACATAAGACACTGAATGTGTGTTATATATTAACCATCTCAAATCAATAAATCATCTCTTCATATATTACTCCTTCTCTCAGGCTGTCTGGAAGTCCATTATATCAAATTTGAAGGTGGCAGGTGCTCAAATTGGCAGCATCTCACTAGATGGTTCCTTAGATTTACGTGGATAAAGGATTTTAGGTCTTCAATTTTAAAGCTTTTGTTTTCCTCTTTTCTTTGCAATATTTAGAAGGACATAAATCTTAGATTTTTTTAAGGTAAAGTTAGAATAGAAAAGTTATTTGTAACACTATTTTAAGTATAGTTAGGGATAGGTTGTGAATAAAAAAGGGTTCCTTGAATTTGATATCAATATGTTCCTCCAAAGCCCATTGGTCCCTCTTACATTAAGTGACTAGGGTTTGTGTGCTTGGCTCTTTTCTGTTTTTGTGTTATTTTGTGGTGTGGCCTTATACTTTTTATGGCCTCTAGGTTGATGCCTTATAGCTTGTACATTTTTTTCTCATTGTGCATTTACCCTAAAAAAATTGCCTTTCCCAAGTTCTTTATATAAAAATTTTGGACCAACAACTTTATTGTCGATATTTAACCCGACAACATTGCCAACGAAAAAATGTCATCCACATAAAGCACTAAGAAAACTACTATGATTCCTTCATTTCTCTTGTACACATGGCTCATTATGACTTTGATCTAATAAAAAAGTTTGACTGCTTGATCGACATAATGCTTCGTGACCTTGATGCTTCTTAAGTTCATAATTGGACTTATGCATTCTGTATATCATATGTTCTCGTCAACTAGCAACAAATCCTAGTGGTCGAGAAATAAAGAAATCCTCTTCAAGATCACCATACAAGATATCAATCTTGACATCTATATGGAAAATGTCATAAACGAGGTCAACTACAATGGCATAATATATTTATAGACTTAAGCATGACTATCAACAAAAAAATTTACGGTACTCAAACTTATCTGGTATTAATACCTAGTACTCCACTAATTTCGTATTAATACCTAAGACATGGTGATTTGTATGAGACACTTTATTGTCATGTCTTACTTATTCACAATCAATAAATGAGTTAAGGAAATAATAACTAGATGGGTAAAATGATAATCTTGCTTCCTACTCTTATTACTGATATTCATGAAGGGTAATATCATAAAATATAATGTAGACTATGAAATATAAATATTTATTTTGCATCAACAAAAAATGTAGCTGGCATCAATCGAGAGTTCTATCGGCATCAGACCTATAGTGGAGTCATAATATGTCAGGATCAAATAGTCAGGAATTTATGGAGAAAATTAGTCAGATATTTGAATCTCATAGCTTTATTCATGTGGGTCAATTACTCAGGAGTAGCTCATAAGGACAGGAATGAGAAACAACCACATTTGGACCAAAAATTTATTTTGGACCAAGGTACACTTCCCGAACCCATATGTGAGGGGTGTCATCACTAAATTAGTGAAGACCAAAATTAATGTCCGAATTAATTATTTTTATATTTTCTAATTATTGGATCATTAGTAAATAAAAGAAATTAATTAATTAATTAATTAATACAGATCAATTTAATTTATCAATTTGAACTGATGAATTTGGACACAGTCTTGGCTCTAGGAGAGATGTAAAAATCACAGATAGCAGTGAACTAGAATATAATTTTTGGCAATTTAACATATAGGGAAATATGTGAAAATTCTGTAATTATCATATAAGGGATTTGCATCATTATCCCTAGAGCTAATCCTATCCCTTAATGTGTTGATCAAAGAATAATAAGTTTCTCTCTCCTACCCAGACACAGAGTTGCCCCCGATATTTTGACAAGAGGGGAAGAGAAAAATTTATTTTTCTCTTTCAATCATTGTTTTGAGAGCCAACACTCAAATCCTACAAAAATCCTTCAGAGATTTACTTCTGACTCTAACGAGTGTTTGTCGGTGTAAAAATCAATTGATAGCTCTGTAAATTTCAAGAACGAATAACGCGAGATAGAGAATTAGATCTCGTTAAATCAAAATGTCTCCATTAATTGAAAAGGATAAATTGTTTTAATATTTTCTCGATACGTTTATATGATTATGCATGTTCATTGATTTATTTTTGTGTTTACTTGGATTAAACGTTTGTATGAAATTTTTTAATATTCCGCCCATGAACTAGCCATGGTTCAAAATCTAAAACCCGATCCATCAACTAGTATCAAAGTTAGGTTTTTGAATATGCATATTCAGTACTTAAACGTATATATGGATGAATATGATGATATTGTCATATAATTTTTGTATGACAGATTCAAAGAATGTTTGAATATGTTTTATGAATGGATCCCGATCGATTGGCTCTAGGTGTTATTTTCAATTTTAGAATTCATGTACGCCAAAATTGTGGCATATGATTTTATGTAATTTGATTTTACAAGAGTTTTATCGTTGAATTTCATGTAAATCTGTCATGAATGTGTTCCGATCGAATCGTCGCAACCCAAGGTCTTCCATTCTCCATCACGTTCGCACCCTCCGTAATCACGCGTTGTGTCATTCAATGTTCACCATCGAGACCCTCACCGTCGCGCCGTCCGTGTCTTCCGCCAGCAGTGGCACCGCAGTGGTGGCCAAGCAGCCGGTGGTGGTGATCGGGAAGACGGTAGTGGTGGTTGGGTAGTCGGCGGTGGTGGCCGGGCAACTGGCGGTGGTGATCGGGCAGTCGGTGGTGGTGGCGGCCGGGCAGTCGGTGGTGGTGGCGGCCGGGCAGCCGGCAGTGGCGTGGGACTGTCCCGCTGTCACCATTGACGGTAATCCTTGTGATTGCTGGGGTACGAGGCTTAAATGCTTTGATATCGTGTTACCCTATCCATGTAATGCTTCGCGAAAACCCTAATCCTATATTTTATCTTTTAAATTTGTAATTTTGAATTTTAAAAGATAGTTATCAATTTTAATTTTTTTTGAATTAAAATTTAATTAATTGATTGGATTTGAGCCAAGTTTGATAAGTCATTAATTTTTGACTAATCAAATTTAATTATTTTAAAAGGATATCTAATGAGATTATTTAATTAAGAAAATATTTTTCCATAATTAAAAGGATTTTCATCGAAACTTGAAGATGATAAAGAGATAATTACAGACGCCATGAAAACTAGCATTTGAATTATTATAATTTATTTATTATTCTTTTTGTGAGTTGTAATTAGAAATGAGCCATAAAGAAGTTTAATTTTGAGTGTATGATTTATTATTAATCTTACATCATCATATAACATGGCATATAGAAATAGGGATATGCCAATATCAAGTTGTCATGTAGCATGTACATGCATTATTGTAGTTTAAATTTGTAATGGGTTACAATTTTAAATACAATTCGAATTGAGAGACTCCCAATCATTATTTATTGTGATAACAATATAGTAATCGTGCAATCTAAGCACGTAGAGCAAAAATATCGTACTTTATTAGGGAGATTGTACAACAAGAAGATACAGTTGTCTCTCAGATTGCTTCAGAATACAGCCTAGCGTGTTCGTTTACAAATACTTTAACACTAGTGTTTTTTAGTCTCATCTAGAGAATATCGATGTTAGGCTCGCACTGGATGTGCTTTAAGGTAAGTGGGAGATTGTTAGACCTACGCCTTAAAAGTATGTGAACATTACAAGTAAAAGGTCTACAAGCATTTAATACTTATTTTTTGTGCTATGGAGTTCAGCTCATAGGCACAAGGTACAAGCCAATGGTTCTTTATGACTTGTAAATACTTAGTTTCACAGTCTAGCGTCTAATGAAGCTAGGCGCTTTACTACCAAAAGACTATAGTACATTAACTGTATTATGTAGAGTTATTTATTTTGGTCACTAGGTGGAGTACCTAGCTAATGTATATTTAGTACATTTGGAATGTATTTAAAGTACTAACGAGTCTTGTTTTCAATAAAGTATTCTAACGAAAGTCAAGACTGTTATTATTTTATGGGTGATCTCAATCTTGAGAGAGTTATGAGTTCAATCTATAAAGAATGAGAGTCTATGAGTCAACATATTTTATAGGTTAGATGACTGAGTTATTAGATAGTTAGTTCATAGAATAATAATAGCAGAATGCAATGATTCATTGACGCTTTTAATTTAATGGCATAATATATCTTAGATAATTCATTTACGTGGTCATGGTAAACCAAATGCTTAATATCTCTAGTAGAGTAGAATTACTGGAGATTTGATAATTTTACTTGAGGTATCAAATATAAAAAATATCATAATTGACCGAGAAAATGAATTTGAAATCTAGGGATACCAGGAAGCATTTTAATATTAGGTCGATAATTCTTCACCTAATTACACATGGTACTATCTTATGGAGGGCTATCACATAAAGAAAAATAGGTCAAGGATGATTACATCAAGTAATATAAAATACACTTGGAGTTTAATTATGATCTTATAGTGGATTTAATCTCTTACTAGTCTCAGATTTAGATTACATTGTGATTGAACTTGTTTAATAAACAAGTGACACAACGTGGATACGATACGGTCAACCAAATAACTAAAAGACATAACTAAGTCTTAATTTAAAAATCAAAGATTAATTAAAATTAATTAACTAAAAAATCAGAATTAAATTCTCAACCATTGCTTTTGAAGAGGTTACATTCAATTGGTCAATGTTTGTTAAGATGGAGGAGTAGATTTTCCTATTTTCGAATATTGGAGGGTCGACAAGATAAGTTGATACGGTTGATTAAGTCTTACACTTATATTTTAGAGGTCGAATCATATCACCATTCCTTGTAAAATCCAACTTTTACAAAAAAAATATTGGAGGGTCATAATTTCCTTTTTAAACTTTAGCCTTTTGTAAAGAAATCAATAAAAAATGAACGCTTGCATTATGTGGTGGTAGTTTCCTCTCTCTCTCGCTTATGGTCCGTACGTAATGGTGAATAGAGTTGGCGGGACACTGAGGCTTAAGCTTAGCTGAGCAGAGCTCAGTAAGTGTTTTTTCATTGGAGCCTGGTGGCGTGAATGGCACTGGTGCTTTCATCTTTGCGTTGGAAACCATTATGCTGCTCTTTTTCTCAAGCCCAAGACTCATCTTCTTCCTCCCTCATCGCCTACAACCGCCCTGCTGTCATTCTTCCTGTTAGTGCTCTCCCTCTCCCTCTCCCTCTCCCTCTCCCTCTCCCTCACCCTCTCCCTCTCTCCCTCTCCCTCTCCCTCTCCTTCTCCCTCTCTCTCTCCCTCCCTCTCTCTATTCGGGTGTGGATGCGTATGAATATATTCGGGTTTTGTTAACAACGAATGTTCTGTCCTTTTGGGCATTTAGAACTTGGAAGAATTACATTGCCGTTGTGCCAATGACTTTGAAATGACCATTTTCTTCTTTTACTTTTTGAATCCAGGGCTTAGGGAACAATTCTGGTGACTACAGTAAGTTGGCACTTACATTGAAAGAGCAGTACGGGGTGCCCACAGTAGTTGCCAAGGTATCAAGAATCGATTGGTTAAGAAATGCCGCAGGCTTGCTTGACCCCAATTACTGGCGCGGAAGTCTTCGTCCACGCCCTGTCCTGGATTGGTATTTTCTTTTCTTTCCTTCTGTGTTTGTTTAGGGGAAATCGGTTTTGCCCTCTTTTATTAGATTCAGTGGTAGGAAAACAATGTGATTACGAGAACAAATCAGGTACTTGAAGAGAATAGATGAGGCTATTCAAGAGGCGAAGGAGATTGCCCAAGGTTTGTTTTACTTGTGTCTACTCTTAATCTTTATTTTTTAATAGTATGTCTATCACGGTTTTCAGAGTATATTTCTTATCTCTGAAATTTTATGTACATTTTGGCTCCTAGTATTGAGTACACTAGGCTGTTGAGTAGAACCAGGCTTAAGAGCGCCAAGAGACTTGTTGTCTGATTAAAATGATAATCAGTTTTCACTCTATCTATGATCTCTTACCTACTAGATTTGGAAAATTAATATGACTTAGTTGTTTTCCATCAGTGTCAATTAAAGCCATCCGCATGTATCAAAGGTTTTTAATTTGTTGGTCTGTGCAAATGGTTGTAAATGCTCTGCAATATGCAAATGAACAAGGAGTTTCCCCATATTTTTCTTTGAATTTGATATGCTGTGGGTGGAAATTTAGGACAACTCCAATTAAATCAACGAAACTTCACGTGTTGTCTGTTTTTTAGAGAATCTGCTTCCAACAGGAAATCTTTCTATGTTCCTCATGGTTGATTTTGACCCATTACCATGTAGTCTGGCAGAGAATAAGTGTCAAGTGGTTCAACATTGGCATGAAGAAGCTTATATCGGTTAAGGAAAATGAATGAAAAAGTATGATTGTGAGAAAAATTTCTTCTTGTTTTAATTGAAATTTGTTTTTTTTTTCACTACAAACCGATTTTTTTTTACATCCTTACTGACCGTGGGTAATCATTCGATACTTTACCCTCCCCCGTGTTGTTGCTTTTCCCTTTTCTTGTCATCCTTCTTAAGTTTGAGTTCCTCAAACAAGGATAACCTCCTTATCTTATTTTCTTGCCATCCTTCTTAAAGTGTGACAGTTTCTGAAGATAGAAATGATGTTATTTTAGGTGGGAATTTATCCGTGATTGGACACTCGGCGGGAGGATGGCTTGCACGTGTTTACATGGAAGAATTCGGAATATCAAATATTTCCTTGTTGTTGACACTTGGGACCCCTCACCTGTAGGTTTTACATTTCCTTGCTGATGAATAAAGGATATTTGTACATTGAACATCAACCATTATGGTATTTTAGTGAGAGAAGCCTAAGCATAGTTTCTTGTGATCTATTAGTTTAATGTGAATTCAGATTCTAAATATATTTCCTCGCTTTCAGGCCACCTCCAAAAGGTCTTCCAGGAGTGATTGATCAGACAAGGGGTCTTCTTGATTATGTTGAAAAGCATTGCTCAAAAGCTGTCTACACTCCTCAGTTGAAATATGTATGTATTGCAGGAAGGTAAACAGTTGGTTTCCAACCTTTTAGCAAATAGCAATAGATACATTTGTTTTTACTATATATTTTTTTATGTTTAGTGGATTATTAAACAATAATTTATTAATTGTTTACATTACCTTTGTCTTATATGTTGCCAAGTCTTTTCCTTATTGTCGGGGACTAAATTGGATGTAGTCTCAAATGCAGGTACATCCAAGGGGCTCAATTCTTTGGCAACTCAAATGCGACGATAAGTTCTGTTGTTCCTGTAGACAATGAGCAACCAACTTCTGAGCTTGCCATTGTGAATGATACCAGCAGTTCAAAGTCAAGCACGACTTCCTTTCGTGCTCGCTTTGTCGGACAAGGATATAAACAAGTAAAAAATAACTTTCTCCATCTTTTCTTTCATTATTTTGGAAACTAAATAGCATTAGTGATAGGATGTAGAATTTTCCCACTTTAAGTGTTAGTAATTTTAAAGTTAATATCCTAATCTTCTAAGGCTTGTCATAGTTACTAGTCTGTAATAGTTGAGATGTTGCAATTGGTCAGGTGTGTGGGCAGGCAGATGTATGGGGTGATGGAGTTGTGCCAGAAGTATCAGCCCATCTGGAAGGTGCACTCAATATTAGCTTGGGTGGGATTTACCACTCACCAGTTGGTTCGGATGATACATCAAGACCATGGTATGGTTCTCCTGCTGTGGTAGAGCTATGGATTCACCACCTCCTAAATTGATGGTTTTAGAGCGTCCAATTTTTCCTCCCAAAATTCATTTTTCACGGACGCTATATTTGTTAATCTGCAAACACTATATTCAACATTTGTCTGTTTGATATTTAAAATTCTTTATATAGTTTGTTTTTCATGTAAAAACTCTTTAGATTGATTCATTTTCCCTATAGTTTCGATATAGTTCTTTTTTTTATAAAAGTTGCTTAATTTTGCAAAGAATCAACAACTCCCCCCCCCCCCCCCCCCNCCCCCCCCCCCCCCCCACCCAATTTCTCTCTCGTTAAAGCTTGCTTGCTCAGTTTGAAAAGGCAGCGCATTATTGGATTCCTCTGGGACATGAACAAGTGGAACTGTAATAAACCATTTGACAGAGTCCAAAGTTTACATTGGCTTGTCTCTGACTCCTCCATCACTTCAAAATAGCAGGACATGGAGTCCACCAAACTCTACAAGTTAAACTACAATTACTCTAATTTGCGCGTCTGATGCCTAATTATCATCGAATCCTTTAGAATAATCAACAGTTTATGAGGAATAAAAGATGTGATGTGATTTTTCAACACGGAAAATGTATCGGGGAATCACCACACTGATATTAAGCATCAGAAGGATCGATATTAAATTAAACCAATCCATCCTAGATAGTTTCTACATGTCCAGCGAGAAACTTATACATGACAGTGCCAAACCACAAATTGCAAACATTCAACTGAATGATAATCAGCATATGAACATCCATAACCACAAGGATGGTTAAACAACAGACTAAAGCCAGCAGGAATTGAAAGATGCGCTGTAAGAGCTAGTCTGTACAAAAGGTTAGAGGCACCAAATTAAAGCCAAATGCTGGGCTTCTTCAAATTGGCAGTCAGTTAGTCTTCACAAAATGGCTTGATAGTAGTTTTCCAATTTCCAAGAACCCCACTTTTTCTTTTCCATTAAAGATGGTCTTGAGCCTTTCATCACAGTAGATCTCCCTCTTGTCTGCAGGATTCTGCAGGGAAAAGACAAGCATTTCTTCACATTACTATAGTTAAAAACACACAGAGGCTCCTTTTTTTTATAAGACGCAAAGCCTTTGTCTAAAAGAAAAAGTTACCATAAGATTTGCATCTTAATACCTCTGAAATGGAAGCAGGGAAAGTAAATGATACAACAGAATAAAAGACCCCTTACTAACTCAATTCCAGAAGGAACATTATCTTTTCAGAGGAGAATTGGGGAATAAGTGGGACACATGGCATATACTCGGATATAAATTTCTAATTGCCACATCTTCCCTAAGAGAAAGGGCCACCGGCCAAGTTGGCTGCGCGACTTCCTCTAGTTATTCATCTTCATGGTTCATTACTTTAACTTACATTGGTTAAGTAAACAATTTCCATTAACCAGCAGGGACCGCGGAAGGATGCAGAAAATTACATTATTATGTCGAAGAGAAAATTATCTTTAAACAGATCAAATGGATATTCAGAACACTCAAATGGTCTAAATCATGGATGCCCCCGCGTAAAGGCAAGTTTGCAGGCCTCTTTCTCCATACAACTAATAGAGTAGTACTTTCCGAGCCAAAAGGAGGGAAACAAATGATGTTGAATCACGATATTGAATGGATCACTAAGTTGTTTTATTTTGGACTCGGGATATTCCTCCTTTTGTGCCATGGCAACATTTTGCTCATTTTGCTCATTGAGCTGCTTTAAGTAAACCGAAAAACATGAAAAGAATGTGGTTCAAGTACTTTCCCTTCCCAGCAGCATTAGTTGATCTATAAGTCCCACCCCGACTCCATAAAAGTACTGCATGCTTGCCCTTTACGATGTTAATGTATATGTCATTTGATTAATTTAGAAGCTCTGAGAAAACAAAATATGTATACAAGGCCCAATGAATTATAAGAAAAGATACTGTTCAATAAGTAATCACAGAAAACAGAACGGAGCGATTAGGTTTAAATAGAAGAAAGTATGAAAGAAGGCTAGGGTTACAGCAACAAGGAGAGAAGAGAGAGGTGAAGTCACCTGGAGGTTATGGAGCTTGACGTAAGACCAAATCTGCTTGACAGCATCAGAGCGAGATGCCTCGGGGACGCCGAGAAAGTTGCCGAGTGCAGGGGATACGAGGGTCACCTTCAGAATACCCGTAGGTCGGCTAAATTCTTTTTTACTTCTAACCTTTGGAGCCGCAGAAGCAGTACTTGTAGAGGAAGTTGGATTTGATTTATCCTTTGGCTTAGGGTTCGTCTTTGTTTTCGAAGTGTTTGTGCTGCTGGTGATCTTAGCAGCAGAAGAAGCAGACTTGGTAGAAGCCAGGAGAACCCTGCACCCTCTGAAAACCCTCATGCTATTACTCAAACCTGACGACATTATCAGTCCCACTCTCACTACTCTCTCTCTCTCTCTTTCTCGCTGTGAAAAAAAATTGCTTTCAATCAAAGCAACAGGACGAAGACGACGGGAAGGAGGGAATTCCAAGGGAGTAAAATGTTCGAGAAGGGAAAATGGGAAATGGACTCAAATGGAAATTAGAAGCTTTATTTGGGGGTTCATATGTCAACCCAATTAATACGACCCGAATGCACATATCAACTCGGGTTCAGGCAACCCATCCACTTTCTCCCTCTCTCTTTCCCCTTATCCGTTGAGTTTTTATCAACAAATACCAAATGCTATTACCAACACAAGTTTTCCCTCTCTCTCTCTCTCTCTCTCTCTCTCTCTCTCTATCTCTCTCTATCGTCACTCTTCACTGCTCATATCCTCCCAGAAGAACTACACAAACTCTCTTTCTCTGAGAAAAGTTCTCCTTGTAAAGACTCGAAACTTCATTTCCATTTCCTTCGATCTGTATAGTGACTGAACCAACATTTCTATCTTTTTCTTTTCTGTTTTTTAACAAAATTTTATGAATTTGAATTTGTATAAGTTCGTATAAACAACAGTAGCAGTAGCAGTAGGAAGAGGTGGAAGAAGAGGAAGGAGGCAATGTCGTGTTTATTGCCACAGTTCAAATGCCAGCCTGACACCTTCTCTATCCATTTTAGAACGACAATAACAACTGCTGCTGCTGCTACTCCTCATCCCCATTACCATAACTTCGTTTCCACTCCCCATACCAATTCCAGTAAGTTATCTCCCTCTTCTCTCTGTCTCGTTCTCTCTCTACCTCTATCTCTATCTGACCTCAAGTTCCCTATGCTCTTGCTCCTTTTGTATTTTCACTTAGTAATTACAATCGTCACTAACATTTCTCTCTGCTTTGTTTGTTATTTCTAAATTTTGTTTTCTTAAGGCGCAAGTTGTAAGTTAAAAATTGTCCAAGAAATACTGTTTTCAATACTTCGTTAAGGTTGATTATGGAATGTGTTTTACTAGGATTCTTTCCTTAGTATTAGTCGTCTGGTAGCTAGACCTGAAGACCATAACCTATCATCATCACTATCAATTTATGCATCTTTTGAAGTGATTCTCACCATGATAAATACTGATGAAATAAGAGGGCATTTTCTGTTTAATTCGAATAATGGATTTTGTTTTTTTTTCTTTGCTTGTCGTAGTTAAAGCGATTCACTGCAGTGGATTTTTGTTTAGTAAGTGATGTAATATATTCACGGGTTATTCTGCTGGCTTAATTCGAGATGTAGAATATTATAGACCATGGAGCATTCCTGTCCGGCTCGATCCTAACTCACATTTTCTCATTTGTCTAATTTAGGGGAGGCTCTGTGCTTATGCTGGTTTTTTGGATTGATTTACAATGAACCAACTCTTTCTTTTGTCTACAGGAGTCAGAGAAAAGGAAACCTCTTCTTGAGTTTTTTATATGATATTATTTAAAGAATTATCATAGTTCTGTGAGATTGAGTACACTTAGAAACATACTTCAAATGCACATTTTGCACACTGGGCGAACAGGAATAATGTGAACGTCTATTGTTTGTGATGAATAGTGGATGTGAGTTGTAGTTTTGTTGGGATTATTCTCTCATTTTCTCTGTTGAATCATGCAGGCAAAACTCGGGAACCTACTTCGTTTCGGACAGAATGTATTTTATCGACCACATCACCTACAACATCAACTGGAACATCGACAATGCTTAATATAGAGAAGCTGAGATTACCTTCTTTAAAAGCTAATGACCATATACTCTCCACAAATGGTCCATGGAATTACATAGGTGCAGTTGGTCCACCCACCGAGGTAGATTTTTTGTTTTGTTTTGGATGTTCCAAAGTATTCAATTGAGAATATGGTACTGTGATGGACAATATTAATCGGTCATTATCAAATGATTATATAACTATGTTATTACATACCCATCTTACTTTGTCGTTCCTTGTGGATCACTAATATTATAAGTTTTGCTGATCATCCTCAGGCAACTTTAGCCTCTGAGACACTTCTTAACAGTGAAGAGGCCATGATAGCTGCTGCTGCTGCTGAAGCTCTTACTCTTGCAAAAGCAGCTGTAAAGGTTGCAAAGGATGCAGCTCTTCTGGTTAACAATGGAAATTCAACAACAACAATAACTAGAACTCCAAATACTTCTGAATTTGATGCTTTTAGGGGAGCTCAGTCTAGTGAAATGAAACATGCTGCTACAGTGGGAGAAACCAAGGGATCTGATGTTGGACTAGGAGAAGTTGATTCCTTTCCAAGCATCACAAATGATTCTGATGAAACGGAACCAACGGAAGAAGAACTTGAACTTCTACAGGAACAACGCTGCAAGAGTATTGCTGTAAGATCAAGGCGCCAAACAGAACGAAAGGTCAAAAGATCCAAAGCAGCAGAGAAGGCTGCTGCTAGTGTAGTGTCTGTGAAGTCTGGTTCTACTAGCCGGAAAAAGCGTACTTCTTTACAAGATGTTGACTATTCTGACCCGTTGCGTTATTTAAGAGCAACTACCAGTACTTCAAGGCTTCTTACTGCAAGTGAGGAACTTGAGTTATCAGAAGGAATTCAGGTTTGATTTGATAATGATTTCAGGAATCTATCTTATGCATTGCACTATATTTGGTTGCTTTTAATGGGTCAACAATCAAATTGAACCTATAGAAAGATTTGGTGTCTTTTCGTTATTTGATTACTTTTTAAACTACCACCTTAGTTTCTCAATCCTAATATTTTTTGGGTCGGTACTTTCTCAACCCCGGTTATATGGTCATAACATTTCAGCTGAAATTAAATGCGTTATAATTTGATCCTGCGTTATAATTTGATCCAGTTTTCTCTATCCTAGAAGAAAGCCTACTGATCTTTCAGCCATTCTATTTACTGCTATATGAATGATCTGTTCAGGAATCAACTTTCAAGTGAGCTGTTATACTGTTGCCTTATACTGTTATTTGAAACTGATCCGAGGGAAAAAAATGTTTTTTATGGTGTCCAGTAAACAAGTCCTATTTATAGTGTACTGTAAGAAAGTAAATATTTGATATTTCATATTTATTTCTTATGTCATTTTATCTGATTCCTGATGTCTTTGCCATTACCATTATAATCCAGGACCTATTGAAACTGGAAAGGCTCCAGAACGAACTTGAAGAGCGGTGTGGTGATCAGCCTACTTTTGCACAATGGGCTGCTGCTGCAGGAGTTGACCAGAGGACCCTGAGGAAGCGATTAAACTATGGTACTCTTTGCAAAGACAAAATGATTAAAAGCAACGTTCGGCTTGTTATATCAATTGCAAAAAATTATCAAGGAGTAGGGATGAACCTTCAAGATCTAGTTCAGGTATATTTCCCTTGTGTTCAGCCATATCGCAACTTAAATTTTTAACGGTAATGCTTAGGAATGGAATGGAGAGTTGAAATCTTCCGGTGACCTGAAAAGAATCTAAGAATGATTTATGATTTTGACTTACAGGAAGGATGCCGAGGCCTTGTAAGAGGTGCGGAGAAGTTTGATGCTTCAAAGGGATTTAAGTTTTCAACCTATGCTCATTGGTGGATTAAACAGGCTGTTCGAAAGTCTCTTTCTGACCAGTCCAGAACTATTCGCTTGCCTGTAAGTCATTGTTTTCTTTTCTAATATGTTATTTGATTTATATTTTGAGACATGCCTATTTCTTAACATCTGCTATTCGAATGTTTGTGGATGTGACCAGTTTCACATGGTGGAGGCAACTTATAGAGTGAAGGAGGCCAGAAAGCAGTTGTATAGTGAAAATGGAAGACTTCCTAATGACGAAGAAGTTGCGGAAGCGGCAGGGCTGTCAATGAAGAGGCTTGCTGCTGTACTAATGACTCCAAAAGCTCCCAGGTCTTTGGAGCAGAAGATCGGGATCAACCAAAATCTAAAACCCTCGGTCTGTTTATGTACTCCGTCTCACCGGTCAATTTGGAGTTTTTCTTATATCAATTTTCATGCATATCACATGTTATTTCATTCTGCTTATTCGTATATATGCCATTGTATACAGGAAGTAATCTCGGATCCCAATGCGGAAACATCAGAAGATCTGCTAACCAAGCAATTTATGCGGCAGGATTTAGAGAAGGTGCTCAACAGTCTAAATCCGAGAGAAAAACAGGTTATAAGATGGAGGTTTGGCATGGAAGATGGCAGGATGAAAACACTTCAAGAGATAGGAGAGTTAATGGGTGTAAGTAGGGAAAGAATCAGGCAAATTGAGTCATGTGCATTCCGAAAACTGAAGAACAAGAAAAGAACTAAACATTTGCAACAGTATCTGATGGCATAAACCTCCATCAAATTCATTTCTGCCTGAGATTTTATGCGTAAGTCGTTTTCTTACTAGAGTTTAGAGAGAGGCTCATCGTTGCTTTAATTACATTCTGTATCTGTATTTTCCGTCTTTACGTCAAGATAGAAAAAGCAGTTTTCTTTTCCTTTTGAGAACAGTAGAGAATCATTATGTATAGATAGGAAATTTAAAATGAGCAATATCCCTTTTTGATGTCATTTATTTATTTGATGTTTATTTTTGATGTACCTGATGACTACACAAGTAAAAAGTAAATAGGATTCTCACATTCTTATCACATGATTAAAATAAATAAAAAATTCAAACTAACTACACAAGTAATCTCATTTGAAGCTAAATCTAGAGTAGAGATTGAAACGAGTAAAAAAAGATAAAAAACATAGCTTGGCAGGATGTGAATGTTGGGTAGAAATCAAATATTTAAGCCTTGTGTTAGCATTAAATGGCTTCGGCATTTACCATTAACTACTAGGCAGTTTGGTCATTTTTATAATTTAAAAGGACTCAATTAGGTACTTAGACCACTATAAAAAAAATAAATGACCTAAAAAGTTGTGATTTATATAAATGACCGAAATTTATAATAGTTCATCCTTAAAACCTTAAAATATAGTAAATATACAAAATTACCCTCACTAATAAGGGGCCCTCGCATAACCCTTGAGGACAATTTTACGTAGTTCATAGATATATTTTTATGGTATATAGTAATATACTAGTATATTACTATATCATCAGTATATGTAGAATATTTATGATATATTTCTATAGACTATTAGTATATCGTAGTATATATGTAATATATTTTTATATACCATCCGATATATTTTTATGTGCCATCATGGTGAATGAAGCCAGGACCAGATCTGGTCACGACAATCAGGGAAGCCGTGACCAGATCTGGTCCCAACGATCCTATGAAACTCGATGACAGTGAAGTTTATGGAGGTCATGAAATCGACGATGGATTTAATGTTGGTGAGAGATATGGAGACGATTGGAGGGTGGTTTTTGATGAGAGAGAATAAGTTGAAGTCGATGGAGTTGAGATCATTTTTCTTGAAAATTGGAACGAAGGTCCTGGATAAGGGATAATGGAGGCGATACAGAATGAGTTTTAAGGGTTATTGGGGCTAGTTTGTGAGGGAGGGAAGTGGGTGTCTTGGTGGAGGAGACTATGAGGAAGGCAACGTTTGAGAGACGAGAAATAAGAGAAAACTCATGGTTGGGCAAAAGCTAGCGGAGAAGAGAAAGAAGAGAGACGTAGAGCAGCGACAACCTGCAAACAAATAAATAATAATAAAACCTTAAAAACATATGGTTAGTTTTACAAAAAGGCAAAAACGTAAGTGAGCAAAAAAATCATAACTAGCTAACAAACTAAAAAGAGAATCCGACCATATGTGCAAAACATAAAATTAAAAGACATAATACCAAATTGAACTTAAAGTAGTATAATCTCCTCCCTATTCAAAAGATTTGGTCATCTGTGTAGTTCTCCCATTTTATCATTTCTCTCGGGTATTTCCTTTTCTTTTAGCTTATAAGATTATTTTCAATTAAGTGCATTGGTTTTATTCGTTTAGTTATGAATTAATTTACCTTCTCTAAGGCTAAGATTTAACCTAGTTATGAAGATACAATTTTTAAAAACACGAAAAGTCTTTGAACCCAATCCCACCTTCTACTTTTTTCTTACATAACACCTCTCAAGAGCTCTAGTGAATACCAGACTTATATGGAGAAGAGTTCCATCAATAATTAGCAAACATACTACAGATCTTCTTACACGAGTATATAGAAATTTTGAAACAAGACATGAAATGGTTAGAGATGGATAGAGCTATGGCATTAATGAGAATCTCCCTCCCCGCATGAGTAAGGAGTTTTTCAGACCAACCAGCAATCGTATGGCCAATGCTATCCACAATATGATTGAAGATAACCTTCCTTGAATTCCCAAAATCCGTTTCAAGTGACAAATAACGATTTAGGGACTTGGAATGAGATAAATTAAAACTGTTAGCCAAATGAATTTGTTTCTCCTTCACCATATTAGATTTGAAAACAAATATGAATCATCTGACCTGAAGCCTTACCAAACACCCTAATCAGATAAAAACATGTTAATCTCACCCTCATTAGCTTTACAAAATTGGACTGAATCATCAACAAAGAACAAATGAGAAATTACAGGCCCTAACAGTGAAAATTGAATCTTTATTATTATTCTCAATGCATTTTGAATGATTGATCAGCATTTGAAATGATATTATATTCATATATGGAGACTAAAAGGTAATTTATGATATAAGCTTCTCGAAAATCAATCAAGAACATATATAATAAGCAAAGCCAAAACTCTTTCTTGTCCAAAACGAGCACAGACCGTTTTGTCCCTCATAAAACCACCCCAACTTCTTTATTGTTCAAATAAACTTTCTTCATCCTACATTCTGCTCATCTCTTTTAATTGGCCTTAGTGATGCTCATTTCTTTTAATTGGCCTTAGTGATTTGTCCATTTTCAAGTCAACATATATTCTGCTCATTTCATTATGCACACATTAGAGCAAATGTTGTTCCCAAATACATGTTAAGATTATGTCAGAAAAAACATTAGAGTTATATTGTAATTATTAAGATATTTTATTTTGATTAATGATAAATAGTTTATTCTTATATTATGTGTAATACATTCTTGTAAAATGTCTACAAGTATTATAGTACTTTGTTTATGAGTTCTATGAAGTTTAACTCATGGGAACAAGATATTTAACCAAGAGTTATTTATGACTTGTAAATATTTAATTTTAGAGTCTAATAAAGCTGGGCGCTTTACTAAGAAAAGACTGTAACACACCAACTCTATTATATAGAGTGACTTACATTGGTCACTTGGTGGGGTATTTAGTTAATGTACTAGTACATTTGAAATGCATTAAAAGGACTAACGAGTTTTATTTTCAATAAAGTGCTATCAAATAGAAATCAAGACTGATTATTATTATTTTATGAGTACTCTCAATCTTGAGAGAGTTATGAGTTTATCATATTAAATAACTTAATTATTTTGATCTATTAAAATGATACTCTACGAGTTAATATATTTCATAAGTTGGATGGCTGAGTTATTGGATATTGAGTCCATAAATTCTCAATAGAAAAATTCATAAGCACTTTTAATTAAGCAACGTAGTACCTCTTAGGTAATTCATTTATGTGATCACTGTAAACAAATCGCTTAATATCTCTGGTGGAGTAGTAGAGACTTGATAATTTTACTTGAGGCATTGAGTATGAAAATTATCAATAATTGACCGATAGAATGAATTTAGAACCTAAGATATCAAGACGTGTGTAAATATTAAGTCGATAGTAATTAACCTAACTTTATACGGTACTATATAATGGATGGGCAACATAATGAATAATAGTTCAAGGATAGTTACGTCGAGTAATATAAAATATACTTGAAGTTCAATTACGATTTTATAGCGGAGGTAATCATAATTAATGATTGATAAATTCGATTATGAGTGTAATCTAAATTCGATTATGAGTGTAATCTATAGAGTTTATTAATTATGTAGCCAAATGTATTTTATCTTTGTGGTCCCCATACTAGCCTAAGATTTTTATCCTTCAGTCTTAATTCTAAAAGGAAAAATATTAATTACAATTAATTTTAATTCTCAAACTAACTTAGTCTTATTTAATTTATTTAATTGAATATAGAAAAACAAATTTAGAGAAATAGATCATGTTTTAAAAATAAGTAAGAGAATGGCCGAAAAAGATGCATTTGCAAGAATGACCATTTTTTTGTGACTGTAATTTTTTTTACAAAACTGAAAAATTTTATGTACAGGTGGGTGTACTATGGTAGATAAAAATATACTATGTGTAAATATTTCTTACTGTAATATATTTTAATATACCATCAATATACTGTAGTGTATTTTAATATATCATCAATATATCGTAGTATATTTTATTATATCAGCAGTATATCATAGTATATATGTAGTATATTTTCATATATCATCTGGTACCATAACCCTTCCCACACCCAAGCCCATCCTCTTATTCTTCTTCTTCATCGGTCTCACTGGATTCTCCGATTCTTCATTTTGGAGTTTCAATATTTCAAAAACCAAATAAGAAAATCAATCTAGAAAACCATAACAATCTCATCTTACGATTCTTCATCTCTTTACTCGATTCTTCATTTCTTTCCCCTCTCAATTTATGTACATTTTTTCACTTACGAAAAGGATCTCGAATAAAATCAAAACAAAAAATAATTTCTCGTTTTCTCTTCCAAAAGAATGTTTGATTTTTAATTCAAGAAAACAAAACTGTAAAAAAAATTGTTTTTGAAGAATGGCTTAAAAAGCCAACTCTTCACACATAGGTTACAATATGATAACACATTCAAAGCAATGCGGTGGTTGAGAATTTAGTTCCCTACCGTATGTTTTTTAGGGAAAATTAGGGAATGAGCCATTTGTTTTTATTATTTTAGAAAATAGCAAAAAAAAATTTCAATTGCATAAATGGCCGCCCCTTTCTACCTCTCTATTTTTCTTTCTTTCTGCTTCGTCTCTCGTTCTCGCTGCTTCTCCCTCTGTCTCTCTCGTTCTCTCTTTGTTTCTCTCTCTCGCATTCTCTCTGTCATCATTAGTGGTGAAAAACTCCGGTGAACTCCTCCCTCCCATGTTCTTTCTTTCTTTTCCATCCTCTCATGTATTTGGTTGACGGTTTGAGAAATAGCAAGGAAGGCTACGAGGTTTCGTCTTCAGACTTTGAAAAATATTTTTTCTAATCGGTATAGATGGTTGTATTTCAAATTTTTCAAGATCCAGTATTTTTCACTGCGTTGATTCCTTCAATTGGTATTAGAGTTAAATTTTGAATTAGTCGAGAAATACCTTGCAAAATATCTATGATAGTTTTGGTTGTTTTTGAAATTCCCTTGCATAACCATTTAGATTTTATGTGTAAAATTCTGAAGGTTATGTAAATAGCAGGACACCCTACGATGAGATAGTTTTATCCCTTTAGGATTTGTCTTTAATTTTCATAGATTCTTGTAAATTTTTTTCAAGAAAGTTGAATTTTTTTTATATAATTATATATCAAGTGGAGATCGAAATGATGCAATAAGGGAATCGAAACACAGATGAAAACTTTGAAGCGCTAGAAGGTGGCTGCATGGACATGTTCAGTATTTAGATCATAATTTCAGATCTGAGATCATAACTCTATAGAGATAACTTGAAGCCCGGTAATTTCGTACGATGAAGAAGACCGAATTTGGATGTTTTCCTGGTAAAATTTGAGGCTGAATTCGACGCGTCGGTGAGTGACGAGATTTTTCCAATTTTCTGGTTCGGTTCATTGGAACATGATGAATCTCATGAGGCATTGGGCGGTGACCGACGATGGCCAGTAGTGAGATCAATGGTGGAAACTAGCGTTAATTCTATAACACCCCTACTTTATGTCCGATCGGGATGGAAGTATTTTTTATTTTCATGTTTTGGATTAGAACTTTGGCCCCTGTATCTTATATTGATGTGAATTATATTTCTACCACGTGACATATAATATTTTTTATAATTGAGGGGTTCCTTTGTGATTTAAAAATAAATAAATATATTTTTAGGCAACATAAGGGCAATTTTATCATCTTTTGTTTTCCCCCACGCCTAAATTCATATGTATGATGCATGCACAAAATTTATGTCATTTGTATGTTATTATGTGTAGTTTTATATTATTAGGATTATAGTATGTTTCCTTTTGGAATTAGTTTTCTAGGGTTTGTTATTCTTTTAGCCTTTGGAGACTTTACGGCTAGGGTTTAACCTTTTCCACCCTTAGCTTGGCCGAACCCCCTCTCCCATTTTGGGAGACTAGTCGAAAAATATGTGCTTCGCTCGTCTTAAAATAATCTAAAATAAATCAAAATCGAGCATTGGAATGTCGTCAAGAATATCTTTAAGTATCTTAGGAGAACAAGGAATTATATGTTTTTGTATTCAAGTAGTGACTTGAATACAACGGGGTATACATATTCTAATTTTCAAGCTAATAAGGACACTAGAAGGTCCACTTTAGAGTCGGTATTCATCCAGAATAGTGGAGCAGTTGTATGGACAAGTATAAAGCAATCTTGTATTACCGATTCTTTCATGAAAGATGAATATGTGGTAGCTTGTGAAGCCCATGACACTTTATTATGATAACAGTGAGGCTGTAGCGAATTCTAAGTGGAAGCCATAAGAGATCTAAACACATAGAACGTAAGTATCACCTGATTAGAGAGATTGTTTAGCGTGGTGACATTGTGGTTACGCAGATTTTGACAGTCAACAATCTGGCGGGTCCATTCATGAAAACTTTAAGTAGTAAAGTTTTTTATGGTCATCTGGAGGGCTTGTGGATAAGGGATTGTACACGCCTACTTTAGTCCAAGTGGGAGATAGTTGGAATATGTTCATAAAGTAGTGTGTAATAACTATTTAATTGTATTAAGTTATTACACAAACATTTGTATTACTGAATTTTCTATGAATAAATTGAAAGTTTTTTTGAAATTAAAGCGGGTTTATAAATTACTCAACTCCTAGAACTATTATCAACTAAAGAATAGTGAAGACAAAAACGTCTTCAGATGAACTCTTCTGAAATAGTTCACAACTATATTCACAGTCTTAAGATCGATTGAGCAATCGAATCTGATTACGACTGTTAGGTTGAACCGTTGGATGTCAGTCTTGGGGCATAATAGTGGAGACTTAAATGGTTAACCTAGACATAATATGAACATATTGAATAGACCGGTAACAAATTAGTTTAGAGCCCGAAACCGTTTACCTAATTCTAAATCTAATTGTTACACCTTAAGGGTATTTTCATAATTACCTTAATCCTGAGGTGAATACGTAACTTGACTTGGTTAGTTTCAATCTTTGATATGTCAAATAAGTGCGTTTGAATTGGCAGGCTATACCTCAGCTGTTGGGATTGTAATTTAATTTAAGTAGGAGTTGCGTGATTCACAGATATGAAAATTCGTGGTTGGATTGCGAAAGCAACAATATTACCTTATGCTTTATTGATGAGTGTGTGAATAAATTAACTTGGTCAAGTATTCAATGAAATGAGTCATTGAATAAGACTTGTAAATTGTACGAGACAATTCACTATAATGTCTATCTTATACACAGTTCATAAATGAGTTAAGGAACTAATAACAAGAGGGGTAAAAGATAATTTTACATTCTGCTCTTGTAACTGATATTCACAATGGGTATCATGTTAAAATATTCTGTGGACAGTGAAAATAAATAGAGTTTATTTACACCAATAGAAAATGTGGTGCACATGAGTAGAGAGTAGATTCAGCATCGAACCCACAGTAGAACCGTACGATGCCAGGATTAAATAAGTCAGGAATTTATGGAGATAAATTTGCCGATTATTTGAACCCTAAGCTTTGTTCATGTGGGTCCATTCAGTCTCCGAAATAACTCAGAGAACAGGAATAGAAAAATGAACTAAGTTCGACCAAAATGTGTTTTGGTGCCAAAACATATTTCCTACACTTATATGTGATATGTGATGTCACTTAAGTTAGTTAAGTGTAATTGTTGTATTGAATTAATTATTTATTATTTTATAATTATTGGGTAATTAGTTATATAAAATTAATTAATTAATTAATTCATCATGATCAATTAATTAATTAATCATGATCAATTATGTTTATCAATTGAATTAATGAATTTTGATACAACTAAAACTCTAGAAGATCATGTAATTTTTGGCACTAATAGATAATTAGGGGAATTTTTGAAAATTTTATAATATATGAGTATATTTGTAAATACCAAAAATTATTCTTTGATAAATATCTAATAACAATTTGATCCCAAATATATAATAAGTATTAGATACATTTATTGTTATGAACAAAAGGAAGAGAAAATAGTTTTCTCATCTCACTACTGTTGCTGCCGAAATTAATCTGAAGAAAGAAGATTTAATTTTTCTTCTTCAATCGTTTTGAAGGCCCACACTCAAATTCCTACATAAAATTATTCTGAGATATAATTCTGAAATTAACGGGTGGTTGTCGGTGAACTAATTCACAAATCATTCATGAAGGATCAAGTTCCTATTTTTTATCTTAAAACTTGATGACCATGAAGAAGTCTCGAGGGAGTTCCCCAGTTCAGAAATTCTCCAATACAGAGTCAATGTGAAAAATCATTTTCCCTTAATCTATTCATTTTAATATTGTATATGCATGATCAAACTAAAATTGATTTTAAATTATTTAATATGATTAAATAAGTTAAATTGAAATTATTTTTTATATTCTGCCCATGAACCGTGCGTGGTTCAAATCTAATTTTCTATAATTTTAAAACCGATCAATTCTAGCATATAAAACAAAATAAAAATATCAAGGTATAAAAGATAACTATCTAAATAAACCCTAGCCTTGCATGACCCTATTCCTATATCTTAATTCAAAATCCAAAATTGATTTTCAAGACAGACTGAGATCTGATCCCTGGGCAATGAAACTATAACAGCCCAAACAATTATCCAAAGTTTTCTTTAGTATTTTATGCAAATCAACTTGTGGAAGCTACGTCAATTAAAAAACTAATCAAGAGTATAATTAATACTTTTACAAAGTCTGATTTATTACGAAAAATTCAAAACATCATATACCTCAGATTTCATGTCACTAATTGTTTAACGAAACAAAATAAATAAAAGTAGTTAAACTTTAACAAAATAAAATAAAACTTCTAATGTTTCCAAAACGACTTTGACTTTAGTTTAGTGCCAGAGACTCTAGACTTCATCTGAAATGAAAGCATCATCCTCATCTAAAAATTATAAGAAAATAGAGTGAGTATAAAAATATACTCAGTAAGTAATACCGTACATACATAACATCACACAAAGCACTCACATACAAGGCATGCCATTTCATTTTACAGAGATTTACATGCAAACTTATCATTTGTTTAGATCATTCATATCTTTCTTTACAGAGAAGCTGGCCAACTTCCATTAGAGCTTACCACCACACCCATATCAGAACAAAATAACTTGTCGATAAGATTCGTTAGTTTGTAAAGCACGTACAAGTGACTTTCATCATGAGTACCCTTCCGCACGTACAAGCTCTTTGGAGATACTGACTCCATGTCTAAAGGGAAGAAATCCTTTCTTGGAGTTTTGCATACTGACGGGATTTAACACGTTATCAATATAAGATGCTTGAAAAAGTGACAATTATTTGTTCTTCAAATCTCGAAAGATCTGAATACCTAAGACAAATGAAGCTTCTCCAAGATCCTTCATATTAAATTGTTTTGCAAGCCAAAGCTTGATATCAGGAAATTTTCCTACATCATTCCCAGTGAGTATAATATATTCTACATACAAGACTAGAAAAACCACATTCTCTTCGTGTATCGACTTATATACACAAGGTTCATCCACCAACTATTCAAAACCATAGTTCTTAATAGTTTTGTTGAATCTAATATTCCACGATCGTGACGCTTGCTTAAGTCCATAAATGGACTTCTATAGTTCACAAATTTTACCCTATTGGCCTTTCTCCTTGAACCAATCTGGTTGAGCCAAATAAATGGGCTCTTCAAGATTGCCATTCAGAAAAGCAGTCTTGACGTCCATTTACCAGATTTCATAATCAAGGGCAACAACAATGGATAAAAGGATTCACGTGAATTTTAAGCATGGCTATCAGTGTGAAAGTATCCTCGTAGTCTATACCTTCTTTTTAGGTGTAGCGCTTGGCTACTAGCCTAGCTTTGAATGTCTCTACATTCCCATCCAGACCTCTTTTCTTCTTATAGATCCATTTGCATCCTACGGGTTTTATCCCTTCAAGAGGATCTACAAGTTTCCAGACTCTGTTCGAGTACATACAATGTATCTCAACGTTCATGGCTTCCTGCCATAAAATTTCTTCAAGACCAGTCATGGCCTCCGAGTAAGATATTGGTTAATCTATGTCTTTGTTTGAGACAACTGTCAAAACTTCTCCATAGGACACATACCTTTTAGTTTGTCTCACAACTCTCCCATTACGTTGAGGCTCCATAGTCTCTGGCTCCTGTCGTGGTTCTTCCATTATTGAATCAGAAACGATTTCTGATTGGGGAGTCGGTGTTCTCCCACTCAATAATTTCTCTAGCATAAATGTGCTTCTCGGTTGTAAACTTTTGATATAATCTTCTTCAAGAAAATGAGCATGCATACTAATGAATGTTTTCTTGTCAGTCGTATCGTAGAAGATATACCCCTTTGTTCCCATAAGATATCCTACAAACATGCACAATTCTGAATGACTGGCCAACTTGCATGTCTTTAGTCTTAGAACATGTGCTGGAAAACCCCATATTCTAAAATAGTGAACAGAAGCCTTTCGCCCATACCATCTTGGTGTATTAGGCACCGTCTTTGACGGAGCTTGATTCAGAATATATGTCGCTGTTATTAAGGCATATCCCTATAATGAATCTGGGAGGGATGAGTAACTCATCATGGATCTAACCATATCCATCAGAGTTCGATTTCTTCTCTCTGACACACCATTTTACTGTGGCGTACCAGGTGTTGTAAGCTGAGAAAGAATACCTTCTTCTTTAAAGAAGTCCTTGAACAATCCTAGCAAGTACTCTTTACCATAATCAGATCGTAGTATTTTGATTTGTTTTTCTAATTGCTTTTCAACCAAAGCCTTATATTCTTTAAAATTTCTAAAGGTTTAAGACTTTTGATGCATTAGATAAACATGACCAAAATGTGAGTAGTCGTCAGTGAAGGTTACAAAGTATTCATAACCTCATCTTGCTTGGATATTCAATGACCGACATACATCATTATGTATGAGTTCAAGGCATTGAGTGGCTCTTTCACCTTTTGATGAAAATGGTCTCTTGGCCATTTTACCTTTTATACAGGATTCACATGTGGGTAGTGAACCCACACTTAAAGATTGCAAAGGACCATCATTCACAAGTCTTTTAATCATGTCTAGGCTAATATGTCCAAGACATAAGTGCCATAGATAGGTTAAATCGGTTGAGTCATACTTTAACCTTTTACTATCCCTATGTGAATCAATATTCACTCCAGTGTCACAAATCATGGGTACTACAAGTTTTCGTGATACAATTTATTTATCATTCGTGTGATAGTAATTAAGCATTCATTTCTAAAAATACCAATATCTTTATCAATGAATTTTAGATCAAATCCTTGCTCAATTAATGCACCAATAGAAATCAAATTCTTACCAAAACTCGAGACATAATAAACATCACGCAAAATAATAAAATGTTTCTCAAAACATAATTTAAAAGTTTCCATTGATGCGGTCGATACTAGTGCTTTATTCTCCCAGCAAAAGCTGAACTCACCCTTGTCAAGCCTTCTAATTTCCCTGAACCCGTACATGGAGCAACAGTTGTGGTTAGTAGTTGTAGAGTCTACAATCCAAAAAAAAGTAAAGTCAGCTACATAACATGCCTCAGTAACCATTACTATACCTTTAGATCTCAACCCTTTAAGATACTCTGGGAAGTTGCATTTTTAGTGACCAGTAGCTCCACAATGATGACATTTATCTTTCGACTTGTCTACTCTCGTGGTGCTCTTGCCTTTGGCAGCTCTTGGCTTCTTCTTCTTCACTTTCCTCAGACCCCTTCTATGTTTCTTCTTAGAGCTAGAGGTGGAATGCCTACTTTCAGTAAAGTTATCCTCTCCAGATTTCCTCTTGCCCTTCAGAAACAGGGTCTCAGCAGCTTGCAGCTCCTTCATAAGCTCAAGAAATGAGTAGTTCAGCTTATTCATCGAATAATTAAGCTTGAAGTTCTCAAAGGTACTAGGAAAAGTCCCTAGAATCATATCTACTTGAGTCTCGCCATCGACCTGAGCACCCATGACTCCATCTTGTTCAGATAACTTATGATCAACATCATATGTTCTCTGACGGGAGTTCCAGGTTCCATTTTGCAGTTCATGAAGTTATGCACAACTGCCTATCTGGCTCGACGATCCTGATCCCCGAATATTTTGGTGATGTTTAATATCATATCAGCGGCGGTCTCAAAGTTCTGATGCTGCTGTTACAACACATTGCTCATAGATGCCAAGGATGTAACATCTGGCAATCTTATCAGAATGCATCCAAGAAGCATAAACATCATTTTTCTCTTGAGTCGATTCAACAATACATTCAAGAGGACAACAGGTAGTGAGCACGAACTTGTTCTTTTCTATCGTCAGTACGATATCAAGATTTTATTCCAATCCACATAATTTAAAACGTTGAATTTGTTTGTGTTAAGAATAGTGGAGAGATGGGATAACTACATGATTATTGAAAAGAATACATAAAGCCGTGTAAATAAATGTTCAATTGTTTAGAAAAGTATGATGCCTGACGCAACTACTAAATATTTTCAAATCCATTAAAAAATATTTCCCCCATGATGTTACGATAAAAAATGATAGCTTGTCTCATCGATGGATAAAGTCCAAACTATCCCCTATTGCATGGAGACTCTTCTCGTTTGGTTAATGATAAAATGTCTTCACATCTAGCTTAACCAATCACCAATGGTTTTGGTCACCTTGACCCCATTGACTAGCCCCTATAGGGGGATTCCAATGTGCTTCAGTCTAAGTGTTTAATCAACGCATCGACTCTTAAGGTTGCTATGGACTAACAGTCAATCTATTGGACGACCCTGCCCCACCACTCCCTTTAGAAGTCTTAGCTTTTGAAGCAACTCGATGCTCAAAGTGACATGATTTTAAAGTTTCTCACATTCAAGTGAGGACCGTTATGGGCGGTTCTAACCCTTCCTTGTGGGACGATCAAGTTTGCATTGGAGACATTGAGAACGTTTAAACGTAAATAACCCTCACACTTAGTTTTTGAAAAAAAAAGTCAGATTTTTTGTTGTTTTTCAAAAAACATAACTTTTATTAATTTGAAAAACGTGATGAAATTTATAAATCCTATATTAATTTTAAAACTCAATTTAAAATCATAACCATTCTAAATTTCACAATGTAATTATTTAGTAATAATTATTAATTAATCTACAATGATGCATGTACATGCTACATGGTAATTTGATATTGACATATCTCTAATCAATATTGCAATTTGATATATGATGATGTGCGATTAAAATTAAATCATACATTTAAATTTAACCTCCCTATTGACTCATTTCTAATTACAACAAATAAAAGAATAATAAATTAATTACAAAAAATAATTTATGAACTAATCTCCATGGCGTCTGCAATTTACACATTCGTCTCCATGTTCTCTCACCATTTTTAACACTTTACAAAATATTAGTCTCATTTTTAAAAATAAGTTTCAATTTAATAATTTTAACTTTACAACATATTTTTACTTTGATAAACAATTTACCAAGTAATTAGTAAATTGATTTATTTTTAAAATAAATGACAATTATACAACTGTTGAAAAATTTATCAAATTAAATTAAAATTAAATAAGAGACTAAATTGATTTTGAAATCATATTTTAAAATTTGAATTTAAAAAACCCTAGGTTTCCTAAAACCATGTGTTTTCAAAATTTGTAGGTTTCCTAATCCGATTAGGACTCTACCATGCAAGGGACAACACATGGTAGTAGCGGCAGCCGGCGGTCAGCAGTGAATAGTACCGCTAGCGAACGATACCGACATGAACAGTACCGTCGGTGAACAGTACCGCTAGAGAACAATACCGCTTCCTGGCATCTTCTCGGTGGCTATCTGACGACTTCTTGGCGGCATTTCGAGTGATTTTCGGTGACGCTTTCGAGGCGACGATGAATTTACAACGAATTTAAAATTTATAAAAATTGTAATAATTAAATTACATAAATTCTCATGCCTCAAATTCGACGTACATCAATTCTAAATAAAAGAACGCCTACAGCCAATAGTTCGGGATCCAATCACAAAACATATTCAAAATAATTTTGAATCTACCATACAAACGTATGCCAATATCTATAAAATTCACGATACATTTATTTTAATTATATATATGCATAATCTTAAACCTACGTTCTGATACCAATTGCTAGGATCGATCGATTTTAAAATTAAAATTAGATTTGAACTAAAAAAATTTGATTTAACTTATTTAATCATATTAAATCATTTAAAACCAATTTTAGTTTGATCATGCATATACGATATTAAAACGAATAGATTAAGGAAAATTGATTTTTCAAATTTACTCTGTATCGTAGAATTTATGAACTGGTGGAACTCCCTCGAACGTTCTTAGTACTCTTCAAGCTTTAAGATCAAAATAACGAACTTGATCTTCCACGAACGATTTGTGAATTAGTCTACCAACAACCACCCGTTAATTTCAGAAATATATCTTAGAAGAATTTTACATAGAAATTTGAGTGTGAGCTCTCAAAACGATTAAAAAAGAAAATCAAATCTTCCATTTTCAGATTAATTTCGGCAGCAACAGTAGTGAGAAGAGAAAACTTTTTTTCTCTTCCTTTTGTTGATAACAACAACTGTATGTAATACTCATTATTTCTTTGCAATCAAATTACTATTAGATATTTAGCAAATGATAATTTTGATATTTACAAATATACCCATATATTATAAAATTTTCATAAATTCCCTTAATTATCTATTATTGCAGAAAATTACATGATTTTCTAGAGTTTTAGTTGTACCGAAATTCATTAATCCAATTGATAAATATAATTGATCATTACCAATTAATTAATTAATTTATTTTATTTAACTAATTATCTAATAATTATAAATAATAAGTAATCAATTCAATACAACAATTGCACTTAACTAACTTAAGTGACATCACCTATCACATGTAGGTGTAGGAAATATGCATTGGCACCAAAACACATTTTGGTCCAACTTAGTTTATTTTTCTATTCATGTTCTCTAAGCTATTCATGGAATACTTGGCCAAGTTAATTTATTCACACACCCATTAATTATGAATAACATAATATTGTTGTTTTCGTAATCCAACCACGAATTTTCATATTTGTGAATCACGCAACTCCTACTTAATTAAATTACAATCCCAAAAACTGAGGTATTGCCTGTCAATTCAAACTCACTCATTCGACATATCAAAGATTGCAACTAACGAAGTCAAGTTACGTATTCACCTCAGGATTCAGGTAATTACAAAAATACCCTTAAGGTGTAACAATTAGATTTAGAGTTAAGTAAACAGTTTTAGGCTCTAAACTAATTTGTTATCAGTCTATTCAACATGTTCATAACATATTTAGGTTAACCATTTGAGTCCCCACTCTTATGTCCCAAGACTGACATCCAACAGTTCAACCTAACAGTCATACTCAGATTGGATTGCCCAGTCAATGGTAAGACTGCAAATATCATTTTGAACTATTTCAAAAGAGTTCGTTTGGAGATTCTTCTGTCTTTACAATTCTTTCGTTGACAATAGTTCTAAGACTTGAGTAATTTATAAACACACTTTAATTGAAGAATAAAACTTTCAATTTATTCATAAAAAATCCAATAATATAAATGTCTGAGAAATAATTAAATATAAATAAATAGCTATTACATGCTACGTTACGAGCATATTCCATCATTATGCCCATCATTCTTAGATAATTTTATTTTATGAATATCACATTTAGATACTATGTGGCTTTAAGTTTCTAAATGGATAAGTGTTTGTGATTGCATAATGAAGATAAAATTAAGCATAATTTATTAGAGTATAAAATGGAACCCTAGAAGTATGTTGTTATTGTTATTTAAATGTAATTTTTAATTTTAATTATCTCGCAAGAAATTTAGTTTGTGGTTAATAAAATTGTGAAATATTAGAATTTAGATAAAATCTTATTAACTTAAATATAATACTAATTGAACATGTTTGTTTAATCATAATAGGTTGCTAAAAATTAGGGTGGCTAATTACTTAATGTAACTTAGTTACCCATGTTAATAAAAGCTCACGTAATTTAGAAAATCAAGTAGGAGCGAGATTCTTAATCAAAACTCACGGTTTCAGTTATTAGATCATAGTAAGATGTTAGAGTATATTATCTTGAATCTTGGAAGCTCCCTAAATGAGGATATCTGAAGTATCAGATATTACAAGTATGATCTTCATACCGATCACCTTGATAAGTGAATAACTAGAAACGATCTGTCTAAACAGGAGTTGTCCACTTATCACAAAATTGAGGGTGAAAAAATAATACACACCTGACTCGTTTTTATAGTATCCTTCCTAAACTGTTTTTATTACTTATTTCGAGAAATTAAAATTAAACTTTAGTTAATTGATGATGTAATATCAGCCCCAACTCTTGAGGGACGCTCGATGTGGAAGATGTCGTGGAACTCGTCCAGGGTGAAGTTCGCTTCACATAATGCTTCCACTAGAGGAAACAATAGCCAATCGAACTCCTACAAGAGTTTGGCTGGAGCTGGGATAAAGCAATCCCTTCATGGATAAAAACTCCCTTAAGAAAGGGTGCGGAAGTAGCCCCAAACCTTATTCTATAGCAGCCAAGCATATGGTTGTTCCCCCAAGGCGAGGAGCGGTATTTAGCTAACCATCCTCAGATAGCCTCATATGGACATAATGAACAATGTGATATAAATGTTTGATCGTGTCCAAGTCCTCCTATGTTAAAGCAGAGGGAATCTCTTCCGCATTCCAAAGCTCGTCTGAGCTGCTTGAGTTGGCAGAGTCCCCCAAATGTGCACCAGAATTAACGGCCTGGATCAATAATTTTTCCCTCCACCACTGGGAGAATTGGTTCCCTGGAACTCCCAGCCTTGGACATCTTAACCAGAAGCAACAACACCAGAAAAAGAACGGTCCAGATGCCTACGGTCTTAACCCACACAGACACAAACTACAGGAACTAACAAAGAAGGGGAGAAGGAAGGCGCATTGAGTTGCAGGATCACGACAATGAAGGCATAGAAATTCTGGATACGTGAGGAAGAAGACATGGGTTTGGTTAATTATACCCCACCGGAGCAATTAATTTGAGTCGTAGAGACGTGATCTGCAAGCCTCAAACGGCCAGGATATGCTTGAGCTACCAAGCATCGCATCATATCGATGACACGACCCATGTCGTTTTAGCTGTCCCCCACGCGTCCTTCTTCAATGCCCGTCACGCTGCACTCAAATTAAATTTACCACATCATGTATTCACGGATCTCGGAGGCTAGTTAATTAATATTCCCATAAATAGACTAAAAAACTACCCAAGGCGCAGCCGCAAGGATCGTTCAAATTTCACCAAGGGTCCGCAACTCCGTGACAGAAGCAGGCATTCAAGTCCGACCAACAAAAAAACCCGGGGACGACGAGGTGCAGTCACTAGAATAAGAAACCTTCAGTGTATCTGGCTCGATAACTGGGGCAACTGTTAAGGCTACTTTCAGAGGTATCCCAGAGAGACGACATGTGTGGTAAGTCCACCTAGGGGGTGTGAGGCAAAACTCGGACCAAATCCCATAAAACGAGCAGCTTGAGTAACCGGAGTCATAGACCCAAGAACGGACCTAAAAATCTGGTTTTGCAACTTCTATGTGCCTTTTTTGGTCATCGATTCTATTAAATGTGTTTGACATCCTAAGAGGAACATGTAGAGCATCATATTAGAAAGATAAAAAAGGATGTTGATAGACCAAGCAATTTCAAACGTTAACCAACAAGAATTTGTACTTCTTTAAAAAGAACAACAGATACAAAATATTTAGCTAAATTAGTTCCATTTCCATTAAATGATAGAAAGAACTATAAAGGGAGTAGAATGGAATCATAAACAAATGAATATACACCAAGAAATGCCCATTTTGCATCCCTTTATCATATGAGAAAATGAAGATTGAGCATCTACTTGAAGTACAATATACACCAGAACAAAGTTTAACCTCTATAAAAGGAAATCATATGTATTTGTATTCAACAAACAATGTTCAAACAAGTGAAAGACAAGCTGAACTAGTAGACTGAAGTAACCAAACCACTCAATATTGGAGATAAATCATTCGGCATCTCATAGAAATCATAAACAATTAAATGAAATATATTGTATATCCTAACCTCAGGGGACGACTTCTATTCAATTAAGCATACTTAATTATCTCTTTCCATCATAGAGAATTAGATACCAATGATTGAGATTAAATCTCATAAGTTAAAAACCACAATTCAATAATGATTCTTGTATATTCAATTAGATCACATAATTGGTGTATACAACCTAACCCATCTAATAATAATAATTACACTGAAAACCTAATTAGTGATAAATTAATGCAAGGAATACAACTTCATGAGTTTTGTTTTTGTCATAAAAGGAAACTTTTCTAACGGTCTCCCACTTGGTTCATGCACTTTAAGATGCTTTAAGAATGATATATAGGATTACAAATACTGTAGCAAATCTAGTAGTGGCCATTATAATATTTTCAAAAAGCAAATTAACAAATAGATGGGTATAACTGCAAGACACACTCTCATCCGCAGACTTCCACAATATTAGATCATGAATGCTTAGATTGGTAATGTATTTCTCTAGACAATTTCATGGTCACAAAATCAAATTCATCTAGAATTCGAGCAAATAAAGTGTGGTTTTACTTCATAACAGGAGCATGTGTTAACTACATGTGATCTAAGACTACACATCGCATCATTTCCCTGCTTCATACAATCCATATATGTCACCTACACATATTATACAAACTATCAACCACATGTCTACAGTGAGGGTTTACCAATCTGGAGTCAATCTCATAATTAGCCTAAGCTATTGAGCTTAAAGACTCTCAGGCAGTATCTCATACAATTACTGCGTAACATGAGCATGTGTAAATTGCATATGATCTAAAATTACATCTCATTATTATAGTAATGCATCATAACTTAATTGATACGAACAAGCAAATATCATATACTATAAAAGTGCCAGACCATCACATAATACCATATAGTGTTGATACATATTGTTTAGAATCTTGATCTCATTTCAGAATATTCTTCAAGAATACGTCACTTCTGCAATGGAAACTGTAGGATCGGATTTTAAAATCTAAAGAAAAATCATTGAACTATGAACTGTTCGTTGGCGGAATATCAAAAAATTTCTAAAACTAATTTAATCATATTAATATTAAAACCATACTTACGATTATGCATATGTAGGAATAATTTTATATATTTCTTGTATCAGAGAAATTCTAATTTGGTGAAATCCTATTAGTCGTCTCGCATTCTTCGTTCTTCGCATGACTTCAAATAATCTTCATAGCAACAACCACCATAGGATTTAGAAGTATATCTCAATCGAATGCCGTCTGAAATTGAATGTGGACTCTCAAAATAACATAAGAAAAAAAACATTTTTTTCTCTTCTTCCTCTAGATTTTGGTGGCAACAGGGAAAAGAGAGAAAAACTGCTTTCTTTGCTCTGTGTAATCACACATTGTAATCAAGGTTAGGGATTCAACCCTATTGTTATCTCTTATATAATAAATAGGAAAATTACCTAAAATTCACCCCTGATATTTGTTTACCGAAAATTACATATCCCCCTAGAGTCAATGTTGTATCCAAATTCATCAATCCAAATTGATAGATTAAAAATTGATCTTCATCAATCAATTAATTAATTTCTTTTATTTACTAATTATCTAATAATTAGAAAATAATCAATTAATTAATTTAAACATTAACTACTTACTCTTTCACAAATTAAGTGACCACACCCATCACATATGGGTGTGGAAATATACATTATCCTAAACACATTTTTCTTCCAACTGATGTTATTTTTCATTCCTATTTTTATGAGCTACTCCTGAGACCGAATGGACCCAAATGAATAAATCTATAGGATTCAAATACTCGGTGAATTTATCTTCATAAATCCTAATCTATTTAATCCTGACATCGTACGACTCAAATATAGGTCCGTTGCCAAATCAACTCTCGATTCATGCGCTCTACATTTTCTGTTGGTGCAACTAAACACTTTTATTTCATGATCCACATAATATTTTAACATATTATCCTTCGTGAATATCATTAACAAGAGTTTATGTAAAATTACCATTTTACCCCACTAGTTATTATTTCCTTAACTCTTTTATTTACTGTGAATCAAAAAGACACAACAGTGAATTGTCTTGTACAGTTCATCATATCTTATTCAATGATTCATTTCATTGATACTTGGCGAAGTTAATTTATAAGGAAATATTGTTGTATTTGCAATCTCGCCATGAATTTCCACATCTATGAATCATGTAACTCCAACATAGTTGAATCACAATCCCAACAACTGAAGTATTGGCCGACAATTCAAACTCACTCATTTGGCATATCAAAGATTTTAACTAACTAAGTCAAGTATCGTATTCACCCCAAGATTAAGGTAATTATGAAAATACCTTTATAGGTGTAACAATTAGATTTAGAGCTATATAAACGATTTTACTCTAACTAATAGGTTACTGGTCTATTCAACATGTTCCACAACATGTCCAAGTCAACCGTTAAGAGTCTCAACTTTCATGCCCCAAGACCGGCATCCTTTGGTTCAAGCTAACAGTCGTAATTAGACTCAATTGCCCAATCGATCCTAAGACTACGGATAACATTCTTAACTATTTCATAAGAGTTTGTCTGGAAGATTACCCATCAGCTTTTACTCTTCTTACGTTGACAATAATTCTGTAAATTATTGAGTAAATTATAAACACATTTTTAATTAATAGAAAAACTTTCATTCATTCATTAAATTCAGTAATACAAAATGTCTGAGAAATAATCAAATACTCATAAGTAGTTATTACACCATACTTTATGGACATAATTCCAACAACCTTCCACTTGGACTAAAGTAGGCATATACAATCTCGTATCTCCATGACCTCCAGATCACGATCAAAGACTTTATTGCTTAAAGTCTTCTTGAATGGATTTTGCCAGGTTGTTGACCGTTGATATGTGTGTTACTACAACACATCCACGCTAAACAATATCTCTAATCAAGTGAGACTTACGCTTTATGTGTTTGGATATTTTGTGGCTCATTGGTTCCTTCGAATTCACTACAGCCTGACTGTTATCGCAATAAAGTGTCATGGAAAGTCTTCAAGAACTTTCTAAGCCATACAGTCTCCTTTGCAACTTCACAAGCTGCCACATACTCAGCTCCCACGGTAGAATCGGTAGTGTAAGATTACTTGATACTTCTCTATACAACTACTTCACCATTCAGGATGAACACTGATCCTAAAGTGGTCCCCCTAGAATGCTTGTCTGCTTAGAAATCTAAATCAGTATACCATGTCATATTCAGGTCAGTACCTAAATACACAAGCATGTAATTTCTTATTCTCCTAAGATATTTAAGGATATGCTTGACGGTATTTCAATGCTCGAGTCTAGGATTAGAATAAAAACAACTCACCATGCCCACCACGTAGTAAATGTCTGGCCTAGTGCAAAGCATCGCATAGATAAGACTTCCTACGACTGAGGCATATGAAATCTTTCTCATGTCTTCCTCTTCTTGAGGAGTCTTGGGAGACTACTTCTTCGAGAGGCTGACTGCATGCCTAAAAGGAATATAACCCTTCTTGGAGTCTTGCATACTGAAGCGATCCATCACCTTATCAATATAAGATGCTTGAGACAGTGCCAATTGTCTATTCTTCCGATCCTGAAAGATCTAAATGCCTAGGACAAAAGCAGCTTCTCCAAGATCCTTCATATCAAATTACTTTGAAAGCCAAATCTTGACATCGGACAATTTTCCTACATCACTCCCAATGAGCAGAATATCATCCATGTACAATACCAGAAAAACCACATTCTCTTCGTGTATCAGCTTAACACACATGGTTCATCCACTAACTGCTTAAAACCAAAGTTCTTGATAGTTTCATCAATTCTGATATTCCACGATCGAGACGCTTGTTTAAGTCCATAAATGAACTTCAGTAGTTCGCAAACCTTGCCCTCCTGGCCTTTCTCCATGAACCATTGTGGTTGAGCCATAAATGCACTATTTCCTCAAGACTACCATTAAGAAAAGTAATCTTGACATCCATCTGCCAAATTTGATAATCGAGGGCAGTAGTAATGGGCAGGAGGATTCAGATGGATTTAAGCATGACCACCGACGAGAAAGTATCATCATAGTCAATACCTTCTTTTTGGGTATAGCTCTTGGCTACTAGCTTAGCTTTTAATGTCTCCATATTCCCATCTGGATCTCTTTTTTTTTTAATAAATCCATTTACACCCGATGAGTTTTACCCTTTTAGGAGGGTCTACAAGTTTCCAGACTCCGTTCGAGTACATCGATTATATCTCAACGTTCATGGCTTCTTGTCATAGATTTTCTTCAGGACTAACCATGGTCTGTGAGTTAGAGGCAGGTTCATCACAATCCTTATCTAAGACTGTTGTTATGGCATCTCCATAAGACATGTACCTGTCAAGCTGTCTCACAACCCTCCTACTACGTCGAGGCTCCATAGGGTTTGGCTCCTGCTGTGATTCTTCCATTATTGAATCAGAAACAATTCCTGATTGACGAGTCAGTGTCCTCCACTCAATAATTCAGCTAGCACAAAAGTTTTTCTCGACTTCACACTTCTTATGCAGTCCTCTTCAAGAAAATATGCATTTGTGCGCATGAATATTTTCTTGTCGGTTGGACAATAAAAGATGTATCTCTTAGTTCCCTTAGGATATCCTACAAACAGACATAATTATGATCGAGTGAGCAACTTGCATGTCTTCAATGTTCGAACATGTGCTGGGCATCCCCATATTCTAAGGTAGTTTACGGATGACTTTTGTCCATTCCATCTTTCATAAGGCGTACCAGACGCTGTCTTTGATGGAACTTGGTTCAGAATGTATGTTGTTGTTTACAAAGTATATCTCTAGAACGAATATGTGAGAGATGGGTAACTCATCATGGATCTAACCATATCTAATAGAGTTTGATTAATTCTCTCTGACACACCATTCTGTTCTAAAGTGCCAGGTGCTGTTAGCTGAGAAAAAATACATTATTCCTTAAGAAAGTCTTCGAACTCTCTTAGAAAGTACTCTTCACCATGATAAGATCATTGCGTTTTGATTTATTTCTCTAATTACTTTGAAGCCACAGCCTTGTACTCTTTGAAATTTTCAAAGGTTTTAGACTTTTGATGCATCAAATAAACATGTCCAAAACGTGAATAGTCATCAGTGAAGGTTACAAAGTATTCATAACCTCCTCTTGCTTAGGTATTCAATGGCTCACATACATCACTATGTACGAGTTCGAGGCATTGAGTGGCTCTTTCTCACTGTGCTAAAAATAGTCTCTTGGTTATTTTACCTTCTATTGGTTTTACATAAAACAATTTATTTATCAAACTGCAGTAGTAATTAAACAATCATTTCTAAAAATATCAATATATTTATCAATGAATTTCAAACCGAATCCTTGCTCAATTAAACTAGCTACTGAAATAAGGTTTTTCCCAAAAATTGGGATAAAATAAACATCACTTAAAATCATAAAAAATTTATCGAACGACAATTTAATAGTTCCAATAGATACAGTGGATATTAGTGCTCCATTTCCCCAACGGAAGCTGAACTCGCCCTCGTCCAGCCTTCTGGTTTCTGCTTCTTAGCTTTCTTCAAACCACTTTTGTGTTTCCTTTTAGCGCCAGAGGTGGAAGGCTTACTTTCAGTAAAGTTGGTCTCTCTATTCTTCCTCTTGCTCTTCAGAAACATGGTCTCAGCAGCTTATAGTTCGTTCATCACCTCTAGAAGTGAGTACCTTAACTTATTCATCGAAAAAATAAGTTTGAAGTTCTGAAAAGTGTTAGGGAGAGTCTCAAAGATCATATCAACTTGCATCTCGCTATCTGCCTCAGCACCTATGATCACCATCTCATTTAGATAATTAATGATCAGCATCATATGTTCTCTTACAAGAGTTCCAGGTTTCATCCTATAGTTCATGAAGTTTTCACAGCTGCTTGTTTGGCTTGACGACCCTGATCTCCGAACATTTCGGTGATGTTCAATATCATATCTTCATTAGTTTGCATGTTCTAATGTTGTTGTTATAACACATTGTAAACAAAAACTAAGATGTAACACCTAACGATCTAATCAAAATGCAGTCGAGAATCATAAGCATCATTTTCCTCTTCAGTCAGTTCAGCAATAGACTCAAGGGGACATGAGGTAGTGAGCACGAACTTGTACTTTTATACCGTCAGCACGATATCGAGATTACGTTTCCAATCCATGTAATTTTCACCATTAAGTTTGTTCGTGTTTAAGTTTGTAGAGAGTGGAGATAACGACATGATTACTGAATAGAATAAATAAAGCGGTGTAAATAAATACTGAATCATTTAGGAAGCTATGATGCATGTTGCAAATACTTAAATATTTAAAATTCTAATAAAAAATATTTTTTTCATGATGTTATGATCAACAACGATAGCTTGTCTCATCTAAGGACAACGCTCAAGCTATCTCCTACCGCATCGAGACTCCTCTATTTTGGTTAACGCTTCTAAAGATGTCACTACATCTAGCTTAACCAATCACCAATGGTTTTGGCCACCTTAGCTCCATTAACTAGTCTTTATGAGGGATTCCATGTGCTTCGATCTAAGTGTTTAACCAACACATTGGTTTTAAAAGTATCATGAACTAACAGTCTGTCTAGGAACGGTCCTGCCTCGCCACTTACTTTTCAAGCTTTAACTTCTTAAAAAACTCGATGACTCAAAGCGACACGATTCTTAAGTTTCTCCCACTGAAGAGAGGACCGTTAGAGTGGCTCTAAACCATTCCTTGTGCCACGATCAACTTTGCGTTGGTGACCTTGGGAACTTTTAAACGTAAACGACCATCCCAATTAGTTTTTAGAAAAATTGATTTCTCGTTATTTTTTTTCAAAAATTATAACTCTTTATTAATTTGGAAAAAACAAGTTTCGGAAATTATAAACTTTTATAAAATTTAAATCCCAATTTCAAATTTATAACTTTTATAAAATTCATATTGTATTTAAATTATAACTCATTATAAATTTAAACCACAATAATGCATGTACATGCTACATGACATTTTGATCTTGGCATATCCATATTTTTATATGGCATATTATATGATGATACGAGATTAATAATAAATCATTCATTCAAATTAACTTCTTTATGGCTCATTTCTAATTACAACTCATAAAAAAATAATAAATAAATTATAATAATTTAATATTAATTTTCATGGCGTCTGTAATCTTCTCATTCTCCTTCAGAAAATTCCACCAATTTGTAACTCTTTACAAAAGTCTAGTCCCATTTTTAAAATTCAAATTTTAACTTAAAATTTAATTTCCCAACAATTTTACTTTGATCAATAAGTTACCAAGTTAATTAATCAATTGATTTATTTTGAAAAACAATTTATAAAATAAATTACAATTAATTAGTGTTGAAAAATTACCAAATAAATAAAAAAATTTAGGAACTGGACTGGGCAAAACCCTAAGCCCAAAAGTTTTTAAAAACTCAAGGCTTCCTTAATCCTAAAACTTTCAAAAGCTCAAAGTTTCCTAAACCTTAAAGTTTTCAAAACCTCAAAGTTTCATAAACCCTAAAATTTCTAAAACTCAAGGTTTGCTAAACCTTAAAGTTTCCAAAAATCTTAAGGTTTTCTAAACCTTAAAGTTTCAAAAACCTTAAGGTTTCCTAAACCATAATTAGGAAACCTACAATGACAAGCGACAACGGCAAGCAGCAGCCTAGGGCATCAGGCGACAACGACGGCGCTTACTAGCACAGCATATATCTGTTCATGTATCAATTAAATTATTTAAATAAAGTTAAATACATATGTGCATTGCAATATTTTAATAGTTACTATTGAAATGATACATTTACTTCTTTCTATGAGATATATTTACTTTCTTCGCATTGCATAAGGAGAAACTTTTCATTTTCCCATATCCACAATTCAAATAATAATGTTGATTAATTTAACAACTATATTTGACATATTGTTTTTAAAACTTACTTAAATGTGATAGTTAAAAATTATTTTTCTATATATATGATTTAATTGTTTATATATTCTCTAATTAATCATTTCATTATTTTTTTTTTATTATATTACTCATACAATATTAGATATCAACACTTGTCATCAAATTGTGTATCATACTTGACATAATTAAAGTGTACATACCCGACTTTATATATGCATGCATATACATACATACCTATATATAGGAATTTCAATTATATTAGATAACATAAAACAAAAATCAATTTAATATTTCTTTTATAACAAAATGAATGTAACATTTTTCAAGCACAATAAGTCAGTTCGAATTAATAATTATGTAACTATTATTCTAATCATATATCCGTATTATTAAATTTTATGATATTTCTAAGTAAATTTACTTCCACCCAAACAAAATATCAATTCAGTATATAATTAATTACAGTCATTATGTACATCCACATATACAAAACGAAGGATTAATTTAATAGTTAGTTATACATTCATAATATGTGCCTTTTTAAGGTTAATTATATATAATTAAGCTAATAAATGTTAATATGTTAATTACATTGACATTTATTTGAGCACTACTTATATATAATTAAGCTAATAAATGTTAATATGTTAATTACATTGACATTTATTTGAGCACTACATACTGGCTAATTGATACACATATATTTCTATATAATATAACGGTAAAAAAATATCAAAGACATTTAAAATTTTGAATAAACCATTTTCACTCCATTCAATGACAATGAAATATAAAATATAAATTTTTAATATTTTGTTGTTAAGTAAAAAAAGACATCAAGAGACATGGAAAAATAAATTTTTTCTAATAGGAAGGGAAAAAGTCTCATCTATATTAATGATTCATTTGTAAATAATAATTTTATTAATAACTAATATTTATTGACATCTTTAATATCAAATTACTGATTAAATGCACAATGACATGTGGCAAAATTAGAGCTAATAAAAAATGACACATGGCGCAATGAAAGACTACATATCCAACTTTTTATATACATATAAGATGTCTATGAACTTCTTTATGTGGCTTTTACTTGGAGATTTCAACTCAGTTTTGGGAACTCATGAAACTACTAGTAATATCACGTCTAATTCTTATGAAGGCTATCGAGCTACTTTGACTGTTTGTAATATTGTGGACATTGAGACGAAATAAGTTTTTGTATACTCGTATTGGACATAGTCGTCGTGGTATGGTTCTTTCTCGCTTGGATAGGGCTCTTTGCTCAACTTCTTTTCTCGACATGTGGTCTCGATTCTCTTGCATTACTCTATCGAGACTACACTCGGATCATCCTCCGCTACTAGTTTTTTATTCTACGGGCATTTCTTTGGGTCCTCGACGTTTCAGATTTTAGGGTATGTGGGTTTTCTCATCTCTCTTTCATTGACTCAGTTCATTTAGTTTGGCCAACCCCTATTGTATGTAGTTGTACAAGGATTTTTGTTTAGAAGTTTAAATCTCTTAAGGAAACGTTAAGAAAATAGAATTGAGAGGTTTTTGGGAATGTTGCCCGAAATATTTCTAAAGCTAATGAGAAAGTGACAGTCATCCAAGATAGGATCACATTTGAGGGCTTTTCTGATTCTCTTTTCCGATTTGAATCTGATGCTCTTGCTAACTCCTAGCACAAAATGATATTTTCTTAAGAGAAAAAAGTAGGGTCAAATGGCTTGCGGGGGGTAATTGAAACTCTAAGTTTTTTCATTCTTTGCTTAAACAAAGAGAGTGTAATAAGGATTTTTCTTCCATGAAAATTGGTGAGGATAGATCTTATGATCCGGTTCAGATTTGTAAGCATGTCATATCATTTTATCAACAACTCTTTTCAGATTATGGCGAGTGCAGTACATATCTTTTTATCATTCGGGAGCATGTTCCTTATTTGGTTAATGATGTGGAGAATGCATCGCTTCGTCAGGTTCCTTTTTCTGATGAGGAAAGGAAGACTGTGTTTGACATAGATTCTCTTATTGCTCTTGGCCCGGATGACTTCTCAGGTAAGTTTTATTAGTTTTGTCCTCATAATCACATTCAGGAAAATCTGCCTCGGTACCATATGTTGGCATAAAATGTAGGCGTCACAAGTAGGCAAATCCACCTTGGTATCACATGTAGGTAAAAGGAAGGTGCCCAATTCAGAAATATGACTGTGGAGCTAGCCGCCTTTGCGTTTTTATAGTATGCCCACCTTTAGATGTTTGTAGTGTACCTAACCTTGGGCTTTGTTGTGTACTCGCCTTCCGGCTTCATAGAATACATGTCTTCGTACTTATTTTCTTAGTACTTCAGCCTTTGGTATCATATCCCCAAAGATAGGTTGTCAGCTATTCATCTACTTTTGACAATGCGGAGCCATCGGCTCATACAAAGTTGACATAGTAGATCACACATAGCAATAAGAGTGCACCATCTATTTAGGAATATCCATCCCATGATCGTAGAGGCTTGCAAGGCGTACATGATTGGAATATCATCAAGGAAGAAAAATAAACAACTTTACCATTTTTCAGCTCAGTCGCTCGTGGAGCTTCAATCCACATATTAAGTTATGAAGGTGAAATAACCCAAATTTAACTAGCAAAGTCAGTGACACCGATGACATATAAATTGACAATCTGTGCACTTCATGGAACATTGACGCCTTAACGCGCCATCTCCATCCTTTTTAGCATACAAAATATAGTCAACTTCAATTCCCGCTCTTATCACAATTCTTGTTGATATAATAATGCAGATATCTGTAGTAGAATTCTCATGGAAACAAGTCTTTATTCTTGTGGTCTCGATTATCGATCAGAAGAATCTCCCAGAAAAATAGCAAGTCGGCTTTGAGGGGGGGAGCTTTCAAGGAAAAATATTAATGTTGAAATTATAAGAAATATGTATATAACGATGTATTCCCTTTATTTTTGAATCTCGAAAAAATGTAAGACATTTTCTATGTCACTGCTAAATGCAGTAATGGTGTAGAGACCACATGCAAATACATAATAGTAAATATATATCCTGAATTCCCCAAACGATGTGGCAGAGACTATAAGACAATATATAGCAATAGGTAATTCTAGAAACACTTACAATAAGTTGATTTAGAAATCCATGAATACCCATAATAAGTTTGATGATAAATCCAGAAATCTCAAGATGAGTCGGATAATCACTTCAAAAATCCGCATGATAAGTAGATCGATAAATCCAAAATATGCATAATAAGTCAGTGAATAATTTGGATACCTCCATGATGAGTGGGATAATAAATCCAGAGATCCTCGTGGAGAGTTGACATGTAAGGTGAGTAAATCCATAATTTCCATAACCATTTGATGAACAAGTCGATAAATCATCATAATATATTGGTAAAAAATCCAAAAATCCTCATATGTGAAGGAAAAGATATGTCCATCATGACAGAGTAAATACGAGCGTGACAAGTACCAAACTCTTGAGGTGAATGTGAGCTCAAATGTAATTTAAACACATATATGATATAAAATGTGCTAATAAAATATATGAATTATTAAGAGAGATTAAAGAATAAAAGCACGTATATTCTTTTCTTCTAACAATGCATGCTTAGCTTGTCTAGATTAAAGAAATTTAAGTGCGTATTCACGATCACATAAGTATAGTCATATATTCATGATAATATTGTTTTCAATAAAATATAGACAAATAAATATGCATCTCTCATTTTTATTAACAAATATGTATATATATTTGTTCATGTTCAGGGACTATATGTCAAATTTCAACTTTATCATTTCAAGAAACATACAACAATACAGTCATAGGAGAGGGGAAAATGATTTTTCTAAGTTCCATGATCACTTAAGATAAATGGAACGTTGAATTGTTAATGGAGAAAATAAAAAGTCTAGCGATACCCAAATAAATAATCGTTGGTCAAAATGTTGATTTTTTAGCCACTTGATTTAGTGGTGTTTGACGCAAGTATAATGGGACAAGTAGACTAGCACTACTGTCTTTCAAAATATCTGTCACGAATCATTTAATATGACGAATGTATAACGAAAAAAGACATGAATTTTAAATAATTGCCTTCTTATATGTAAAATATCAATCCTCTTTAATGGTGTTTTTTTATATCAATGATTAAAGGGCGCAATTTCTGTGGACATCTTAATTTGATTAGCCAATGGCCCCACCAATGCCGTTTAATGGGCATTGTTGTCAAATTTGATATATAAAAATATCAACTGCCTTCGAAATATCAATGATGCCTTTTTTTAAAAAAATTCTAAGCATTAATAATGACATACATAAAAAAAGTCAAATGTTCCCATCGAAGAATGTGTATGTTTACCACATTGTAGATAAAAAAAGTGCCTTTGTGGATCTGAGCCAAACCTGTCGCAGAGAGGACCAAAGAAACTCAGTGCAAGGAACCATGTCGTGAGATCTAGAATGACGACTCCTTGCTGTGAAGCTAAGAGATCGCCGCCGTAAAACTCCGGCAGTAAGAGTGTTCGAAACGCCGCGGAGCCTCCCTCCCTTTGCTATAAACACGCCCAACAACTCTGACGAAAGCTTGACGGCAGCTAAATGCAGCTGACATAGGGATGCCGAACGAAAATGACGCTGACTCACACGATAGCGATTTGAGATCTGGAATTGTTTGCTCCATTGTTGATTCCTTTTTTTGTGTAACCCCCTTCTTCTTCATCACAACACTATAAAAATAAAGTTTTTCTCCATTCCACTTGAAGCCATGGTGCCAGATTCAGAAGGAACATACGAGAAACAAAAGAAAAAAATATATAATCAGAAGAAACATAATAATATTTCAGAAAAAAGGTGTGGAATTAATTTTTAAGGGAAATCGAGAATGCATACTCAAATTTTCCATTCCCCCTGGGAACCGAAAGAACTTTTTACATTATGGACTCTTTTATGAAAGAATCTTAAATTTTCATGGTAAATGTTGTAGAACCTTAAACATACATTCATGGTAAATGTTTTAGAAATTTTCTAGAAGACGAAATAGAAAACTTGTCAGGACGAATGAGGGCTGAACCTCTCACGTTCAACACAGAAACTTTCCTTTGACAAACGGTCCTCCTGTGGAGTCACCATTAGGGGATGAATTTTGATTCGGATCAGGTACATGAATGGAGAGTCATCTAATCATCGAAGAAGCCTTGGGAACGTGGATGTCTAGTGTAGAGGAAAGGATGAGCATCTTAAGTGGCATATATGGTGACATCCATCGGTAAACACACTTCCTTAAGGTTGCCAATGAGGTACTCATCATGGTGTTAGCTATGGTGATTTGTCATATGAAGCTTAATGAGTGAGAGGGAGAGGGAGAGAATGAGTTCCCTAAATGCGTGTCTATCTATAAGAAATATCTACTCACTTTTTAAAGAGAATGCGGGGTAAATCCTATTTTATGATGGTCAATGAATGATTGTTAAGTATATGTAGAGGCTAACGAATATAATGATGTAACTTGTCTCTAGGTTTATCCTTAATAAGATGATGACGGGTCTAAAGCTTACTGAGGAGGTCGTGGTGATGGACTGACATAACGAACCTCATCCTGATCCTACCAAGTCATATGCCTCCAATTCATTCCCAAGACGGTTAGGGCCCGTCCAAGTTTTTGCCACTTGACTTAACGATTACGAGTAAATAATCGTAAGGGTCTGACTTGGGCGGGTGAACCCAGCGGGTACGTTAAGAAATCCATGCATAAATAAATTGTATATACCAGTTATGTGATCTAATTAAATATACAATAATCCCCATCGCAAAGAAACTCAACGTATTCTCATTTGAACCGATCTACAAATTAGGAGTTGAAGGTATTCAAATATTAATCGCTTCTAAGGTAAGCACTATTAGATTTCATTTATTTGTTTATGATTTCTATAAGATGCCCTATTGATTTATCTCTAACAATTTGTATCAGAGCAAGTATTAGGGTTTACCTTATAGAAATCAAAATATATTATGTGATTCTTGAGACATAAAATTGTCGATTTCCTCCTCCCTATTGAGTTCGTGTATTAAATATTAATGGATCGTTTGGTGTAAGATTGTGAGTAAAAGATTTCTGAAATAAGATTGTTGGAATATGATTATGAGAATGTATATGTCCGGAACGTTAAGATTACCGTGTTTGTTAATAGTTGAGAATGTTATGATATAATTGTAAGAATGTTGTAAATAACTTATTACTTTATAGTTTTACCCTCAAATACAATCCCAATGCATCATTTAGTCATTGTGATATACCAAAATACTGAGCATGAACAAGAATGAAGAAATAAACACAAGAATGAAGAAACCCCACATTAAATTCATTAGGTAAAATCCAACTAAAAAAGAAAATAGATTAAAAAGAAGAAGAATGAAGAAACACATATGCCATAAACACAATAAGAAGAAACCCTACGTTAAATTAATTGGGTAAAATGTAACTAAAAAAGAAAACAGATTAAAAAGAACAAGAATGAAGAAACCTGTAGACCATAAACACAAGAATGAAGAAACCCCACATTAAATTAATTTGATAAAATCCAACTAAAAAAGAAAAGAGATTAAAAAATTTGTGAACATATAAAACCCCCGTGAGAGAAGAATACCTGTTTTTTCTCCATGTCTGAAGCATGGAGATAAGGGCATTATCCATGGTTTAGACATGGAAAACCCCATCAAAATTTTCTGGGCCTGAACCATGGAGAGTTTGTGAGCATTTTACATCTAAATCGAAGAGTCAAAAAATTTCAAGTCTAAACCAAAGAGCCTCGTTCCCTGTGTGGTAGCTCCGGATTTGGCTATTCATGGTCATCGAAGTAGAGATTTGGTGAATTTGGGCATGAAAATTTTCTGCCTTTTTCGTCTGAATCGGTTTATTTTCTGTGTTTCTGTCTGAATCAGATTTGGCTATTTATGGTCATCGAAGCAGAGCTTTGGTGGATTTGGGCATGAAAAATGGATAGTGTTTTCTTTTGTCTTTTTCGTCTAAATCGGTTTATTGCCTGTGTTTTCGTCTGAATCAGATTTGGCTATTCATGGTCATCAAAATAGAGCTTTGGTGGATTTGGGCATGAAGAAAATTGGGTTTCATAATTTAGAACTCAAAAATGGGTTCATATATCCTATTTAGGGCTCCAGTAGAGAGAAAGAGAGCTAGCTTCCATCCGTTATGATGGAGGGAAGAGAAAGAGAGCTAGCTTACCATCTGTTATGATGGAGGGAAGAAAGAAGAACATGATAAAGTTGTATGTGAGTATTGAGTCAGTGAGCGAGGGATAATTTCAGAATATAAAAGTAAACTACTTTTAGGATGCAAGGTATAAGATTACCCCTTGATTAAGAGGGGTATCCAAATACCTTTAAAGTGAGGCATCTTTATATTCCAAGCATTTCAAAACCCATCACCTTTTCATACCAAACAATTCAATCCTTTAACTTCCCTTACTTTCCAGGTATGTTGACTTGTTTAACCTCATACCAAACGCACGCTAATGGGCAAGTAAATCAGTTTTACTCGGCAGTTCCATAACGTTTCATTTAGAATCTTTCATGAGAATTTTGAGCCTTTGTTTTTTAATATTTCTTTTGTTGACTGATTTTCTTCAAGACACAAATCATTGCTTTCATCTGTAATGATGTATCTTCTTGTGATCGATCAACAGTTTGTCATCTGAATGATACTGCAGACATGATCTTTAATTGTGGTTTACATGAATTGGTGATTATATGAATTGGATTTAATGACATTAATCCATAAATATGACCATGTTTATGCTAATTATACCAAACTCACAATTTTCTTACTATTGAGATATAATTCACTTTGTATTGCTTAAACGTAAATCTATGACTAATTTTCTTTTAGACTTATTGCATCTTAGATTAAAATTTCACAAATCATGATATTATAAACTTATTTTCCAATGGCTAATTGATTTGCATTTGTCTTCATGCATGATTCCAAATTATGTGGTTGCATATTATATGAATTCAATTGAATAGGGAACCGAAGCATATTCATACGCATGCTTTTATTATGTATAGTTTGTATCGACAAATGCCACTTTCCTTGAACAAGACTATATGGAAACTACAAACCTCAAAGCAAAGTAGTTCTCGAAGAATTAGCATTTGATGAGATCAGACCACATTCATCATTAACTGATAAACGAGACACCACGGAAACCAATGATCTTGTTCGGGAAACCCCGGCGTAACGTCGTAGGGGAGGGTTGTAAGACAACCTATTCGATATAAACTAGAGGCACATGTCCTAGTATCTGACACTAATAAGGACGATCCATTAACCTTTAAAGAGATGATGGAATATCCTGAAAAGGTAAAATGGCAAGATGCCAAGAACCAAGAAATGGAATCTATGTATTCCAATTATGTCTAGGAACTTGTAGATACACCTGAAGAAGTCAGCCCCATTAGATGTAAATGGATATTTAAGAAGAAAATAGGTGCAAATAGAAAAGTAGAGGCTTTCAAGGCACGGCTGGTAGCCAAAGGCTATACACAAAGGGAAGGAGTCGATTATGAAGAGACATTCTCTCCCGCCTGTTGCCATGCTACATGCTGGAGTATGGTATATTATCCCAAATCATAGCACCTGGAACACCACAGTAAAATGATGTTTAAGAAAGGAGAACCCGAACTCTATTGGATATGATTAGGTCTATATGTTAAGCTACTCCTCACTACTACTCACATTTTGGGGATATGCACTTCAAACAGAAACTTATATTTTGAATATAGTGTCTTCTAAGTCTGTAAGCAAGACACCTTTAGAGTTATGAGATGTCTCTAAACCCAGTTTGAGTCATTTTCGTATATGCAGCTCACATTCTTAGACCCAAGACTAGAAAGTTAGACTCAAGGTCTGAAGTGTGTATATTTGTTGGATATGCTTCAGAGACTAGTCGTGGGTACTTTTATAGTCACAATGATCAAAATCTGTTTGTATTTTTCAAATGCCACATTCCTTGAACACGACTAAATGGAAAACTACAAACCTCAGAGTAAAGTAGTTCTCGAAGAATTAGCATCCGATGAGATCAAATCACCTTCACCATTAACTGATAAATGACAAATCAGAGAAACTAGTGTTCCTGTTCAGGAAACCCCAGTGCAACGTTGTAGTGGGAGGGTTGTAAGACAACGTATTCGCTATGAACTAGAGGTACATGTTCTAGTGTCTAGAACTGATAAGGACGATCTATTAACCTTTAAAGAAATGACGAAAGATCCTGAAAAGGAGAAATGACAAGATGTCATGAATCAAGAAATGGAATCGATGTATTCCAATTATGTCTGGAACTTGTAGATCCACCTGAAGATGCCAGGCCCATTAGATGTAAATGGATCTTCAAGAAGAAAAGAGGTGTAGATGGGAAAGTAAAGACGTTCAAGGCACGACCGGTAGCCAAAGACTATACACAAAGGAAATGAGTCGATTATGAAGAGACATTCTCTCCCGCTCGTTGCCATGCTAAAATCTATTCATTTCCTTTTATCCATAGTCGCTAGTTTAGACTATGAAATATGGAAAATGGATGTGAAGATAGCTTTTCTGAATGGTTCTCTTGAAAAAAGCATCTATTTGAGGCAACCAGAAGGGATTAAAGCAAGCATCAAAATCTCAGACTTACCTTTGATGAATTATTAAATCGTATGGCTTCGACCAAAATGTTGACGAATCTTGTGTTTATAAATACATCAAAAATAAGATAGTGGTTTTCTTAGTTCTTTATGTAGACGATATTCTACTCACTAGGAATGATGTAGAAATTTTATCAAAAGTAAAGAAGTGGTTAGCTATGAACACTACAAGAAAAATGACTTTCTACAAGAGGCGGATATCCCCATGAAAAGTAAAATCCATAGGGATCATGCGGCGCCTGTGACAGCCCTTCATATTAAAAGTTCACGTTTTTCGCGAGGCGCAACGCCTCCTGTGAAGACCCCTGTGATATCTCATTTTACAGGATTTTTCATCTCCTGTAGAACGTTGTTTAGTGAGATTTTTCGACTCCTGTTACTTTTATTCAACAGGTGTTTATAATTCTCGTGAATCAATATTCACATGTATTTTTGTATCCTATTAAATCAAATACCATATGTTTTTTTTTAATCTCATTGATATAGTTTTTGGTTTTGAAGTATGCCATTTATAAAAAGATTTTCCTGACATTTTATAAATACTATTTTTTACAATCAATTTATATGCACATGTTTACATACATATTTAAACATTCAAAATTAATACATTACTAGACTAAAAGGCATTCAAACATCATTTCATTTTCAGAAAATATTATCCATAAGTATGATCCATAATTATCATATATAAGTATTAGTAATTAGTCTACTAATACAACATGCTAGTCAAAAAATAAAAAACATCTAAAAATTTCACAACGCTACAAAATAACTTCAAAGTTTCACTGCTACTCTTCAAAATCCGATGTCATGTTGAAAACCTTCAAGGGATTGTAGGTCCTACATTTTAAAGAATAAGATAGTAAGTTTAAGATAATTTCGCATTGCTCACATCACTATTTTATACTTGAGAAAATAACACTAGTTATTTACTGTGATAGCAAAAATCAAATAAATTGCATTAAACATATAACCTTGAACAATTCAATTCTGCACAACACCCTCCATTCTACTGCATAATTATAGTAGTATTTATTCCCATCAACAATTTTTCCTACTGCTACATTCATCTTCAGGAAAATCCCGCAAAGGTAAAAAAAAGCACATCATTTACCAATGTGTCTATGTTATTCTCACAATATAAACATACCATCTAGCACATAAAATTCAGCTCAAACACCAAAGTATTAACAAAAAAACAGAGCAATTTGATGTTCTGAATACCTAAAGCTTAATAAAAAAACAACAATAACCAAAAACTAGCCTAATAATCTAACCATTTAAATGTCAAAAGCATACACTACAAGAAATATGGAATTCTACAACATAAAAAATAACAGTTTTCCTACCAACCGACTCTAGTATGCATAACTTGACAAAATTCGACCTCAAACAAAGTCAATTTCAATTAATAAAGGTAAAATGATAAAATTTAGTCTTTTAAACCTCAAAGCATGCATAACCAAACATAATTCATCCTCTAACAGCCCCCTACCCATCCATACCCACCCCACCTTCAAAAAATATTCTTGAACTATAAAACATGTGTTAGCAACATCGAAAATAGCAGTTTTCCTACCAACCAACTTTAATATGCATAACTTGACAAAATTCAGCCTCAAACAAAGTCAATTTCAATTAATAATGGTAAAATGATAAAATTCAACCTCTTAAACCTCAAAGCATGCATAATCGAACATAAAAAGTATTGTATTATCAACATCATATACTTATATGCTTAGTAAAGAGTATCATATATTTTTCAATGAATAAACAAGTAGAATACAGTTCTCCATAATATTGACAAAAATGCAGAACAAGTAATAAAGCAAATGACCATATTCCCAGTAAAAGATGAAAAAAGAACTCATAGTTGGAAAAGAACAAATCACATATCAACTTTTTGAAAGTGAAATAAACATCTATAGAGCTACAAACACTAATACAGGGTACAAGTGATATCTGGAATGTCATCTAGAAAACTATATATACAGGGAACGTCATGATCACCTTTTGGTCGACAAATATTCACGAGTTTCTTAATATGATATATAGTATATAAGTTGGACATAATAAAAATATTTTGAACTATTTGTTTACAAAATTTAATAACTATATATATCGTGCAGAAACATAGACGCTCATTGTTATTAATGTTAAGACGTTCATGATTTTTGGTTCAATGCAATTTATTGAACAACTTTATATATGAATAAATGTGTATTCATGCATGTCGAAGAATGTGAAGTTGCAATTTGATTTTTCTTTGAGATTTAGGAAAACTAGTAAAGTGATAGTTTCGAAGTGAAAACTAAAGTGAATTATTGTATTCCCATAAGTGACACACTCATGGAGGTTATTATTTTTGAAATGTTAAAACATATATTCTATTAAGGCCTGACAATGCATTCTCTCACACTAAGAGATATATTAGTTCTACCTAAAGGTGATCAATTTCTTAATGTGGGATGAGTGAGTAGAATGGTTGAGATGCTTGAGTTATAACTAAATGGTTTTATTGCCTAAAGGGTAGTGAATTATATGGTTATAATTCAAGTACTATCAACTAGGTCTATATGAGACTTTATAGTAAATTTAGGGGGCAAAGTACATATAATTCTACCTAAATGTGTTTTTATATGCATGTTTAACTATTCCTGCAGGGTGGACTATTGTTTAATAAAGTAAAGCACCCTAGGTAATTCAGCTTTAAACCTCAAGCAAGAATTACAAAATAATTACTAGAGCTGTGCTATTATGCGTAAAATGTTAGAATTATGTCTATAAAGTAGGGTGTAATAATTATTTATGAGTAAACAATTATTTGTTTAAAATTTATGTATTCCTGAATTTTATGAATAAATTGAAAGTTTCCTTTAATTAAAGTGTATTTGTAATTTACTTAAGTCTTGGAACTATTATCAGCGTAAGAAAAGTAAAGAATGAGCGGTCTTCTAGACAAAAGGGATTTAATAAATAGACTTGGAGATGCAGTATTATTCTCTAAATTTGATATGAAATCTGGATTTTGACAAATCCAGATAAATGAAAGTGATAAATATAAAACAGCATTTGTAACTCCATTTGGCCATTATGAGTGGAATGTAATGCCTTTTGGCCTTAAAAATGCAACTAGTGAATTTCAAAATATAATGAATGAAATCTTCAATCAATTTACTGATTTCTCAATTGTTTACATTGATGATGTTCTTATTTTCTCAAAAACAATAGAACAACATTGGAGGCACCTTGAATCATTTGTTAGGATAATAAAAAAAAATGCTCTAGTTATCTCTGCAAGTAAAATTAAATTATTTCAATCTAAGATTAGATTCATAAGATTCGAAATACACCATTCTATAATCAAGCCAATTGAAAGGGTAATACAATTTGCTGACAAATTCCCCAATGAAATTCTAGATAAAATACAATTACAAAGGTTTCTAGGATCTTTAAATTACATATATGATTTTTACAATAAAATGAGAATTGATTATAAACCTCTCTTTGATAGGCTTAAAAAGAATCCTCCTCCTTGGACAACTGTCCACATTGATTTAATCAAAAGAATTAAAACCCATGTTAAGACACTTCCTTGTCTTGGCATTCCCACTAATAATTCTTTTAAAATTGTCCAAACCGATGCCTCTGAGATTGGATATGGAGGCATCCTGCTTCAAAAGATTTCTCCAGAAGCACTCGAACAAATTGTTAGGTTTACATCTGGAACATGGTCTCAATCACAAATTAATTACAGTACTATTAAGAAAGAAATCTTATCTGTTGTTTTATGCATACAGAAATTCCAAGATGCCTTGCTAACCAAAAATTCTTGTTAAAAATTGATTGCAAATCTGCTATGCATGTTCTAGAAAAGGATGTTAAAAATATAGCCTCCAAACAGATCTTTGCTAGATGGTAATCTATACTTAGTATATTTGATTTCAATATTGAATTTATTAAAGGAGTTGATAATTCAGTCCCTGACTTTTTAACACGTGAATTCCTGTAGGGGCAACAAAAGCATGGGGTCTAGGCCCCAAGCTTCCGGGAAGATGACCAAAGGAGAAACCCCCACAGACCAATTGGCCCTTAAGGCCCAAATCAAAGAGGAGTCTTCTACTCCTAGAAATACCCAGTTAACGGTTCGTGGGTCCACTAGACCTAATTACCAAAATGCTTTGGTCAATCAATTTGACTCATTTGCAGTTTCTAAACCATTTGACCCACAATTGGTCATCAACCAATCATTCACCAATTATAGAAAATCTTCTCCTTATTACAGAAAAACCCCCCAGTAAAAATCTCTTCTATATTGAACACCCATTTCAAAAATCCGATAGAAATAGTGAAGGCTCATTTCCTTCCTGATTCCCATTTTGTCCCTGGACACAAGGACAAAACCCTTAACTTCTATAGAGACATTCTCCTAGAGACAAAATCAATAAATATCAAACCAATAAACAGTGCAGAAGAAAAAATCATTTATCATTCGTTCTATATCCTCGAAATAATAACTTTGGAGGAATGGAAAATCCATCCATCAGGGTTAAAACCACTTTTACATAAAAAAAATAATATAATTATTTTGACTATATTGATGCATGGCAAACAATTTTCTTGCATCAAAATAGTGAATTTAACCACTCTTGGTTTTTAAATTTTGACAAAATTTCAAAATTAATTTACCAAAATAGTTTTTAAGATGGTGGTCAATCCATGGTTCTGTCTTTGAGATTTTTCCAATTGATTTACAACAAAATTGCAGTTTATTTTTAAAATTATTTAAACCCTCAACAGTTGAAGTCTCTTTTCCTCCAATAATTTATTTTATAAATAAATTCAAAATCCCTTGGATCCTTAAATGGCAATACACCATTGAAGAAGAAATCCTCACCGGACAATACTATGTAAAATGGTGGGACAAATTCAGTACACTAAAAATATCTGCCTCCATACATGAAGAATTGGTAAAATCTCACCCTCACACAAAATCTCCCAAGCCTCTAGTGGCCTCCTTAAAAATTAAGGAACCAGATAATCAGGCTCTACAAATTAAGCAATCATCAGACTCCTCCCAAAATTCAAAATCCACCACAAGACCTTCTTCAAAAGGCAAAAATAAGTTTAAAAAATCCAAAGAAAAGCTGGAGTTAATACAAAAAATGCTCCTCCTTATGGAAAATTCTAGTTCTAACTCTGAATCCTCAGTAGAATCAAGTCACCCAATCAAAAATAAAAAGAATCAATCTCCAAAATCAAAGGAAAAATCTCATGTTCGGTCTCTTCTCCGATGGGCCCATGATCCCTTCCAAGATTCTTAAGACCCTTTTGAGGATGTGGACCTCAGTGAAGATGAAGATGAATAGTTTCATTATTGGCAAAATGCCAATAAGATATTTAAGAGATCACGATAAAAAGCACAATGCAATGACTGTCATGCTCTTCAACACAATCAAAGGACAAGATCAGGATAACAATTATCCACCAACAGTAACACAATCAAAGGACGAGATTATGATAACAATTATCCACCAACAGTCTCAGCCAATCATGACGACTACAAAGGACTTTGCCTACCAAAGATTCTTTGTAATATGTCTCTTTGTAATCATTGTACTTTTTACTATTTTTAGTCAAAAGTAGACATTGTACTTTTTTATTGTTTTTAGTCAAAATATTCGAAACCAAACAAAAGAGACTTAATCAACAGACTTAGAAGTACTGGTATAGTAAGCATAGAAACTAGATATTGGCAAAACCAGACAAATATTAAGCAATACAAAATTATATTTGACCATTGTAAAATAATGCCATCCGCTCCTAACAAAATTCAGAAATAATAAATAAAAACTTTAATCAAATGATTGATTTCCTGATTGTCTACATTCTTATTAAACAATATTGGATTCACCCTAAATTATCTGCCAAGATAGAAAAACAAGATAGTAGAACCAAACTATCTCAAAATAGATTTTCAGGACTTAAAGTTTATTATTTCATTAATAAAATTATACAATTTACCTTAATTCAAAAATTTCTTTTAAAAATTAACTGCAAGTCTGTAGAATGTATTTTGAATGTAAAAATATTACTCCCAATCAAATTCTTGCCAGGTAGCTTTTAACCTCAATGTCCAATTTATTAATCTAATTTCTAACCTTCTTTCTTATAATTTTATGCAGAAAATCATTCCAACATTCAACAATGGAGGAACTTGAGAATTCCGACCAACTAGAAAATGGAAAGGTAGAATCCATGATACTTAGTAAAAATTCTTTTAAAATCAAAAAACTTAATGGCAGAATAGCCGCCTTTTGTTCAAAATCCCCATTTATTAATTATGGTCATAATGGATTTGAATATCCAAGAAATGACTGGATTAATGAATTGGATGAACTTTTAGAAGATGTTGGATTAAAGGATAACTTCAATGCAGCATTAATTTAGTGGTATGAAAAAAGTGGAAAAATAGGTTTTCATAAAGATAATGAAATATGTTATGATGACAGTAAAATTTTAACCATAAACCTTTTGGGACAAGCAGTATTTAAAATTGAATTTCCAAATAAAACAATAGAAGAATTTCTGATTCCAGAAGGAACATTCTTCATCATGCCTGACGGATTTCAAAAGAGTCATAGGCACGCAGTAGAATCCTTAACTGAAAGAATCAACATTACGTTCAGAAATCATGCGAGAATGATGAATGGCTCGATAATAGAAGAGTCTTTAACTCAACAATTGGTCCTTAAGGCTCAAATAAAAAAGGAGTCTTATACTTCTAACCAATCCCAATCAACAACACTTGGGTCCAAAGGACTCAATCATCAATCAACCAGCCCATTTGACACATTCCCAATGTCCTTCGATGCCCAATTAATTTCAAAATACAAGAATTCATCATTTGATTTTCAAAAAATGGCCAGTGAAAATCTCTTTCATATTGAGCCTCCATTTGCTCATTTGAATGATCTTACTCAAATTGCCAAAGTTTTTGTCATTCCTAAATTCCACTATGTCCCTGGACATAATAACAAAACCCTTAGTTTTTACAGAAGCATTCTCTTAGAAACAGAATCTATAAAAATTAGCTCGATCAAAAATTCTGAAGAAAGAATCATTTACCATTCTTTCTCTATCCTCAGAATCATAACTATGGAGGATTGGAAAATCCATCCTTCAAGTTTGAAAATAATTTTAGATAGAAAATAATATAATTATTTTGACTACATTGATTCATGGCACAATATTTTCTTGCATCAAAATAGTGATTTTTCTCACTTTTGGTTTTTAAATTTTGACAAGAATTTCAAAATCAAATTACCAAGCTGGTTCTTAGAATGGTGGTCCATTCATGGTTTTACCTTAGAACTTTTTCCAATTGATTTACAACAATGTTTCAATTTATTTTTAAAGGTTTTATTTCCCACAATACTTTATTTTTCAATAAAATACAAAATACCTTGGATTTTGAAATGACAATACTCGATTGAAAAAGGAATTTTTACCAGAGAATATTATGTTAAATGGTGGGATAAGTTGAATACCCAGAAAATTAATGCATCCATAATTATGAATTTGCAAGTATCCATCCCAATATGAGACTAGCAAATCTTTTCATCCAAGCTCCATTAAAAATTAATGAGCCCATTGACCTAACTCCACAAATAGAAATATCTAATCCAAATTTTTCCAAATCCAAATCAAAGTCCAAATACAAACCCTTTCCAAAGGATAAATCAAGGGACACAACTCCAAAGTCTAAATTAAAGAAAAAATTACTCCAAGAAATACTTATCCTTTTGAAGAAAAATATTGAATCTGTCTCTGAGTCACCTTCAGAATCAAGTTACTAAACAAAAAAAATCCAGGAAAGCCACTCTTCAGCAATTGAAGGACCCATCTAATAATGATGATCTCAGTAATAATTCAGATGAAATGAGTAGAAAATTTGTCCTTGGCAGACTATCGATGTTGGAATAAAAGTATTTGATGAATCATGATGATACATTGACCCAATGCAACGGTCATGATGATCTCTAAGAAAAGACAATAATCACTGATCATAAACACAAGAGTCCAAAATAACAATTGTCAATGACCCAGGTATACAGTATCGATAACTTTCGAAGAACGGCAATAATGACTTCCAAGGATGAAGGCACAAAAACCGAGATAACAATTATCAAGGAATCTTTACATTTTGTCTTCTTCTGTAATGATTGTACTAAGTTGTCAAATAATTAGGCAACTATTCATGCTTTTTACTATTCCTAATCAAAAGTAGAAATGTAAAATGTTTTTACTTTTGTAAAATAGAATAGTCCAGGTAAGTGATGGGTTCCCGGTGAACTCCACTTTCCTTAGCTATAAATAGGTTGCCTCTCTCATTTGTGAATCAAAACTCATTTTACAACTCTTACTATTTGAGAGCTAAAACCTGTTTTGTGAAACAAAGTTTTCTTCTTCTACTCCTCTTTTGTAAATCTTTTCTTCTTTTTTTTCAACGTAAATTAGTGAGCGGGAGCACTAATTTATTGTTGCCAATCAACTCTGTTTGTGTAAGTCTTTAATGGTACACTATAATACAATAACTATTTTTACTATTTATTAATACAATTTTTACTGTTTATCTTCTTGCCTTTTAATACCCCATCTTAATTACTGTTCAATTCCGCGCCTTTTGATATCAGAGCCAAACCTGGTGGGGATAATTACTGTTCATTAACTGTTTCTACTTCAATATCTGCTTAAATTAAACTGTTCATCGCATATTATGGCTGGTTATTGATAACATTGTTTACTTATTTACGTATCTAAAAAGCCTTACCTAGGTCCCTGAAGCTAACCAAATAGAAGCTGATACGTCAGCCTCTGATAAACTGATTCACAGATTAGGTAAACAAATAATACAGAGAAATAATCAATTGTAAGAATAACCAGCGACTTGGGCAATATATATATATGTATATATATGAGAACTTATTAAATTACTGAAAAGGCACAAAATAATTGAATGCTAATGGAGTCTTAAAACTAAGAGACTATAAGTGGGTAAAGGTTTTATGCAAACTTACCATTTTTTAACTTGAGTTACATTAAAAGAATGTGAAATAACTTTCTTTCGTGAGAATCTTCACGAAGATACTAAACTCTAGACCCTAAACCCTAAACTCTTAAACCCTATACCCTAAAACCCTACTATATTGTTGAACTAGAAGAGTCTTCATTCAAGGATAAAAAACATGTTTATATAGGTTCAATAAGCCATTTTATGTCAAAAAAAAAGCTTCATACATTGGTATTTAATGTGATATGGTAATTACAAGTTACAAGTTTAAACAAAATGCAGTAGATAATTACATATACCTTAAGGTGTGTGTGAGTCAGTTTAAGGTTCTTGTTTCATATGTGGATATTATTTCTGTTGACAAAAGATTGTGTATTTCATACACTTTACCTATAATTTCTTATCAAAAGAATTTGATAAGAATGACATGAGTATATGTTCATGATATTAGGTGATAAATATATTTACTATGACAAATTATTCATTTCGGGAAGTTTCCGCTAGAATTATGTCCATAAAGTAGGGAGAAATAACTATTTATGAATGAATGAAATTTTTTATATTAATTAAAGCGTATTTATAATTTACTCAAATCCTAGAACTATTGTCAACATAAGAAGAGTAAAGACTGAGGGGTCTTCCAGACAAGCTCTTCTGAAATAGTTCAAAATATTATTCGTAATATTAGGATCGACTGGGCAATCAAGTTCTATTACGACTGTTAGGTTGAACCAAAGGATGCCGGTCTTGGAGCATGGGAATGGAGACTATAACGGTTGACCTAGACATGTTGTAGAACATGTTGAATAGACCAATAACCAATTAGTTTAGAGCAAAACTGTTTATCTAGCTCTAAATCTAATTATTACATATATAAGGGTATTTTTATAATTACGTTAATCTTGAGGTGAATATGAAACTTGATTTAGTTAGTTACAATCTTTGATATGCTAAATGAGTGAGTTTGAATTGTCGGACAATACCTCGGCTGCTAGGATTGTGATTCAATTATATTGGAGTTGCGTGAATCACATATATGAAATTTTTTTGCGAGATTGCAAATGCAACAATATCACCTTATGCTTTATTAATGGATATGTAAATAAATTAACTTGACCAAGTATTCGATGAAATGAATAATTGAATAAGAGATGGTGAACTGAACGAGACAATTTACTGTTATGTCTTTCTTATTCACAGTCAATAAAAAAGTTAAGAAAATGATAACTAGAGAGGTAAAACGGTAATTTTATCTCTTACTCTTGTTAATGATGTTCACGAAGGGTAATATGTTAAAATATTCTGTTGACCGTGAAATAAAAGTATTTATTTGCACTAACAAAAAATGTAGCGCGCATGAATCGAGAGTTAATTCAGCATCGAACCATAGTGGAGTCATACGATGTCAGGATTAAATAATTTTATTCATGTAGGTGCATTCGGTCTCAGGAGCATCTCATAAGGATAAGAATGAAAAACAATATCAGTTAGAACAAAAACGTGTTTTCGACTAATGTATATTTTCTAAACTTATACGTGATGGGTGTGGTCACTTGATTTTCAAATTAATTAATTGGTTATTTTCTATTGAATACATTTAAATAAGTATGCATAACCGTAAGTATTATTTTAATATTTAATATGATTAAATTGATTTTAGAAATTTTTTTGATATTCCGCCCATAGACGATTCCTGATTCAATGATTATTCTTTAAATTTTAAAACTCGATCCTATAATTGGTATCAGAGCCTTGAGTTCTTGATTGTACATATTTAGTAGTTAGATATATGTATCAGTGGATGTTGTGATATTGACATATATTTTTGTATGGTAGATTCATAGCATGTTTGAATGTGTTTTATAAATGAAATCCCAATCTATTGGCTCTAGGTTTTTATTTTCAATTTTAGAATTGATGTACGCCGAAATTGAGGTATAGAATTTAATGTAATTTAATTTTTACAAAAGTTATATCTTTAAATTTCATAAAAATCCGTCGTCAAGAGAAAAGTCACCGTTCGTAGCCGCCGTTGCCACCGTTTTACAATTGAATTTATTGTCTTTTTGTATTTCCCTTCACATTTATAATGAAAAATAATAGGAGCAAAAACTAAACACTAAATTACAAAAGTATAATTAAGACAAATAAGGCTTTCTACCTCATATATCTTTTATAATAACAATTCATAACATTATTAAAATTGTATTTACAAAACTTATGAATTTTACGAACAATACAAATTATATGGTAAAAGTTAATATAGTTTATTACTAGAATACATTATTAGAAAACAATGTAATTAGTATCTTATTAATATGCATGGTTCCATGATGTAATATCATACATCGTAAAAGTAAAATTTAATTTGATTATTATTGGGATAAGTTATTTTATTTACTTTGAAAAATCCCATTAAAATATGAAATTTAAAATGATTTTTTATTTATGAAATAATATTTAAAAGTAAAAACATAACTAACAAACATGAAAGATTGTGACTTTTTACTTTCTGAATAAGACTTTCAATTGATATCCTTTGATTTTTACATGATTTCTAATGCTATTTATCGTAATTAATAATAGATATTTCCATATATCATGCATACCTCTATATAAATCATACACATCAGACAGATTCTTCATATATAAATACACTAAGTTAGCTAGCTTTTATAGCTTACATCCATACCAAACGATCTTCGAAGTTCTTATTTATCATGTTACTTCTCGCTTTGGTCATGATAACAATGGTCAAAACTCTCTTAATTTGCTTCATTGATTTAATCCCATCGTTGAAAAAAAAAAGCTTTGTAATTGAGTCTCTTATCTCAAAAATCATATTTTCATCAATTTATCTATTAATAAACTGTTAATAATTGCTTGCAATATTTTCATAAACAATTTATTTAATAAGTGCTATATTTTTATATTTTAATTTATTGGTTTATATATCTAAACTACTTTTTCTTATATTATAACTCAATTTCTTAAAAGGTTTTTAATTACACTATTTATATTTTAATTTTTTCAATCCCGAGCAGAGCACGCTATAAATAATTAAATTATCTATAAATTAAAAATTAAACATAAGTTTGTAATAAGGTAAATAGGTTCATAGACATATATATATATATAAAATAAATCATAAAAGGTAAAAAAGTTTAATTTGGGATAAACTGGTAATTTAACATGTTTGATTCTGATTGTCGATAGTTAGTAAATAGATTAAAGAGAACTACAACTCATTTCTGATTCTAATTATAAACAGTTAGTAAACACATTTAACAGAAATGTTGTTATCATTTCATTCATTTCACTACAACAAAGTTGGGCTTTATTGCACATAACCATCGCGTTTTGATATAAAACGCTAAGAGAGGGTCAATTATTTTCGGGTTCGATGCACGCGGGAGACCAAACACAACACGCGCCTAATTCAGCTCTCTCTCTTTTCAACCCCTCTTCCTCGATCATAAGCTCTCTCAGACATCTCTACGACAAATTTAGCTCCAATCCTAGACTCTGCGACAAATTCATCTCCAACCCTCAGACTCTGCGACAAATTAAGCTCTCTCAACTCCAACCCTCACTCTGCGACAAAGCTCTCTCAATTCCAACTGAGATTCTGCGATAAAGCTCTCTCTCTCAGCTTCAACCCTCTTTCTCTCAAAAGATCAGTGATCTTAGGCTCACGAATCTCACTCTAGAAGCTCTATCAGGCGGAGCTTTCTCTCTGGTGTATCTTCCACGAAGGGCCTCTGTTGTTCAACCCTCACTTCGCTCTGCAACGAAGCTCACAAATAGCTCTCTCTGTGACAAAGCTCAAAGAGCTTTTCCTCACTAGGTGAAGCTCTCTCTCAGAACTTTCTTGCATGCTTCTCTTACAACTCTCTATTTTAAGGGTCTCACAGATTTCTCCACATCTCTCTGTTTGAGCTCTCTCTCATAGCTTCCTCGCTCAGCTCTGTGAACTTATTGATTCCTCAGGTAATTGGGAACGCTCTCTCTAAGCTCTCTTATTTTCATTTACCAGCATCCTCCATGTCCAAGCTTCTCTTTGTTTTGGGTAAATCCCTAATTCTCTGTTATGCTTTAAATTTCCACTGATGGGCTTTTAAATTTAGTTTGTTTTGTTGAGATTTTTTATCAAATGAAAAAGAAAAAGTGAAAAAGGAACAGAGGGGTTCTCGGGTTCAGATTGGTAGAGGGAGATTGAGAAATGAACGGAAGATTGACAAGTTTCTATTTTTTTGGTTAAGCTTATGATTATGGTTTCCTTCATCTATTCCTTGTGTTTTGTTGTTTTGGGGATATTAAAGTGGTACTACGAAGCCTATATAAATTCTGACTTAACAACCAACTCAACTCCATCCAAAATTTACCAATTCTGGAGGTAGAGATAGTCGCAGTACCTGGAACTCTAATGCTTGGTAAGGAGAGTCTTTTGCTGTGCTGATTGGCATAGAACAAACGCATAGTTTTCATATCACTTTATTTTATTTAAAAGGCTGATTATGTTATTTATTATGCAGTAGGTTTGTTATGGTGTCTGCGTTTCTTCTTTCATGTTAAGATCCATAAATAGAGAGCATTCATGAACTCTGTGACAATAGCATTTCATTGCGCCATTCTCATTGGTTTCTCACTTGGATCTATTTTGTTTTGTGCTGAATATGTCTAAACCTATTATCTACATTCTTAACAGTGTCAATGATATGTTTGGTTATGGTTGTGTTTGGATCTTACAACTTAATAGGAAAATGAAAAGAAAATATGGTAGTATTTTTTGCCCATTGTTCAGAGTTTTGGTAAAATCATTGATCAGGTAGAATATCCTGGTCTGGTGAAAGGACAGAATGTTAAATGCTTTCAAAATGGACAATTTTTCTGTAGTGGTTCAGAATCTGTAGTATGATTTCATGATTTTTTTTGTAGTTATTTGTAGTTTCTAATAACGAGAAGATGACAAGGTTTTCTTTCATTACATTTTCTATGCAATAAGGAAATTTGTTTCTTTGTTAGGTATGTGGTGTATAGTATCTCTTGATATTCTGCTTGGCGTATATTTGCTCAAATTTTAAGTACTTCAATTTTCCTTTGGTATTCTGTTTCTCAATGTCTTTTCTCAATTCTTATGTTATTAGTTTGATTGATTGGCAGATTTGTACGAGTGAATTTCTATATTACTTTACTCATAAAAAAGTTGGGCATGAAACTTTAATGCTCATTTAGCCAATTGTATAAATAGTGAATTATCTCTACATTTTAGTAGTCAACTTCTCAGAATGGATAAAGATTAGGTGCATTGCAACAGGTAAAAAGTTTGGTTACTTTATTCAAAATAAGTGTAAAATATAATCATAAAAAGATATCTTAGTAGTTGATGTTTTAATTGATAGAGCTACAAAAGAGTATCAAGAATGAGCATGGAATTTTGTCAAGATAGTAGAAAGCAATTCAAATTATGCAGAGAAAATTTTATGTCCTTGCAAAGAATGTCGAAATATGTGTCATCAATGTAGTGGCATGGTTTTTTAGCATTTAGTCATAAAAGAACGGATCTAACCTATACAACTTGGTATCACCATGGAGAACAAATACTTATAGAAGAAAAAAATGGATGAAGTAAACAAATCATACACAGACAACATGTATGAATCAACTTATAGATTTGAAGATAAACATTCTAGGGATTTTGAAGGGAGAGAGGAGGATTTCATGGATAAGTTACGAGACGCTGAAACTGTTTTGTATCTAGGTTATACCAAATACATAAAGTTATCAGCCATTGTAATTTTGTATAGAGTTAAAATCAAGAGTGGTTGGTCTGACAAAAGTTCTACTGAACTTTTAGAAATTTTACATGATATGTTGTCGGATGAGAATGTGATTCCAAGATCTATGTATTTAGTAAGAAAGCTTCTCAAATAGCTTGATTTAGGGTACAAAAAAATTCATGCTTGTGTGAATAACTGCTGCTTGTTTAGAAAATAGAGAGAACATTTGGAGAAATGTCCAAGATGTGGCTTTTCAAGGTGGAAAGTTGATGAACGTGCAAATAAGATAAAAAATGGTGTACCTGCTAAAGTTTTGTTGTACTTTCCTCTAATTCCAAGGTTTAGGAGGATGTAAACTTTAAAACTTTTATTTGTTTGCACATGGAGCTTTACTATTGGTAATTGATGATATTCTATTGTTAATTATAGAGTGTGAATAATAACTTGAATGTGAGAAAGTTGAAGTTATTAGATTGGATTGGATCAAATGAGGTAGTTGCTAAAAGACGTTGGTCTTTCAAGTGATTGAAATGACCTTGTTCATCATGTGCCTCTTAGACTTGATGCCACGAGAGTTTGGATAGATGTTGCAACAAAACCAAAAGCTTACTTATGGAGGTCTACTTCTTCAATGAAATATATTGAAGATGCAGTAGGTAGCACAGTTGCATGGTCCATTAATAAAATTGTCCCATTGTAAGTACTTCTTTTTCAACTATTACTGGTTGATATTCTGCTGGACATGATTGAAATTAGGTTGATTTGAGTTTGATTATTGGCTACATTAAAATGTGGGGGGTGCTAGCAATGTGCATTGAAATGTTTGGGGGGTGCTAGCCATGTGCATTGAAATGTTGGATTTTGCATTTGTGTTTGCATTTTGAATATTATGTTAAAATTTTCTCATATGATGATTAGTATTTGTGTGCTTGGTGTGATATAGTTTATGATGATGTAGACTTGGGTTGTTCTGTTCTAGGCTTTACTTTAATGCTCCCTTCTCTCTCTATATTTTTTTTTGTTCATAAACAACATTTCCTTGGACTTATGTTTATGATGATTCTTTATTGGGTTGTCTGAAGAAATTAAGTGGGGGATTCATTCCAGTGTAAGAGTCTGAACCAGTGTAAACATTATCAATTGACAAGTTTCATGCTTTATGACTGTTTCTTTCTTTTTATGCACTGTTTGATTTCCCAGAAAATCTTTCTCTGTCTCTCTCACTCTCTCTTAATGGTTTAGTTCTTAAGAGTGTTACTAAGAAGAACAAAACTAATGGTCGTTAGGCTTATTCTTGTGCTTTTAGCAGTTTCTATTGTTTCAGCTGAAGGTCAGCTCTGTTTTTCCTTTCTTTTCCTTTTCTAAGAATTGGATGTGTATTTTAGCTTTCTCTCAAGTGTTTTTCTCTTACTCTTATAGTTTACTCACATTTTAATCCTTCATTCAGTTCACATTTCCATTTGGTACTTCAAAGTTTGATAGTGATTTTCATGTTATATGCTTACTTTTATTTCTCTCTATTGGAGCCATACTTGGGTTTAGCTTCATTTCCTTCAGCCAAACCCGGTCTTTTTTTGGGGGAAAAAATACATTTTTAGTCCGTTTGGTTCCCAAACACTAACTTTTATGTATGCTTCACTTGGCTATTGTAGTTGGTGGAATATCAAATAAGAGGACATGACTTAAAATGAGAGAAGAAACAGAAGAAGTTCAAAGCAACTAGCCTTGGAACTCCGGAACATTGTTTCTCCCTGTTTTTTCCTACTCTAGATGCTACCTCTATTAGTTTTATGCTTTATATGATATTTTAGTTATACAAAAAATGAAGTTTAAGGCAACTAGCCTTGGAATTTCTTTGAGGCAAAAAATGGACCTCAACAAGACAGCCATATGTAAGCATGTTGCTTACTTGAAATTAGGAATCCAATGTTTTTTATTTGGTTCTAAGTTTGGCATTTGGTGTATACTTAAATGGGCAAGTGTGAACGATAATGCGTTTATATGCTTACAATGTTTCGAAGTTCTTGTGAGCGCTAGAAATGTGGGTTGACATAATTTGAGGCATGATTGAAATGTTAGGAGTGCTAGAAATGTGGATTGAAATGTTTGGGGTGGGGGCGCTAGAAATGTTGATTGAAATGTTGGATTTGTATTTTTGTTCCTGCATTTGTGTTGTATTTGCTTATGTTGTTTTTCTAACTTGCTATTATATATGCATTTTCAAGGATAGAACATAGATGCATGGAAATAGGTATTTTAAGAGATAGGTTTTTGCAATCTAGATTACAATCTTATAGATCAACATGTCGCAATATTGGAAAGACTTTTATCGACATAATATATATGTTTATAAGTGGATATTGAACTATAACAATTATTTTTTTCATATATAGGTCCACCGAAAACACAACAAACACATAGTAATTCAGGTGGTGCGTGGTTCGACATAGTGATGGGGAATATGATTCCAACAAGAAGACATGAAAGTTCTTTGATGAAAACTTTGGCTTGTATTGTGTTTGGTACAACTCAAAATATTTATAATATGTGATATAAACACCTTGAAATGTTTTTTGTAGGTTTTTTTTGACATTTGATATTGTATTTGATATGGATATTTATTAGTGAATTTTTAATTAAATATTTTAAATTAGTGGATTTAATGGATGATTTTTATATTATTTATTTGATTTATTAGTGTAAATTATTTACAGCATTTAAAACCCTATAAGAGAACATAATAGCCTAAAGAAGCACAATAGGCAAATGTAGTTATGATATGAATAGACACACAATAGTGTTTCTTAAAAGCTATAGAAAGCATCTCATTGCGCTTGGTAACCCTTCTATAGCGTTTAAAAACGCTATAGAAAAGTTACAATAACATTTTTTAAAAGCTATAGAAAATCTCACATTGTTGCTACGCTTATGATAGCGTTTATAAAACACTATCATAGGATTTTCATAGCATTTTTCATAACGCTATGGTTGCCAACATGATTAAAACTCTGACCTACGATAACATTTTGAAAATGCTATCATAACTACTTTTAATAGCGTTTAAAAATCGCTATCGTAACCTTTCGATAGCGTTTTATAAACGCTATAGAAAGTCACCAAGCGCAATGGGACGCTTTCGATAGCGTTTAAAAAACGCTATTGAAAGGTTACAATAGCGTTTTTTAAACGCTATTAAAAGTAGTTATGATAGCGTTTTCAAAACGCTATCGTAGGATCGAAGTTTTAATAACGTTGACAACCATAACATTATGAAAAATGCTATGAAAACCCTATGATAGCGTTTTTGGTCGCTATCATATGGTTTTTTTGTTGTAGTGTTTAACATTTCCTTCTTTTACCTTACATTTTACCATTTTCATATCATTCATTCGCTCCAAATAAAGAAAATGTTTCTTTGTCTTGACGTCCATGAATCCATTGTACTCCCTTTAATCCCGTGCGAGCTTTAGTTTCGTTTCTCAACAGCCTTTGATAGAAAATTAAAACTACTAAATTTACTAATACTACTAAATTCTCATGTGCATTCCACATGTTTGACCGCTTAGTATCTTATATATGTGAAATTGTTTATAACAAAATATGTGAAATATTTTCACATTAAAATCTATATGTGACTAATACCATCAGACATGTTTAGATTAATGTAATTAAACCATCTTAAATTGGTTAGTTAGAAATCATGGTTATACTCATTTCTTATGTCTTAACAAATTTAACTTTATATTTTGCCTGCTTTAATTAACTAAACTTAATAAATTAGAATTTCATAAGAAAAATTCCATGCTGAAAATGTTGACAAGATTAAGGCTTTATATAATGCATAATATATATGCAATGTATATAACCTCTGAATGATATTCAGTACGAACAAATATTGCAGTTAATAAGTGGTCAACAAAAATGGGAAGATATATAATGTTTTGAATTGTTTAATCAATTTTCATTAAATATGAGAATTAGATGAGTAAGATATATATTGTTATGAATTTTTCTGTGTAGGTGCATATCCTATAAATTAAGATTGTGTTATAGATTAGATTGAAAACTGCAAAATTTTATATTGGGTAACAGTACAACTTTTCTATTATGCTTTTGAGAGTATGATGAGAAGCTTGAGTTGATGATGAACTTCATCTGGCCAGCTATAGTGGCTAAAATCCTTTGTTGTCTTCTTAGTTTTAAAATTTGGATAATATCCATTATTCTTAAGATATTAGTCCTAAAAAAGAGGAAAAAGGTAAAGAAATTCATTGTAGAATAATAACCCTATGTACTTATCCACTACGATGTCTTAATTTAAAGTTTTGGTTCTGTTTTAGAAATCAAGTGAGAATTCTATATCATTGGCTTTTGAGTCAAATTCAATGTCATTGATTTGTTTATAATTATTTTCACCACCTGGTTGTTTAGACTCATCATCAACTACATTTATTTCTTGTGATGGAATGAAGTTCATATTTTCTATATTATCTATCCCAAAAAGCAACATGAAACAATTCAATGCATATAGTTGGAATCTTTAATGCTAATTGTGACATTTTTGGGTACACACATTGTTCTTCATTTACTTGAACTTGAGAGATATCACCCAGAATAATTTTCCCATGAAAACTTAATGAGTATAACTTTTAACAAATTCATTATGTATCAATTGATCATAGACAATATCATTATTCATCCACATACCATTTCTTTGGCACATACAATAGATGTTTTCATCTTCAAATGCCCTCTCTAAAATAAATTTAAGAAATATCCTTACTGCATTCAAATACTCTTTGACTAAATCTTGATTTTTGAATCTAACTCATGTCCATTGTAACAAGATTTTTGAACATGGTCATATGTACACTAAACTGTCTACCAACTTATAATACTTCTTAATCTTGATATCCAAATAAATCACAATAAATTAACATCAAGAAAAAATTCACCCAAAAAAAGGAGAAAAAAAATCTTAAACTCATTAAAATCCATACAAGTTTCATCATCATGCATCACTACCACCTTTTTTCTTCTAAACTCAATTAGCACCACTAATCAGATCCAAATCAACCAAATCTTGGCCAAACAAGATCTCATCTCAAAGGTATGCCAAAAAAAAAAAGGGAATCTATAATCTTTGAACAAAATAATTCACATCTAGTCTATGATTATATATAAAAAATAGATCACTTTGAATCAAAGCCTAAAACAAAATATTAACAACCTATACAAAAATCAAATAATAAATTATGATAGTTATTAAAAATTAAAAAAAATACCTCTAGGGTTCCCAAGGAGAGCAGAAAGAGAGAGAGAGCTGCGGTGAGAGAGCGAGATAGAGAGGTAGTGAGAGAGCGGGGTGAGGTCTGCTAGTAGCAGACCTCATGCGCGGGGTTAGGGGTGAAATAACCCCTAGTGTTTTTGAAACCATTGGTATGTGTTAAAAAACTGCTGGTATAGATCTGAAATTTATAATCTATACCATCAGTAAAAACCGCCGGCGTGGCGCCACAAACCGCAGGCTTTTACTGATGGTTCAAATAAGTGGGTCTCTGCTTAATTGTGATAATATTATGTGTAATGTTTTCACCTGATGGTCTTGACCTACATTGAGGAGATTGGTGATGGAGAAACAGTGAAATTGAGTAAATATCAGCTCAGTGATGGGCAATGTTCAAAATACTGAGAAGTTTCGTTGCTAGTTTGCCGCAAGTTATTGTTGATGATTTCTATAACTCTGGAAGAGTTAAGTTCATGATTTTTATTTTGAGGATGTAGCCATATTTCGTGAAAAAAAGAGAACCAAAAGTTGCAATGTGAATGGTCACCACGGGCTTGAGAGTTTATTCTTTTAGGTCAACGAGTTTAAACTAGGAGTCATGTTATCTCGTGATCATCCACTGGAGATTTATTCTTTGATTTAGTCATTATACACTTATAAGAAACTTCTAGTTGAGGGCCTACACACTCCAGCGATTAGTCGGAGAACAATGTTTTGGAGAATCTAAAAAAACCAAAGTAAGTTGTGTTGAGATAGATGGAGGATAAAAATAAAGCAATCCTTTACTAGGATTATTTTATTTTGATAAAGATTAAGATTTACCTTGAAACAATTTGCCATCTGCATCTTATTTATAGTTAACGAAAACCAGTGGTTGCTTAGTTAAATTGTCTAGACTAATCGCCAAGAATAATTGATATTGTGTTAACATCAATATGTTTTAAGAAACATATTCTAAGATTTTTTGCACACTCCCAAATTCATTTGAAGCTGTTGAATCTGTGGATGAACAAAATTCTTGCCCCTTTGAAAGTTGAAATTCTGAAAAACACATATTTTATTTTGTTTTTAATTTCAAAAATATATAATAATTAGTTGAGTTATGACTTTCTTTTTTGTTGTTAATTAAAAAATAATCATAAAAACAATATGACAAACTGCTATAAAGACGTGCTAACAGTGCATTTCTTCCCGGATCAATTTTCACTTATATTTAATGCAAATTTATTATTGAAGTCGTTTTTAACATTTCCAAGAGATTGCAATGAAAACGCGAGGAATTACCCAATCAAAAATTAAAATCTTAAGCTAAAACAAAGGAACTAATTATGATGCGCCATGTTTATAGTTGAAGGGTATATTGGATTTGTGGCAATAATATGTGGACTAAGTTGTCCTAGTTACTTTTTTTATATAATTAGTTTCTAACACTTGCATTACACGATAAAAATAAAACAATAAAAATCAATTAATGAAACATCTTAAAGATGTAAAATTATTAAAGTAGAATAGTTAAAGATATGTAAAAAAATATGATAGAGTGCATCACATGTTTATATAATTCATAAAAATATATTAGAGTTCATTCAAATATATAGTTACTTCAAACTCTACTTTTTTAAATCAAATGCTTTAACTAATAAAATTATATTTGATTCATTTTTAGTGTTTTTGTTCGTGGGTCCCATTTTCATTACATGTAATTTGTTATCATAATTTTTCAAATATATAACTATTAGGTACAAAGGGGCAATTTAGGAATTCAAAATATAGTTTGGACAAAATTATCCAAAAAGTTAAAAACGTTATTAATTATCTAATTGAAATTATTAATATTTCATCTTAGAATTTATGAAAGACAACTAAGGAATTCCATAAAATTCTAGGGTATTTGTGTTGTCTAGAATATTGTAAATAGTATATTCCAGTGAGACCAGAGATATTGTAAATAGTCTATAGATGGTTGTACACTTATATATTGTAAATAGTATGTTGCAGGGGTGAGATCATAAATTTATATATATATATAAAAACTGAGCAAGAAATCTTAAATTTTCGATATTTTTGTTGACCCCTTAACATATTTGTTGAGTCTCCTATATTTTTGTTGAAATCCCACCAAGAAATCTAAATTTTTAACATTTTATTAAATCTCACAACATATTTGTGGAACCCTCTACATTTTTATTGAACCCTAAAATGAAAATCTATACTTTTAACATTTTCTTGAATCACACAACACATTTGTTGCCACAACAAGAAATCTTAATTTTCAACATTTTGTTGAACCCCCAACGTATTTTTTAAATCTCACAACACATTTGTTGAACATCTATACATTTTTATTGAACCCAGCACAAAATCTAATTTTACTGAAACAAGAAATCAGAACTAAGTTAGGCAGTCAATTAGTCACCTCTATTAATTCAGAGATAAGAGAGGATAAGTGAAAACCCAAAATTCCAATGTTGCACTTTGAAGCACTTTTGGAGGACTTTGATACTGAAACTAGTTTTGATAACCTAAAGTTAAGGACATGAAAGCTTATGAGCATGGAAGAAATTAAAAAGTTGAAATATTAAAGCACAAGAAATATACCGGAAGATAAAACACTCAACTACCATGTCCTCTAGTCAATTGTCTTGAAGGCATCAATGCCAACTTCTTCTGCCACACTCAACAAAAAATCTTTCATCTAAAACTAACTCTATATTCAGTAGAATCATTTCATATATATTGTGTTAACCATAGAGTACAATCATTTCATTACATACACAGATTCTCATATGTATGAGTCCCATATTGGATACAAATGATTAAAGAATCAGAGACCTTACACTTGTCGATTGAAGTTCTACTGTAGGTAAATCCTCATTCTCCTGACATACAGACATGAAAATTCAGCTACTTTAGACATGAGTGTGTTTAAATCGTATATATGGATAACACATAATGGAGTTGTAATACATCAATCAACAAATCCTTATGTGTCTTTATTGCTTGTAATGCATTAAATCACCTAAAAGCTTGTTGTCTTCACTGAGTTCTAGTTGTGGGCTCTCCCCCACTTATACTTCTGCAATAGCAAAGACACACAAAAAGAAATAATTTTTCATTTTAGTATGAATTAAATGGATACTAAAATTATTATATAACATACTCCTGAACTGAAGCTCTCACCTCACCTGAAATAGGTAAAATCTGAAAATAAATGCATAATGGCCAGTGAACGAAGACAGAAATCCATGAACTGAAATCTCACAGACTCATCTCATCCAAATCATGAGAAGTAATCGAGCCCCACCAGACACCGACAGTGAAACCATACATTGCATGGCGATTTATGCATCTACGTGGAAGAAAAATCTGAAAAATTGAGAACAAATCTATAGAAAGGACTTGAACTACGAGACTTACCATAATCTTAGACAAAAATAAATAAAATCTTAGAGGCATATCTAAGATGACAGAGGTGAGGGAGACAAAGAGAGGCAGGTCAGAGCCGAAGAAAGGCGGATCTGAGACGAATAGAGGCAGAACTGAGACGAGAGGGGCGAGAGAGACGAAAAGAGGCAGATTTGAGATGAGAGAGGCAAGGGATTTAGATGAGAAAGGTAGATTTGAGATGGTAGATTTGAGATGAGAAAGGTGAGGGAGACAAAGGAGAGGCGTAACTGAGATGAGAAAGGCGTGGGAGATGAAGTGAGGCAGATTTGAGACAAGAGATGCGAGAGTGATGAGGGAGACAATGACACTGACTTGCTGTGAGAGAGAAGGATCTAAAGAATAATAGAGAGAGAGAGAGAGAAGGACAGAAGCTTCTGAAAATATGAGAGGAATCGAGAGAGAGAAGCATCGATTTGAGCTTCTTTCTGAAAATTAACGATTTGAGTTTCTGAGAGAGCTCGAGAAGGAAACAACGGTTAGTCTCAAATTACCTCATCTCCAATATTTTTTAAGTCCCGCTTTTGTTTAATTTGGCTCGTGCTTTTTTTTTTTACTTTTAACAAGAATTATTTTTAGAAGATTCTTAATAAATCTTGTTGTTTTGAGTTTTTAACAAGAGGAGACTGTAAACCTTGTATTTAAATCTTGTAGAATATCATATTTCTTGTTGTGATAATTCCAACAGTCTCCTTATAGGCTAGTTTTTGGCAAAGCTTCTCACCTACCCCTGGAGCTACAGCATATGGCGTTATAGGCAACCAAGAGATTGAACTTAGATTTGACTACTGCTGGAGAGAAGAGAGCAATACAATTAAATACATTAGAAGAATTCAGAATATTTTCATATGAAAATGCCAAGATGTACAAAGTGAAAACAAAGAAATGGCATGACAAGGGGATAACCAATAGAGAGTTGAAGCTTGGAGACAAAGTGCTGCTATTCAACTCTAGGTTAAAGTTGTTTCCTAGAAAGCTTAAGTCTAGGTGGTCAGGGACATTCAAATTGATCAAGATTTACCCTCATGGAGTTATGGAATTGCAAGAAGAAAAATCAAGGAGAGAATTCAAGGTTAAAGGACAAATGGTGAAGCTATATTAGAAGAATGACAGAGGCTTAATGAAAGTCTCAATCAAATTGAGAGATCCTTGAAGAACCTGGTTAAGTCAAGCTGATGACTATAAATCAAGCGTTTTTTGGAGGCAACCTAAGGAAAAATTAAATTTTTTGCACTTAATTAGTAGTAGTTTTGAATTGCTTTTGGAATTAAAATATTTAGCTATTTTTATTTTTTTAGGCTTGGTAGTCTATTTTCTATCTTAGGTTAAGCATTCTTTTAATTAAAGCATTTTCTATTTTTAGGTAGAATATTTCATGAGATTCTAGGGTAGTTTAAATTATTTTCTTTTTAAGGAAAGTTTTGGAATTGTTTCAGGGACTAGTGTAGGAGTGGGGCCCGCAGCAAGTCAGGTTGGCAAAAAGGAAAGTCGCAATTGGTTTAACTCACCGCCAAAGTAAAAAGAAGAAAGTGACAGTGCTGAGTCAGCAGCGCTAGCGGGGAAAGATGGATCGAATTGTTTGAAGGAATTTTAAATATCCCTGAAATTTTGAAACTCCCTCTTAAAATATCCCTAAAGAATATGAACCGCTTCTTTTATGTTGTAGATCAACGGTGGAGATCAAAGCTTCGTGTTGTATGGAGAGCTAGCAGCAGATCTTTATAAGCATAAGAAGGTTTTGCGTCTTACCCGACGTAAAACTTTTCCCCAAACAAGCAGTCCCTTTCTCTCCCAGAAATGATTCAGTAGCCCTACCTCTTTTTTTATCTCAGAGCCCCAGAAGCTTTAGCAATCGTTCACTTAAATGTCTTCTTCAAAGTCTTCCCAGCATAAAAGCAAGCCTTCCCCCAAAATATTTTCAGAAGCAGAGAGATTTGTAAGTCTGAAGCCGAGCGTAAATTTGAGAAGGAAATTAGGAACATGAAGTTCCTTGAAGAAAAAGTCTTCCTCATAGAGCCTATGCCAAATTTGGGTCTTCCCAAAGGAATAGGTGAGATTTTTCAGCAGCACAAATGGGAGAAGCTATGCATGCACAATGAGTTCATCTACGTACCTCTGGTAAGGGAATTCTATGCAAATTTTAGCCCAAAGAACACCAAGGTAAGTATGAGAGGTAGAGAAATTTTTTTACTCGTGTGCAAGTTAATGGTCTCTTAGGTCTAGGAGATTTTGATGATGATTACTCGTACCTAGTTCCTAATATCATTGATCCTATGATGGAAAATATGTTGAAGGATTTAACTATTGACAGAGATAAATATTGTTGTAGCAAAGAGAGCTGGTACTTTTTTTCATGTCTGATTACTAAATCGTGTTTGGTTAATAATGTGCCTTGTTTTGAGAATGAGGAAAGACTTCTAAATAGAGGCCCTATAAATTCTTTATGCATTCAAAGACTTATCAGCAAAAATCTAAGGGCCTGGCTGAGGAGCCAGCTGGAGATTCTTTTGCCCTACCATCCGAAGAGTATTCCTGCAATCTGGGCCCAAATGATGTGTTACCCCTCTTATGCAACCTATTTTAGAAGGCAAAGGAATCTAAAGTTTTCTTGCAACAAGCAGCAAACTTTTTACAATATCAGGAATTGCATACGTAACCTTTTGGGAGTACACAAAGGCAAGGAATGAAGCCTTAAAGAAATGTCTACAGATGAATTTTAGTAAGCCCTCAAAACCTTTCCTGACAATCCCATAGACCCTATTCCAACACTAGAAAGCTAGGCAAGATGAAGAGGAAAACCAAAACCAATAAGAAGGAGAAAAATTGAAAGAGGAAGAAAGGGAAGAAGAAATTAGGAAAGCCATTGGTAAGGAGTTACAAGAAAAGATAGCAGAAGTAGAGGTGGATGAAGATGGGCAAGGGTGGAAGAAGAAAAAGATCTTGGAGTGAGTGGGAAGAAAAAATAATTTTAAGATGAAACAGAAGGATAGAACCTAGAATCCGTATTGGAAGAAGTAGTAAAAGAGTTGAGAGAAGAATTCCAAAAAGAAAACGTCGCAATAGAAAGTGAAGAGGAAGAGATTGAAGAAACTCCTCCCACAAAGAAAAAATCAGCAATTAAAAATGCACAAGACAAGGGAAATAGGAAAATGTTAACCCCAAGTCTTAAGACAAGATCTAAGAAAAAGGAAGCACCAAAGCCCAAGGGAAAGAGCAAGGAGGTTGAGAAGAAAGTTGAAGCAACTTCCCCTGCCAAAAACAGTAAGAAAAAGTAAAAGGTAGTTGAAGAGGAGGAGGAAATGGATGACCAGGTTCAGGAGCAAATTAAATCCATGGAGAAATAACTTTCAGAGCTCAAGGAGGCCTCAAAGAAGAGGAACGGCCTTTAATGTGCTTCCAAGCATTGAGCCATGGTGGATTGCTGGAACATCATACTACAGCAACAAGGGGAGTATTCTTTCTCTCTCATTTTCTCTCATATCTTATCTAGTTATGGACTCTTAAAAACAATTACTAAATTTTAAATATTGGCAGTGATGGCACTGCCTGTTATAAGTTTGGGGGAAGGGGCTCGCCCTCTCCTTTGTTTGATGGATTATGATTATGATTTTATTTTTGGATTGTTTGAGTTAACCATTTTGTTTGTGAACATGTTTCTTTTTAACCTGCCACTTTTCCATGACCCCATATTTAAAAGAAACCTTAGTATAATATGTTGAATTTAGAATTCTTAGGTTGTTTCCCTTGTTATCTTGCACTTAGGAGCTAGGTTAGCTGCCCTAGGGAGCCTTGGATGTCTTAGGTATATATGAGGTTTAAGCTTTGAGCTAGAGTTGCTTTATTGCTTGAATCAGCATGTTTATAGAAAGAAATAAGTTTGGGGGAGGGAAATTAAATGTGTATGTATTTCATATCTTTTGTAATGATCTACTCAAAGATAAAAATCCATTGGCTTTAAAAAAAAGAATGAAAAAGAATAAAATAATAAAAGGTTAGAGAGCTCCTCTATTTGAGGTGGCTAAGTAACCGAGTGCTTTCACCAAAAGTGTTGTCATTCACATAAAAAGGCAACCTTGAATATGAGCTTGTATAGAATCTTATGTGTAAATTTTAAGTAGTAACCCTGTTGTTCTGTTGCTGAGTTACTGGGTGGCTTCATCACAAATGTCGTCATTCGCATCAAAAGGTGACACAACATAATGGGTTATATATCCCTTTAAAAAACCAATAATAAGGATTATGAATTAGTAGTTGTTTCCCTTATGCTTAATGATTGTTGTTTGTCCCCTACCAAGTATTATTGTAATGCATGTTATGCCTAGTTATATAGTTGTGCTTTAGCTAGAAGTCTTTTAGCCAAGAGAAAGCATTCACCATGATGCATTGAACTCATTACCATTTATGTTTAAGTTTGTTCGATTTGGCTCAAATTGTTCAAATTTTAAACTGGATTATGAAGTTATTTAATTTTGATTAGATGCTATAAGACATACTCTGAATTTGTTGTTGAAATGTAATGTTATTGCAACTTGTTATTGGGTTTTTTCACATTTCTGAGGATGTTGTGTCAAATTTTGTCTTGAAATGACTGTGTCGTGAAGTTCTTAATTTTACATGTCAAAGGATACAATATATGTTGCACGTGTAAGGACCTGTTTAAGTTGGTGACCCATATTGGATTTCCATGTAAAAGCTTGATCACCATGAAGGTGACAACTCCCACTAATTCCTTCATGGTGATTAACCTAAGTCGCCATCCAAAAGGTCCAAATCACATAATGGATGGAGACTCACTACTTGGCACATGGTGATCGCAATGTATCTCCAGACATGCTCAAAGGGGTTCAAGATGGCGACCATAGTGCACCATCTAGAAGTTTTGAATCACCATCTCGGTGGTGACGCTTATAGCACCTGGATGGAGATCGTCCTAACCACCATCCAGTGGCCTCCAATTGCCAAGCATGTGGCGATCGCCATTACGAACCATGGTGATAACTTTATGAATTTAGAGTTATTTTAGCCATTCTAAGCTTAGATTGTTACTTGTGTTAGGAATGTTGATTAAAATCTATGCTTTATTTTTAGTTAATTGCAATTAGTTTAGTTTTAGAGTTTAGATTTAGCATTTTATCCTCTTTTTGAATATTTTAGGCAGTATTATGCATTTTAGGGTCTCTTTAGTGCTATAACCATTTCCATTGCTATAGCAACGTTCGTTCAATGCAAGAGAGTGAGTGGCCTGGCACGTGGGCAAGTTGGAGCTAAAATCCTAGAGGATCTCTGTACGTCAGAGTTAGTTACGCCAGGTGTCGAATTTGCTTGCGTCTCGTGGTCCCCAATTGCTTAGAGGCTCGCCATGTTCCCTCGTACTAAGAAGTTTCCCTAATTTTGTCAAGAGTATAAATAGAAAACTCTTCTATTTTGATAGGGTGACCACCATTTCTGTATCTTTTAGCCGACATCAGCCTAAGAGAAAAGGGCGAAGAACCTACACAAGGAAGAAAAATGGTGAAGAAGACGACAGAAGAAGGAAGGGAGAAATGGGAAGATGACAAGATCTTAAACTACTAGTTTATTCTTCTTTTCTTTTTACTTTACTTCATTTTTCTATATAGTACTACTATTTTCCTTATCACTTTATATGTTGGATTCAAGATATTCTGTATTTTCATTTGAGCTCATTATGAGCTAAGCATTTTGAGGGTAGTATGGTAAACTAACTTGGATTTTACTTTTCCTTTTTAATGAAGTTTCCATTGCATGTTTTCTTAGAAATTTTGGGTTAAGTATTTTGTTAAATTTCTGAATGTGATTGGCCATTGAATTTAAGAATACCAGTTAAGTTAAGTAACAGAAGAGCTTAATTTAATGGAAAAGCTTACCCAATACATGTATGCCTAAATCAAGAATATATAGGCATTGTTTCATATAGATCTGCGTGTTTAGTATGTTGCATAGGAATATGAACTTGCCTTGCAACCTATTAGCTGATTCTTAATGAATCTGTGTCAACCTAATCCTACTTAGCTATGAAGGAGGTTGGGCTAAGTAGATAATCTCTTAAACGAAAGTTCAATGTGCGTTAGAGCTAGGATAATAATTCTTATGGATAGTTATAGCAATGGAAACAGAATTAATATAGGTGAAGTAAATGAAAAGGAAATCAATCATACTATCCCCTTCTCATCTTGAATATCTAAATCACTTTAGTAATCTTATTTTGCTTTGTTTTCATTATTTTAATTCATAATTTGAAGTAACTTACAATTAGTCTTAGTTTAAATCCAATCACATCATTTGCTACAGCATTACGTTACATTTTAAATCTGTTTGTTCACGTAAGCATTACATATTCCCTATTCCTTGTGGGTTTGACACTCATAATTTACTACTATATTACTTGTTGCGACACATATACTTGTGTATGACATCTCATTGAGCATCACATGGCGATCGCCATCACTAGTACATGGCGATCGCCATCACTAGTACATGGCGATCGCCATCACTAGTACATGGCGATCACTTTTGAAACGTTAGACAGTTAGTTGTTGTGCAATTATTTCCCTTCATTAATCTTTGAGTACCAGCCCTAAAACATGCACTTTGTTAAGTAAACTCATTTTAAGTGCTCTAAAGCTCAACTTTGATTTTTGATTCACCTCTAATACTATTTCCCCTTCAAATCTTTTTGTTTGGGTCATTAGATTCTCAACTCCAAGTTTGTGTTACCGCTACACCAAATAGGCAAAGTTTGTTTAGTTTTATTTATTTTTTCTAAGATCATGAGTAAGTTAGATGTTTCAAACAGTTTTCTAGAATGTCTATTTGGTTATAAGTAATGTAGATGTTTAATTTTGTTAGATGGAGTTAGATTGAAGAAAAGTGTCAATTTCTGTTTTGATTTAACTAAACACTCAATAACCATTTTCTTTTCTTTATTTTACATTTATTTAAAAATCTATAGAGATTAGTAATGTGTATAAGACTGATGTATCCACAGACCCGAGTGAGACTGGTACATGTCCGGGTTCATCCACATTATTGATAAACTTGAGAAATGAGAATGTCATTGGACAAACATGGGATACATTGCAAGAGCTTGAAGATTTCTATTGCACATACACAAGCAATGTTAGGTTCAGTATGCGAAAGGATGATAAACGCAAGGACAGAGAGGGAGAAATTATGTTATGGAAATGGGTTTACTAAAAGAGGGTGCCGATGTGAGACACATGTAACGTTAAGAAGGTATGAATGCATATCTCAACCGATTCGTTCAACATAGATCTAAACTATTTGAATTTATACTACGATTCAATCGGACATTGGCATGTATTCAAAACTTTATGAGGTTGGATGATTTTATGTTGACAAATGAGACACATGTACTGTACACACACTTGCGCGCGTTAAAACAGCATGTGACAAATATGTACACATGAAAAATGTTCAAACTTGTGCGTAATGAGATTAAGAATGAAACATCCTTTATAGTTTGTGGTATGACGCATGATGGGTAGGATTGAAAATATACATTGGTTGAGTTTGGGTACGAATGATACATACGTAGTGACATGCAACCAACAACTTGATACACTAAAGTGCATCTGTGGCAAGTTTGAGTCAATGGGATATTGTGTCGTCACATGTTCACTATGATGAAAGCAGAACACTTGCACAAGATCCCAAGCACGTGCATACTACATTGATGGTGGATCTTTGCAAAGAGTCATATGCTACTAACCGAGCCAAGTCCTTCTCATCGGGATATTGTTGAGTCACGATACTATTTTGGAACGATTCGATCCAGTAAGTTCTCAAGAGAGTTGCTCACTTTGCGAAAAAGACAAGTGAATGGTTAACTCGGGTCAAGGTGGAGCTTGAAATGCTATGTGCTAAGTTTGAAATCTTTTGGAATGAGAAGTTTGTGAATGGCCAAGATGAGGTATGCAGGGAGGTGTAAATATTAAAAGAGGCCCTATACAATACCCAATGATTGTAAAGAGAAAGAGTAGCCAAGGTGCCAGCTCGAGTAAATCATGGCCAACAGCCCGTCGATATGGCCATTGTAAGAACACTAGACTTGCCAATCAAACATGTGCAAAGTTACCAAGAAATGTTGCAGGGCATGATACCGGATGACACTGCCAATGAACCCCACCAAGATGATGATCCACCATTATCCAATGTAGAATGTGCACACGCAACAGGGGTCTTCGGACAAGGTGCATCCCAAGACTCATTGCACGAACAACCAGCATTCCAGTACCCATTCAACGGACAAGGTGTACCAAGTCCCATTCTTTGAACAATTTGCATCCACCATTCAACGCACAAGATAGGTACCACATTCGTTCAATGTAGAAGGCGCCTACCCAGCTAGATACAACATAGCCGGTGCACATATGTACAACACGGCTACAACGAGCGTCCCATACTGGTACATTTTCTCTTATTCGCAGCAATGAAGGTATGTTACATTGTATTCTATGTTAAATTAAAATTAATATACTTTATCTCACATGATATGGAAATTATATTTCATTAGTTCTAGTTTAATATTATACAATAGACATGGACTCAGTAGACATGAAAAACATAAATTCTCAAGTAATTTTGGCACCATCTCCCCTAAAACAAGGTAGTCCAAAAATTGACCTGTAATAATTCAGCAAATTCACTTTTATTATAAACCACCAATCCTAAACCATAGTACAAAATGTAATTTCAATTAACTATTATTGGACATAATACATTACAAAATCTATGTAATGACGGTTGTTCAACCAAAATTGTACTTGAAATAACCAATACATTCTAGCCCTTAATTTTCCTCCTATTTGCCACCCTATGTTTCAAAGTAAGTCTCATTGTTGCTGCTTGTGTGTCTTCGAAATAGATGAGTCTCTCACATAAAAGACATCCATACGCTCTTCTATCTTTGCAGCCATACTGATCTCATGATGCTTGAGGATCTTTAAAAGAATCTCACACTGAAGATCGTTCGATTTCAAGGCCTGTAAAAATTTCATTATATTCTCCAAAATATCATACCCCTCAAAATATTTAGCAATATTGGAAGAATAGAGAGGAGGCACAAGCATGCAAGTCAAGCCTAAATTACATTACCTTAGAACGATAGTCGCACGTTGTTTACGCACTCACGTCATCCATGAATCTCATCTCCCACATGCCATAATCGCTCATGCAATGTGATAAGAGTATCATTAATGTGATAATAGCACAAATTCATGTTCAATGAACTTACCCGTTTGATTGAGTGAGCATATGGCGCGACCTTGAAATTTTGAATGAGCTAAACATTTTTGCTGAGGGAAACCTAAGCATGGAGCTTATCCCCAAATAGCATATTCATATCTTATGACTGCATTTTCATTCATAATATGGAAAATGACAAGAAATGTCATTATCAGATACATGGTAGATATTGGGTAAAAAATTAAGGGGTTACAACATACTACCTTTTTTAAAATTCCCTCATGTTCCCTATTACTCCAGTCATCTTGCAAGGTGTCTCATATGATGACTTCCTTTTTTATAATGGAGATAATGGCCAAAAAACAATGATCTCCAATGTCATGTATTGGAATACAGTTTTATATTACGAAGTACATTTAGACAACCATATTATGTCACACTTTAAAAACTTAACTACATTAATTTGTTTATCATGGTATGGAGCTCAAACAAGCCCGTGTATCTCTCCATAATTTTTTATTTGCGTTCAACTTTGGAGGTTCTTCTAATTTGAAACGCATTGAGATTGTAGTGCCACAACAAAAACATAATATTTAAAACTATAATCAAATCTCAAATAAGGATAGTACTTCACTAGTGGATGCTCGCAACAAACAACATTGGTAGAGACCGACAAAGTCAATATAAGGACAAACAAGTTTATAACCTACATACCAAGCTAACTCTCTGGACCAAGAGTCTTAAGCGCTCTCTGGTAAGTATCGTGCATAGAGATTTTCATGAGAACCTAACTATAAAAGACAAATAATAGACAAAATATTAATCAAAGAATGAAAGTGATTGTGTGTTGAACTTTGTAAGATTAGTATGACTACTACATATCCACCAAGCTTTACTCCAATACATACTCCACTAAACGTTGATCTTTTTTATAACAAGCCATATATATAATAAAGAGGATAATTACAAGTAAGGAAGAGACAAACACAAAGCAAAGACAAAGTCAAACAATAAAAATCTACCTCAAGGAGGATTTCCAAGCAGGGGGGAGATTCCGCTTGGCAAGAATCCATCTATTGATATGAAAATCAGGGATAGGAGCATGCTTCCATAGCCTGTCCCTAACAGAGTTAATAATAGATCTCAAGATACTAACCCTCTCTCTTATCTTACCCTAAAATATCCTAATATTTCTCTCAAGCCAAATGTTATATATAAAAGAGCTAAAGGCTATTTTCAAGATAAGACTCATACGATTCTTCTTTCTAAAACTAAACGTGGATCTTTGACGTCTACTGTGTCCTGCAACGTGTGTGGACCTAATTTAAGTACCTTTCTTTTTTGTTTAGTGGTTGCAGTACCCTTCAAATAGGATGAATTAACCAGAGGTCCTGCTCTCCTCTCCTGTGTGGTACATAACTGCATCGAAATTTGACTTTCAGAAGAAGTTTGTTCATGTATCGCAGCATTCATGACTTGTTTGCCCTACCAACACATAACCCAAAGTAAGATGTTAGATTACTAGTAAGATGATGCATGTTAGATTAGTAGAAAATATACAATACAAATAGACAGAATATTACCTTTTATGTCCTTTAGACGCTCCAGTCATCTTGACTGATGATCCCCAAACCAATAGTAGGCCAGCCATTAATTTCCTGAATGCATCATGCTAGATGCAGGAATCATCCTTATCAGCTTCATCTGACTATTCATCACCGGAGGTAATTAATTCATCATCAAACCCTTATTCTTCTTCTTCTCATGTTCGGGTGACATGTGGGTCATTGTCTTCGGCTCGACTTACCACTGTCCCAATCCGAAAGCTCACCAAATTAATCATGATTTTTCCTTAAACAACCTTCATCTTTCTTTGATCCTCAACTATTTTGGGTCAAATTTGCCCGCATGGAGATCGCATTCACCTGAAGAGCACACATTTGTGCACTTTAAGAATGTATGTCTCGCCTGACACATTGCTCTTCAGGTTGGTCTACATAGATGTTCTCACAGATGTCCTCACGCCTGCGGTCCTCCTGAATGGCTAGACGGACTTTGATTGTATCGACCTACATAATACAAATGCATATGAATTAGTAATAAATAATCAAAAGTAATCTAACAAACTTTAAAGTGTTCTCAAATGCATACCACCAAGTTTTTAGGTCCTCCTCCCCTTGAAGTTACATACTTCAAGACTTTTGAAATGACCTAGTCATTCCACACCAGCAGTGAAGGCTGGTTCCTATCGACAAAAAGTCTCAAGCACATGCCAACTTCTCCAAATAAAAAAGTTGCAACAAAATGAACTTATGAGTAAAATTATGTTTGCTAGTAATGCTGACGTGATGATACTTTTGGAATCTCATGACACCATCCAAAAAATCTTTAAAACAAACAGTATCCCAATTCTTCTCACGGATGGTCGCAAGTGTCTTAACAGTGTGCATCCATGAATGACTAACCATTGGTTTTGATCGAGGGGATAATAGAACCCTAACAGTGTATAGCACAAACGCATTCCTTCAGTAGCCACCATCTGACTCCTCGATCAAGTACTTCACTAAGGTACTCACCAAAATATCTCCTTTATCATTCACCCTCTTTGCCCTTAGATCTTTTACATCATTCAAATCACCATCGAAGATCATTTCTCCACCACCATCGACAATACCGAGTATAGAACTCACATCGCTTACCATCACATTGAATGTCAACTCTGGACATTCAGCATGCAGGTAGCTAGATCAAAGCAACCTAATAATTTCTTCAAGAAACTCCTCTTCAACTTGCAACATTGTAGCTCTAGCAACCCTTCAAAGCCCATCTCTGCTACTACTCTCCTTTTTCCCTAAACTAGATCTACAAACTTCTCATGTATATAGTGTGTGAGAAAGTTCTATTAAATAACATGATTTTTCTCACCAGTAGCACCAGGTTATTTTACTCCACCTTCAAGCGCTCTGATTTCAACATCTTTGTACTAAAGGATCTTCTCATCTTTCGTCATGTTGTTCCAAATTGTTGCCAGTTGTTTTCATTCATGTATACCACGAACTCACTTAAAATACAATCAACCTTTACCAATTCCATGTTATTTGAATTGTTAAATTAAACATACTTACATCATCCAAAATATTTACCCCTAGAGTTTTGACTACAACATATTCTTTCTAGCTATTTTAACTAGAAATAATAAAGTAATATTACAACAATTACTGAAAATATTTATAGTAAATTGACGGACTAAATTAACTACTTACAAGAAGCTAATGAAACCATTGGGTCCCTTCTTGACATTCACATTTGTGTTAGCCATCTGAAAGAAATATTAATATTATAAAATTAATGTGTCATTGCATGGATGGGATTATTTTCAACATAATAAAGGATGTGAAATGCTTGGATGTGGCAATGCATGTCATTGGATTGGTGGAATGATGGCAAGCGATTATGATCATCATTTGAAGGCCAGAAAATGCCAACAAGTAGATGGCAATCAAGTATTGATCACAATCCAGTGCACTAGAATCACCTCCATTGCAGGTGATTGTCATGTTGTGCAAGGTGATCGCTTGCAAAAAATGGTGATCGCTCCCCGACATATAGATGGAAATCAAGAAATGATCGTTATCGAGTAGGCTCAAATCTCTATCATTAAAGGCGATCGTCTGCACAACATGACGATCGCGTGCCAACACATGGGTGGCGATCAAGAGCTGATCGCCATCCAATGCGCTTGGATCGCCATTTACAGCATGGCGATCACATACCAAGTGGACCTGTGCCTTTGGCATCGCGACTCACCCATTGATTTTGTGTTCTGGAAATAAGCTACCATGAACAACACATATCAACTAAAAAAACTTAGTTTTGATTCTTCTATACTTTGACCAACACATCAACTAAATAAACATAAAAACATATGAATAGAGATACGAACAATGAGGTGGGGGGAGGGTGCGATTTTGTTTTGTTTAAATTGAAAAAAAAAATTGGGACTGCATTTCATGTTGAACCGGTTGATGAGAGAGAGTCTCTCTTTAATGAATCTAACGGTTGAGATTAATCTGGTCATATTCAGCAGCCAGGATTAATCCCTGCATCAATGTCGAAAGAAAAACTCCATTGAAATTGAAACCTAATTTAAAATGAAAATAAATAACACTAGATAAAGTGATATTCTCTAAGTTGTTGTATAATTCTTGATCTGAAAAAGGGTAAAGAAGTACCATTTGTGACCCATACAGCAACGAACGAGAGTATTTCAAAATATTGGAAGAAAAAGACAAAAAAATTGCCACCAAGATAAAACGATTGTTGGTTGAGGAAAAAGAAGATAGAGGCACATAATTTTAGGGAAACTTTGCAGAGTAGACAAGTTTTGGGAGTTGTTTTAAGAACTAACAGTTTTTTAGTAGTTTTAGGTAAATAGCAGGTTTCGTAATATGTCAATAATTTTTTACTAAAATAACCATAATCTATATATGGTGTGTTTGATGATTTTTTTGGTATATCAGAGATATATAAATGATATATTGATTTAAAAGATGCTACAGTTAAATATGTAATTAACTATCATAATCTGAATTTTGCATACTTATATATGTATGATGTATTTTATGATTTTTCAGGTATATCCGAGGTATATAGATGATACACTGATTTGAAAGATGCTAGAATTAATATTGTAATTAATGCTCAAAATTTGAAATTTGAAATAGCTAATCTATATAATGTGTGTTTGATGATTTTTCAGGTATATCAGATGCATATAACTGATATACCGATTTGAAAGATACTAGAATTAAGAATGTAATCAATGCTCAAAATTTAAATTTGAAATACCTAATTTATATATGGTGTGTTTGATAATTTTTCAAGATTATCAGAGGTATATACATTATATACCGATTGAGATATGCTAGAGTTAATGATATAATTAATATTATTTAAAATACATAATCTATGTATGGTGGGTTTGATGATTTTTTGGATATATCGGAGGTATATAGGTGATATACCGATTTGAAAGATGATAATACCAATTTGAAAAATAATTTGCCGAATTTTTCGAGTATATCAGAGGTATTTAGACGAAGAACTCAACCATGTGGCTTCCAAAATTGCCTATATATTATGAAGAAATAAGATATACAATCTAAACTAATTTTTTCTTCAAAGTTGCTGAATATTCGGTATTGATAATGTCATTAATTTGAAGAATATTTCCTTAATAAATTTCAGCTAATATTAAGAAAAATATAATCAATCAGTAATTATGCTCTAATTTAAATAAAAAAATCAATAAAATAATATTTGAATTATAAATCATTAACTACCGGATTTTTTAATTAATCACGCTAACTCATAAAATTAGATTATGAACTCTGTACATTCAAGGTGAAAATCGTCAATTTATAATTTTATCAACAACTGGTTAATGACGTGACGGTAAAAACTTTCTATTTACCTAAAGTTTGAAAAAAAAACTGACATCTTTTAAATTGATTTTCAAAACTTGTTTATTTAGTGCAATTACTTATAATTTTATTGCATAGTTTGCTCTAGTGGCGGCGAAACTGGCAACAGCAATAGATCCGGAAACACAATTCGAGGCAGGTATCATTGAATTTATGACATAATTTGAATGTTTTGCCACAGCATCCTACAAAAAATTTTATATTCAACGGTAGCTTTTGTCATATTAAACTTGATTATGTTTTTTGTGTAACTAATACACTCTTGCAATTCAATATGAGCTATGGAGACCTAATTTTTTTTCAAGAGTATGCCTTAACTGAGTTTTGAAGAACTAAATGTGACACGAACTAAAATAGATGGTGAATTCATTAAAAGATGGTGAATATGTTAGATAATGAATCAAGACGTCAATACGTTAATTATAATGGATTTTCTATAAAAACTTAAAAAGAAAAAACACTACAAGAAAAACACGGAAGCGGAGAGAACTGCATCACTGTTAAGTAAGAGCTGAACCTAGCCACGTATTTTCTTCCTGCAAATATAAATGATCAACAATTCATATCCATTATCCTGAACAAATTGTTGTATGAATGAGAACTTTTATATTTCTAGGGGAAGAAATCGATAACTACATCAAATGCAAAACCAATACTTCAAAAAGAGAAAGAGTCATTCAAGAATCCAAAAGATAAACAACAACAAATTAAACACAATAGATGAAAAAGCTAATTCTTAGGAATGTTCTTCCCTACAATCTTCGCTGGAGTTATTCGCAGAAGGTTTCCCGGCTTACCAGGGACAGCACCTTTGATCATTAGAACGTTAAGGTCATTATCAACTTTCACAATTTTAAGCTTTCTAATCTTTCTCTTTGTTCCTCCCATTCTACCAGGCATCTTCTTCCCCTTGTAGACACGACCTGGAGTCGTTCCAGCACCTATGGATCCAAGAGCTCTGTGGCTCTTAGAACCATGGCTCATCGGACCCCTTTTGAAGTTATGCCGCTTGATTCCACCTGCAGATAAATAGAACAGTTAGTTATAGAGAGGAAGAAGAGCTTGTAACGAACATATGAAAAAGAAGAATTTAGTGAAAAACATAGAGCTTAGATAAAGGTTTGGAGTTCAGTTTCTTTCCATTAGTATGACATTGACATGATGCAACTGAAGAACAATAGATTTCAAGGTTTGGAGTTTAGTTTCTTTCCATTAGTATTCACGAAGACAAAACAAAGATAGATAATTCTTATGTAACAAAACTATTATGAAGTCTACACATCATCTCTTTGACTTAGTCTTCAAGACTCTCATTATATTTGGCATTAACATTCCCCATGCTGTTATCCTGTAAGATTTTAAAAGATTGTTTTTTTCCAAATTCTTCTCCTAGAAAATAAGGACATAGGAACTATAGGTTAAAAGGTTCTATTCAAATATAAGAAGCAGGTAAAGAAGCAGAAAAGTTATTTGAAAATGAGTTTTCAAAAGAAGTGAAACAACAGAAACAATGTTGTTTTCCAATAAAATCTTTAGCGAGAAAAACGTGCTTGCTTGTTAGTAGTATTGAAGAAGTGTTTTAGAATTGTTCTCCTAAAAAATAGCTTGAAAACAATTTTCAAAATCTCTTAGAGAATACGCTAGGTAAACTTTTTTTATTTCAATACAAAATTGAAACTCCTACCAATCAGTGGCTAAGTGTCAACTCCCATTAGAATATCATCACCATTAATTTATAGATCGAGAGGGTAAAAGGTCCTCCCCCTTTAGCTATATAGAAGAAAAATCTCTTAATTAATCAGTACAAAAAATAACCGTTCAATGAAATATATTCAGTCAATGAATAAAGGATAAAACAGTACATTCAGTAAAGTAAGATTTTTCTATGAGCAAAAAATCTGCTTCACCTTCTCAGAATCTCTACTTTAAACCTATTATTTATCAGTAAGCAATTGCAGTTTCAGATATCGACAGAACAACACAATGTTTGATATATAATATGGAAATATATCTCCATCGATGATATAACATCAAGCAATAGACTCTATTGCGAAGAGAAGAAAAAAACCTTGAAACCCCTTTCCAATGGTGGTGCCAGAGACATCAACAAGATCACCCTCCTTGAAAATTTCATCGAACACTAAGCGCTGGTTGGGCTCGAACCCATCAACAGACTGAAGGCGAAACTCCTGGAGATGGCGCATAGGGATTGCCCCGGCCTTCTGGAGGTGACCCATTTCGGGCTTCGTCAGCTTTCTATCCCTAACCCTACGGTAGCCGACCTGAACGGCGTCGTATCCATCTGTTGCTTCAGTCTTCACCTGAGTAACAATGTTACCCTCCTTAAAGCCGACGACGGTGACCGGAACGACCGTGCCATTTTCCTCAAAGTAGCTCATCATACCGAGCTTGGTTGCCATCACACCAATTCCTGCCTCCATGCTCATCATCGTCACCCCCATGCCAATGTTGTTGGGTCTCGTCGTTCTTCTTGTGCTCAATTGGAGAAAGAGCGGGTTTCTGTTGCTGCGGCCGGTTTCAAGAGGAAGGGCGATGAAAGAACATCTTAGTCTGAGCGAAGACGAAGCATTGTAGTTGTAGTGAGAATGTGCAGCTGAGGTCGATGCAGATGAAATTGATAAGACGGACATTGCGCTTTTGCGCTAGTCGTTCCCTTCGTTTCAGACTCACACAGAGAGGAAAAGGAACACGGATAGGAGATTGGAATGACCGATTTCATTATCCAATTCTTTTCTTTTTCTTTTTGCTTTTCTTTCAAAAATACTAGAAAATAGGACATTTTTGAAGTGGGTACTACTATATTGTGCTGGATAAAAACCATAGGCCCATAAAATATCATTGGCACTAGTAAATAATAGAGGTGGCCCATAAAATATCATTGGCACTACTAAATAGTAGAGGTGACAAGTGGGTCGGTTCAGCCCGTGAAATTAATTGAACCGATCTGTTAAAGTACTGAACGGCTCGGCCCGTGTATGAATAACACCGAGTCAGTTTAGGCCCGTTGGTCAAGCTTGGATTGGGCTGGCGGGCCTGAACCGGCCTGGCCCGTGGTATTATCTTTTTATCTAAAAATTAAAAAATTTGTGTATGTATTGAAGCTTGAACGTTGATCTCTCCCTTACAAAACATACTTTTTACAAATAGACCAAGATAACTCTTATTGAAATATGTGTATCTTAAATAATATGTTTTTGAGATAGTTGTATTTAATTAAATGTAAATTAAATTGTTGAGATTAGTGCAAGTGATTGATAAATAGGTAGGTGCCAACCTAGTTGTGATGAATGTGCCTAATTTATAGTGATGCAACTCTCAAATTCAATAAATAAAAAATAATAAAGTTATGATACTTAGAATTTTCATGATTATTATAATTTTTTGTTTAAATGATTATGTTATTCGGATGTACTTAAATTATAGTCATGTAATTATTTAATTCAATGAATAAAATAAATATTTTACTTAGTATGACAAGTTTTTCTATTGAGATTCTAATGTAAGAAAGGAAAATAATTAAAAGAAAAGTAACATGACTTTCATATAATTTAGTGGTAATCCCTACACTTTATCTATTCTCGAACAAGGTTCAATCTCTCACCATCTAGAATTACATCACATTAAAGGGACGGGAAACGGATCGGGCCGCTTATTTAATTGGGATCGGCCTAGCCCAGACCGTCACATGACTGGCCCGTGAGTACACGGCCCGGTTCAGCGACTCATTTCACTAAAATCCCAACGACTCGGCCCGAAATCAACCCGTGAATAACCTAAAAAGGCCCGGGGCTGGCCCGTGTACTCACGGGCCAAGCCTGTGATGATCCGCCTAAATAGTAGGAAAAATTAGGAAATTAAGTAGTTTAACTTTCAATTTTGGATGATGTCCTTTAATTTTATCTTTTGTATATATGGCTGGATTTTCGATTTGGTTTGTTAGTTAATTATGATTTTATATGATCATTTATCTTTTTGCCCTTTTTATAACTAACTATATCTTTTTAGTTTGTATTATTTTAAATGTGTCTCTTGCAGGTCCGCCGCTGCTCTCTGTCTTCAGCTTGTCCGACGACCAAAATCTTTCTTTGGTCGAGCTCGTTGCCACAAAAAATTGCACCAAAATTTGTGCGGTTACTGCCACGCATTCTAATCTTTTTTCGATTTGCATCTTCTTCTTCAATTTGTTTGTAACATAAATAGCTGGATTTTTTTTTGTTGATTTTGGTTTCGTTTCATGGCCAAAATTTTTTAATTTGAGTATCTCTTTATGGTATTTGTTGCAAAATTGTTCAAGAGTATGAGTTTGTATGTCATATCTAATTTTAGATTTTAGAAATTTTTTATTGTTGAATCTTCCTTCATTTTTTATGTAACAATTCTTTTCCTCATTCTATTTCTAGTTTTCGAGTGAGAGTGATGAAGAAGAAGAAGGGGTCGGACTTGAGTGTGGGAAGGGGTATGGTACTGGATGATATATTATATACTATAGATATACTAATAGTATATAGAAATATATTACATATATACTATGATATACTGATAGTATATTAAAATATACTACTGTAAAAATATGCATAACACAGTATATTATTATATATCATAGAATATATATCTATAAACTACGTAACATTTTACGTTGGTGTTGTTACGCGAATAACATTTTTCGCTGGGGTTCTTACGCGAATAACGCGAATAAGGTCCCTTATTAGTGAGGGCAATCTCGTCTCTTTATAATATTTTTTATGTTTTAAAGATAAGCTATTATAAAACTCGGCCATTTGTGCAAATTACAACTTTTTTGGCCATTTTTTTCCTTTATTTCCATATGTGATATATTGGTTCTAATGACACTATAATTATGTGTGTAGTTAATGATTCACTTTTTAAATTATACTTTTCATAACTATAAATCAAGTAACTATCAAAAAAATTTAAAAAAATAAAATCCCGCCCACGATAACCCTTGAAAAATACTTCAAATAATAACTTCCCGCCAAACATTTATTATAAAAACAACAAACTTGACGACCAATCAAATATTACCGAAAAAAGAAAAGAAAAGTAAAGTAACTATAGTTTTGATAACCACTCATTAACCATAATAAAAACTGTGTGTGCGCGCGCGCGCGCGCGTGCGTGCGTGCGTGCGTGCGTGCGTGCGTGTGTGTGTGTGGATCATACTATCACTGTAATTAATTTTTCATAGATAAGTGACGAAGTTTGATAGTGTTAATAAATGATTGGCTAGATAACTGGAAATTTATGATTTATGATGTAAATCAGTCATTGATACAACAGATCGTAAATACAAAAATGATGAGAGTAAATTCAACTATGGAATATCTAATTTCATTATTTGATTGAAAATTATAAAACAACTAAATTCGATAGTGGAGAAAAAATAACCACGAAGGTATACTGATTTTTCTAAAACAAATGTTGAATATCCAGACTTCATATGTCAATAATGGAATATAAAAATTCTAGAACAAAAATTGGCTAAAAAGAATTAAATCAACCATATCATTTAATTTAAATTAAAAAATATATTAAAGTTCGCATATGATGCTATTAAAATTCAGAATCATATGTTTAAATCTATAATTGAATGTGAATATCTAATTATATATGAGCCCACGAAATCATATGTTTAAATTTGTATTAGAAAGTTAAAATCGTCAACATAAAATCCATCAACAATTGATTGATGACGTGACATAAAAAAATTACTATTTATCTATAGTTTGAAAAACTCTGTTATTTCTTAAAATGACTTTCAAAACTTATCTTTTTGATGCAATTACTTTAAATAGTAGGGAGAACTAAATATATGACCCTTTTGGGCCACCTATATGGTTAAATGACCCGTCATATATTTTTAGTAAATATAGATAATGGTCCCTGTTTAAAAAGTGACATTTACAGCATAGTTCCCGCAAAAAATTATGACATGTGTTTCAAAAATGAACACTATCATAATGTAAACACGTGTATCGTGAATATCTACGACACCATTTTAAGAATATTTTTTTAGAAAATGCACTCATATAAATAGTGCAAAATTCACTATGCACGTCAGTGGACACTGTACTTATTTTATTAATTTTTTTAATTAAAAAAAACTTGTACACGTCAAGGAAGTGCACAGCAAAAATTACTGTACACATGCATAGTGTACTTATTTTTATTAATTATTTTTTCTAAATTAAGAAAAAGAGTCATACATATCAAGGGAAATCACTTAATGTAAATCATTTAGATAAATCATGTAATAAATTCACTTAATTGAAATAACTAACTATCCTACATACTAATTTAATTATATCACGTAAATGTACTCACTCAATGCATACTGTGTAACTATTTTTTTAAAACGTAACCCTTCTTCCATTATGTACATTTGTAGTAGTAAATTTATTTACAATACAATAAATTGATTGTATATAACCTATATACATTTATAAATTCAACACATATAAATAAGATAGTATGAACTTGTGACTAATTTATTCAATGAAAGTTCATAAATTGAGTAACATTGCAAGTATTATGCCCAATGCTCAAAATATTCATTGGGCGAGTAAGAAATTTATAGACATTGAGTGAATAAACTATCGAAACACGTAACTAGTTAATTTGCAGGAACAAAACAGGTCACAATTCCTCCTATTATTACCAAAACTCCCAGTCTTCAATCAAACGGCGCGTAGACCACTTCCCACGCTTAAACATCCATAGCATCCATTAAAGCTTAAATTAAGAGCTTTCAAACATGACAAAACCTAAAACAAATTTCAAACATCACAAACAAAATAACAATTCAGACCTTCAATAAACAAGAAAATAATTAAATTTCAGCATGCACAACGATCTAAAAATTGAACGAGTGAAGAAGATGATCTTGTGAGGAAGAAAACAAGCAGCGCGGCTATCTCCTCCCACTCTCGATTTCACTCAACGATTTGTTGTGTTTTCATCCATAATTAAATCCAACAAATCCATAATTAAATCCAACAATTCGGTCTCCTTGTGATAGAATCAAAATTATCGGCAGATTTGACGAAGCAACTGTGAGAATTTCTTACAAATCATGGACCAAAATGTTTCCATGAATCAAGTGCAATTTCTTAAAATCATGAAACCAAGTGGTAAGATAATCTGTCAGTGCTCAGATTTAAACTATGAAAATACTACTTCTTCGCGGGAAGACAACACTCAAACGACGACGAAGACAAATCTGCGAATAAGAAGAAGACGCAAGGAAGGCAATGCACTGCGCAAAAACAAAGAAAGAAAAAGAAAACCCAGCTAAAGGGAAAGCAAGGACAAAACAGTAATTTCAGAGAATAAATCAGAAGTCCTTAATCCAAACCGATCATATTTGCATAATAAAAAGTTCGAGTCCATTCTTTACAAATGGATCTCCAAATCTAGTGAATTTGGACATTTCCTCTAAATAATATAGGGGCAAAAATGATAGAAAGGATTAGTAAATATACAAGTTTTTTCGAAGTTATTATGTTACAAATTTTACAGGGAATGAGGAATATGACTCACACCATGACTTTTAAGATATAAGTGTGATGACTTAATTAACTGCGTCAATTCAACTTGTCAGATATATAAAATTTCAATGTAATATAAAAATGACACAATGTCTAAGTAAATAGCAAAAAATTTAAACGGAAAGCAAAATGGCAGCAATGGGGCAGTTGGAGCGGATTTTCAAAAGTCCTAGGTTTTATTGTACATGAAGCACGTATATATACTATATCTGTCATATGTATTGTATATCTACATATATAAACTGTAATGAGCTGGTGAAGGGTAAATTTTCTTCGATTTTCCTTGAATGACAAGATCATTTTTTGTCGTTGGCCCAATTCAGCCATTTATACAACAGAAATTATAGTAGATGGTCATTTTATTAATTTATTTACAAGAATGGGCATTATATATATATATATATATATATGACTCTTTTTAAGTTTATGAAGTTGTTTAAGTTAGTTCTGAATTTCCTATTTTACCATTTCACTTGTGTTGTAACTACCATAGTAACTTCATATCACATTTATTTTTTTTATCATGTTTGTTTATGCTATTTTCTCAAATTTTACTAAAACTTGTTCAACTTGCTTAAAAAAAGTTTCAATCTAAAATAGATCTGCACTTTTGTTTTGTTCTTATGTTTGTTTATGTTATTTTCTCAAATTTTACTAAAACTTGTTCAACTTGCTTCAAAAAAAAATTTCAATCTACAATAAATCTGCATAAATCATTGAAATAATCATATGTTTTTTGTTTAGTTTACAAGTTATTTTCCGTAATTTAAAATAGATAAATATTTTGTTTACTTATCGGTAACAAATTGTTTATATAGAAGGAGGTCGTTCCAATCTATTTTTTATGCTCATCTAAAAAGATGATTGTTTGTAAAACTGAAAATGATATCTATCTTTTGGCCAATGACCAACAAAAATAGGAGAATGATGGAAAATGAAACAAAGATAGAGATTCCATATTATTAACAACAAGAGAACCATATGTTTACCTATTGATGAGCTAGATGCAACTGAATGAGTGAGTGACATGGGGATCTCTCATTCTATTTTAACTTTTTTAACCAAAAAAATGAAACAGAGAAAGAGATTCCGCGAGAGATAGAGATAGAGATAGATAGAGATAGATAGAGATAGATAGATAGAGAGAGATAGAGAGAGAGATAGAGATAGAGAGTGTGTGGGGGGATAGAGATAGAGATAGAGATAGAGATAGAGATAGAGATAGATAGAGATAGATAGAGATAGAGAGGGAGGGAGAGAGAAAGAGATAGAGGGAGAGAGAGGGGGAGATAGAGATAGAGAAAGATATAGTAGGCGACATATAAAGAAAATGAAACTATGATTTTTTTTGTTATAATGTATTTTAAAGGAAATTATTTAAGAGAAGTGTGAAAATATCATAAACAAATATAAGTAAGAAACAAAAGTGATAGGAAGTTACTCTTTGTGGTTCAAAAATGAAAATATAAAATAGCAAGTCCATAACTAACTTAAAAATGATCATTTTTCATACTATTAAATTGATCGGTCATTTTCACCTATAAACTTTATTTTTTAGACATTCTTGTTATTCTCCCTTTACGCAATGCCTGTAAAATTGGACCATTTACTACACATGACCCAAAAAATGTCATTTATGCAATTCTTCTCCCTTCTAGCATTGTAACAATTTTCAAGAACAATAGAAAAAAATGATAAAGGAAATACATATAAATGTACAATATAGGCCATCAATATGTAAAATGACATAAAGTATGAAAAGTAAGACCGTCTCATTTTGGATTCTAGCGTCAGACATGAATGTGAAATAATAGAGATAATTATAAAGTAAGAAAATTACAAAAATCCATACTTTAATTTTGAAATTTGAAACTCAAATCAGAAAAAACTTTAATTATCTAAAAGAATGTTATTGCACTGCATGAGATTGTATAAAACAAGAATGACTTTTGAAAAATAAATTGTTATGTAAAGTGAATTGTCTTAATATATATATATATCAGGATGAGGCATCATATCTTCTTCCATAACGTGTTCTTGTTGAATTGAGAAATAAACCAGAAATAAAAAAGAAGAAAATTATGCACTGAATTGAGATTTTCTCATTAACTTGATCAAGCAAACTAATTACATATAAATAAACTATTACAGGTTAAGCTTAACAACTATAAAAAAATAACAGACTCAACTATCATAAACAACTAGCTAAGAACTACTTAGCTTAGCTCATTACTTTCCTTAATATGCCCCCTCAAACTAAAGGGGGTTTGAACTACTTTTAGTTAGCCTCTATGAGTAATAAACCTTAGCTCAGGAAGAGCTTTAGTTAATGTGTCTACAACTTGCTCTTCAGTTGGAATGTGGCAAACTTGGAGTTGTCTATTTAGAACATTCTCCCTTATGAAGTGAATGTCCAATTCAATGTTCTTGGTCCTGGAATGAGACACAGGATTTGCAGCTAACTGGTTTGCTCCAATATTGTCACACCAAATAATTGGATAACCAGAAAGCTTGATGCCGAACTCACTAAACAGGGACTAAACCTAGAGAATCTCAGTGGCTGCCTGGGCAAGAGATCGATACTTTGATTCAGTGCTTGACCTTGCAATAAATAACACGTTGCTTCTTATAACTCCATATAATAAGATTTTCACCCAAGAATATACAATATCTAGAGGTTGAACACCTGTCATCAACACAACTAGCCCAGTCTGCATCACTGTAGCCATTGATTTGCAAAGTCTAATGGTTTGAACAAAATTTCATGATTTACAGTCCCTTTTAAGTACCTAAAGATGCGTTTACAAGCTCTCTAATGATCAGTAGTGGGACTCTGTAAGTATTGACTGAGTTTATTTATAGAGAAGGCAATATCAGGTCTTGTTAAAGTGAGATATTGTCATGCTCCTACTGCGCTTCTATATAAAGTTGAATCTGAAAAAGAGGTACCACCAGTGGCTGAAAGCTTTGTTGAGTGGCACATTGGAGTAGGACAAGCCTTGAAATATGTCATATTGATTTTGGAAAGAAGATCTCGAATGTACTTACTCTAAGTGAGGTATAAACCATATTTGTCTCAATAGGCCTCAAAACCAAGAAACTAGTTTTTTTATATATTCGTTAAAGCAAATTTCTAATTTAAATCTATAATAACATGATTAATAAGCTACGTGCAATTTCCTGTGACGAGAATGTCATCAACACACACCAACAATAATACAATTTTTTTATATATTCTTGTAAACAAATAAGGAGGAATTTGACTTAGAATTATGAAAACCTTTGTGAGATAGTGTAGATTGCAACTTCTCAAACCAAGCTCTAGGCGCTTGCTTCAAACCATAGAGAGTTTTAATTAACCTACAAACATAATCCTTCATGCCCGGTTGCTCAAAACCTATAGGTTGATGCATATAAACCTCTTCTTGTAGCTCACCCTTCAAAAAGGCATTGTTAATGTCTATTTGCTGAATAACCCAGTCAAATGTTACTGCCAAAGTAAGGACAATCCTGATTGTAGAGGGTTTAACTACATGACTAAAAATATCAAAATAATCTACACCTGAAGTTTACTGAAACCCATTGGCCATGAGCCTTGCTTTGTATTTAAGAATTGAGCCATCAGGATTATATTTCAGTCTAAAGAACCACTTATTCTGAATTATGTTCATGATGCTAGACTTAAGAACAAGCTACCAAGTGTTGTTAAGAATCAAAGCATCATACTCTTCATTCATAACTTTATTCCATTTTGGATATTCTAATGCATCTTTAATAGATGTAGGTTCAGTTTCTAAGTTACTAATAGTAGAGGAGAATACCGTTGGTTTAAAAATCCCATTTTTAGATCTTGTTATCATGGGATGAGAAGATGAAGTAATAACCATAAAAGGAACAATTTGATTTTGATGAAACTGTTTAGTATCTAATAAATTGTGTAGGTGTAGGTGAAATAGAAGGTGATGCATTATTTTGAGCATTAGAAGCATAAAGTTAAGGTGATGTATCAGTATCAAAAGGAACATGAAAGAGAGGAACTGAGTAATTATCACTAGACTACACATTATGAGAGTTTGAATTTGATACCTGATTGTCTGTACTTCTATTGATCTGAGAACCTGAAGAAAAGCCTTCCCCAATGCAGCTTAAAGATGAATCAATATCATAATTATGTTGAACAATATGCTTGACAAGATTTGGAAACACATGAGTGGATGAAGGAGAAGTTTTGTTACAGATTCTTGAAGTGTTTGTCAAAGACTGAAATGCAAATTTAGATTCATTAAAAGTTATACTAGAAGAGATGTAGAGTTTTCCAGATTTTGGATCAAAACTCTTATATCCTTTGTGATTATCAGAATAGCCAAAGAACACACATTTCTAGTGTGAAAATTAAATTTGTTCTTGTTGTTGGCTCGAGTGAATGGAAAATAGGAAGTACTAAAGACTTTCATGAAGGAAAAATCAGGAAGTTTGGAGAATAACAACTCAAAAGGTGACTTATTTACCAAAATAGGAGTTGGCAACCTGTTAATTATGTATACTGTCGTATGAAAAGCCTCCCACCAGAAGGTGAGAGGCATCTTGGATTGAGCTAACAGGGTTAATCCAGTCTCCACAATTTGTCTATGTTTCCTTTCTTTTTTGCCATTTTTTTTATGCAAGTGTGGACGAGGGTATCTAAAATGAACCCCAATTTGAGTGAAAACAGGTTTGAGATTTCTGAATCCTCCTTCCCAATCAGTTTGAAAGCTTCTAATTTTTGTGTCACACTGTCTCTCAATGAATGTTATGAATTGAAGAACAATGTCTTTGGTTTCATATTTCAGTTTCATAAGAAAGATCGAACAAAATATGGTAAAATTATCTATAAAGCCAATGTAGTACCTAAAACCATTGGAAGAAAGAATGGGAGAGGGACCCCATAGGTCTGAATGTATGAGCTCAAAGGGCTTACTGGTTTTAAGAGTAACAGAAGGAAAATAGGCTTTGTGTGCTTTCCCATATTGACAAGCTTCCCAAAAGGATGGCACATTAGAGATGCATTTGACAACAAGATTTTTTAAAAGTAAAGACAAAATATGACCAATAGGATGCCCAAAACGTTGATGCCAAACATTAATGTAATTTGGTACACCTGAATTATTGACAGAAGCGATACAAGGAAATTTTTTAGAAACATAAGCTTTATTCATGAACCTATCAATTTGTTTTACATTGTTGCTGTAATGATTGAGTGAAGAAAGACAAGAACTAGGCAAAGAAACAGTGGAGGTACTTGCTACATGACAAACAGTAGCTTTATTGACAGAAGTTGATGACAGTGGTAGGTTAGAGTTGGCTTGCTTGAAAGTGAAGTGATATAATCCACCCTTAAGAATGCCTTGAAGAAGGACCTTCTTGGTACTCTTATCCTCAACAAAATAGAAAATGTAATCAAATTCAACAATCACATTGTTATCTCTAGTAAGTTGTGATACACCAAGTAAGTTTTTGGTAATTAGAGGAACACAAAGGATATCTTTAAGGGAAAGAGACATTGTTTATGATTTATTACAGTTCCTAGTTTTGTTTGAAGCTGCATTAGAAATTGAAATGTTGGAACAACCTACATGAAAGATAGGTAGAGACTCACCATTGCCTACAATAACCTCACCCTTGCCTTTGTAGTCATTCTTGAGTGAAAGATTCTCAAGATCAGAGGTTATATGATTTGTATAAGCCGAGTCCATGTACCATGAATTCTTAGAAATGGATGAAGGAGAGGCAAAGTATGTAGAGGCTCATTGGTTAGAAGTTTACAGTGCTGCAATATCACCTTTATTGCTCATATTAGTGGCATGAGCATGAGGATTAGCATTGAAATCAAGTTGTTAAAAATATGATTCAAATATATTGTAACAATTAAAAGGTGAATGTTCAACTCTTCTACAAATCTGACATGCGGGTCTATAACCATTCATGCTTCTACCATGACCTCTTCCAAAATTGTTGCTTCTTCCAGAGTTAGGATTGCCTCTGTCAAAGGAATTACCTCCTCGTCCCTTTCTTCCATTGAAATGAGTAATATTTGCATTAGCACTAATGTTTCCTTATTCAAGAAAACCAGCAACATAGTTATCTTGTTTGAGTTTCATTTCCTGACTCTGAAGCAAAAATTGAGCTTCTTACAGTGTAACAAGATCTTGCCTAGAAGTGAGATTAACTACTACAGGATCGTAATCATTTCCAAGTCCTCCTAGTATGTAAAGTAACAGTTCTTCATCACTAATGAGTTGACCACACACTGACAGATTATCAGCAAGAGACTTCATTTTTATAATATAATCATTAATATAAAGAGAACATTTCTTTGTAGATTGAAGTTGACAACGCAAGTGCAACAATCTAGATTTTGAATTGGTAGTGAAAATTCCTTCAAGAACTGACAACACTTCTGAGGATGAACCACATCTCACCACATGACCTAGCATTGCTTTTGAAATACTGGAGAGAAGCCAACTTAACAAAAAATGATCCAGACGAAGCCAGGGTACAGATTCTGGATTTGAAACTGTTGTTGATGTAGCAGTATTGTTATCACCAATGATAGCCTTGGTGACATATTGAGGAGGTCGAGCAACTGTACCGAGAAGATACTCCTCCAAACCATAAGCTCTCACAAATGACATAATTTGAGAGCACCAAAAGATGTAGTTATTCGGATCAAGACGTAGATTTATCAGAATTAAGTTCTTGGGAATCAAATTTATTACAAACGATGAAACTTATGAAGTTTGAGATGCAGTTGAGTTCGAAGCTATTGATTAAGCTCGAAAAGAATGGCAGAAAATAGTTGAGAAAAGAAAAATAGAGTAGAGTTGAGACGAGAAAGAAGAAGTTTAGGATAAAGCAGCTAAAGCTCTGATACCATGTTGAATTGAAAAGTAAACCAAAAAGAAAGAAGAAGATTATGCACTGAATTGATATTTTCTCATTAATCTGATCAAGAAGACTAATTACATATAAATAGACTATTTTAGGTTAAACTAAATCAACAAGCTTAACAACTAACAGAAAATAACAGACTCAACAAACATAAACAACTAGCTAAGAACTACTTAACTTAGCTCATTACTTTCCTTGATAGTTCTATTCATGATAAACACATTCTGAAAATGAATAAATAATTATTATATCTCTAAAAAGATATCCAATATTATTTTTTATAGTTGCACGAGTAGAATTGCACTAGAAATAAGCAACATAATGTAAATAGTCAACTCAAGAGAAAAGATTATAAAATGTAGAGGATAAATTACCAAAGGAATACTTTATTGATTTTAATCTAATAATATCATTTTGGTACTAATGAGTTCAATGTTTTTCTTAATAGTTATCACATCTCATAGCCTATTCTAACGTTAATCTTTCAATCGTCTCGTTCCGCGAAAATATTTGTATAAGACAATAGCTTCTGGTTCTTTTATTTTTGTTCATGAGATTTAAACGAGAAAGAAATAGTCAAATTAAAATTAAATGAATTCATTGCAGAAAATAACTTGAGAAATAAAGAATGAAGAATATCTACCAGATAGTTGACATCTCGAATCCAAGAGTACGGTATCTGCAAACAATTCAAAGTAAAGATCTAACTGTAGGGGAAAATGAGCAAAATCTAGAAAAACTCCAATCTAATTTACAACCTCACCTCTTACATTGATCTTCAAAGGTAATGAATGATGAGTTGTTATTAAAAGTAGTAAAATGGGATAAGAGAATTAGAGAAACGAACAAAATAATTGAAGGAGCTAGGAAGGAGAAGGGGAAACAGGTGAATAAAATTCAATGTTAGAAGATCAATCATCCTCAATAAATTGACTTTAATCAATGTTCATGAATAATTAATAAATCCTAAGAGAAAGTCATGAAGAAGAAGGAGATAGGAAGAAGGAGAAACAATTGAATAGTAATTCAATGTAGAAATAAATAATAGTAGAATAATCATCCTTTATACAAAACTAATATTGAAATCAATGTTCATGCTAAGAGATGAGAAGAAGAAAATAGATGAAAGCCATAAAGGTCTTTCGGTATGAGGTTTGAAAGATTACATTTAAGAATGTGATTAGTGAGAATTATATTCGTGGTAATAAGTGATTACTATGTTTGGCATTGCAATAAAATCGTGTACAAGATTAATGGAAATGGAAGATTACTTTTATTTCGCTTGTATTAAGGTTGTTGGTGATAAGAATCAACAGGTGCAACAGGACATCCCAGCAAGGCTGTCACCTTTGTATCACTCTCACCATCTAACTCAACACAACATATCATTAAAATAAGAATAAAAGAGTCTACAAAAGAAAACATAACAAATAAATTAGCAGAACCTAAAAGAAGACCTGTTACAAACATCATCAAACGAAGAATAAAAATTCAGATCATTGCACCACCAAGTTGGAGTAACTATACTAGAAGCTCTAGATGTCAATCAATCTGTAACCCCGTTACACTCTCGATAATTGTGAGTGACAACAAAGTCCATCTTGTTGATTAAATTTAAACATATATCCCAAGTAGTACGTCAACGCCAATGGGCCTTTCGACAACTAGAACAAAGAAAGGCCAACACATAGATAAAATCATTTTCAACCATAATTGTCTCAATCCAAAGGTTGAAGCATAAACTTCACATGGATAGCACCAACCAACTTTGCCTCCAAAGTAAAATATACGCTATGATGAATGTGTGACCACCCTCAACAAATCCTATAGAGTATCGAAAAATGCCTTCACAACCTGCAAACGTAAGACTACCAAAATTTGTTCCATCTATATTCACCTTAATCTAACCTAATGGGGCAGGATGTAAAAACAAATCAAGATACACGAGGCTCTAGAAGGACGGCCCAGAACATAAAAATGTCGAGGTGTCAAAAGCTTCTCAACTGAACTCTACATCGTGCCAATCTTAAAAGTCAGCTTCCAAACTAAATGCCAAAGCAAGGTAAGAGCTTTTGCAAAAAACAGGTTTTCTACTCTCAAAGGTGACTTGATTAGGAAAGAACCACACCACCCAAAAGATGACAAAATTCAAAGTCATCCATAGAACCTTCAATTGGTGGTAAAAGATATCTTTATCGTCAGTTGCTAAAGATCTAAGAAAGGACGGTAAAGCTTAATATCCTTCCTAAAAATAGTCGACATGGCATCCCATAGCCCACAAGAACAAGAACATTCTATGAAGAGATGACGTAAGTCCTCCTCCATAGCACAACAAAGTGACATCAGGAATGAAAAATATAACCACCAGCAGACAATATAAAATTAGTAGGCATTTTTCCATGAAACAAACACCAAGTGAGGATGGATGGAGAGGGTGAAATAAATGACTTTCAATTCTTCTTACCAAACTAACAAGATTCCTAACTTGAGTAAGAGAGGCGCAAGTAGCTTTACAAGAAACAACACCATCCAAAGAAAGTGTCCAAACTAACGAGTATGTGTAACTAACTACCGTTCCTTTAGTCTCAAAAGTAAGTGCCAGATGAGAAGAATGAAACGACACATGGAGACGCCAACCCCCTGGATCAGTGTATACATCTTTTATAAGAGACTCCAAAGAAGGATGTAACAGATGACAATCATCTACCAAATCAATCAATAGAGTTCTCAACCAGTTGTCTACCAAAAATGAACCTCGAAATGACGACCAATCAACCACTTAGACTCAAGCATCAAAGAGCATAATGATATTTTAGGTCAAGCCAAACAAAAGAAAAAATATACCATGACCTTGGTCAATGATCCTGTGTGAAGTAACGAGCACAAAGATAAATGAAAACCATAGAGTCCTTAGTCAACCACTTGCAAATGAGTTTGTTCAGTATTGCCATGTTAAGAATGCAGAGGTTCTTGTTGCCAAGACCACCTTCCTCTTTAGGCTTGCACACAAAACTTCCAAGCAACTTAAATAAACTTACGACTATCAACTAAACTTGTCCAAAAGAATTTTCTAATAGCAGTATTTAAATTTTTCAAAAGAGAGGAAGGCCAATGATAAATTTGAAAAGAATGTAGAAATGAATATTGGATCACCGAGTTAATGAGACATAATTGGTCTGTCATAGATAAAGCTAAACCCTTCCAAGATTCCAATTTACTTTTAAGTTTATCAGCTCAAAGGATCAATCACCCACACCTAGGCGCATCAACGAAGAGAGGAACCCCTAAAAAAGTCATAGAATCTCCTTCCTTACACATTCTAGACATCGTTAAAAATTAGTAAACTGGGTCCCTGAGATTCCCCTGCCAAAATAAATGGATGATTTATCTCAATTGAGCCCGTTGACCAGAAAAGGGACCTATAAAGATAAAAAAAAATCTAAAATCACTTGCAGATTCTTAGAAGAAGCCTTACAAAAAAGAAGAATATCATCCGTGTAAAGAAAGTGAGGTAGAGCACATATCCTAATTTGAAAAGATATAGGAATCAACGATGCTGAATCTACTATATGTGAAAGATATCTACTAAAAAAGTTCCCAACCAAACAAAAAAGAAGTGGGGAGAGGGGATCACCATATCGCACACCACATGAACACCTAAAAAGCCTTTAGGAGACCCATCGATAAGCACCAAGATCCTCACTGAGTCAAAAATATCATTAATCCACTCAATAAAATGTTCAAAAAAACCAAAACACCTTAGAACCTCAAAGAAAAAATTCTAATTGATAGAATCAAAAGCTTTACGAATGTCAATTTTCATAGCAAAATGACCACCATGGCTACTATTGCTCAGAACATTAAAACATTCAAAGGCACCAACAATAAAGTCGATAATTTAACATCCCCTGATGAAACCATATTGATTGAGAGAAATAATTTGAGAGCAAATAATGGAAAGACAATAAATAAAATCTTGGTGATAATTTTAAACAGAAATTTACCTAAAGAATAGGAAGAAACTGAACAATCGATACAACATTGAGAGTTTTTGGAATAAGGACCATAAAATTTGAGTTCAGATCTGGTAAAACATGTACTGTAAGAAAAAAATGTTGTACGGCCAAGACCAAATTTGACCACAATACCCCAACGACAGTAAAATTTACCTAGAAACCATCGGGGCCTGGAGGATTAAGAGAATCGATGTCAAATGCAGTCTTCTTTACCTCATCGAAAGAAGTAACCTGAAGAAGTGATGTTTTATCCACATCATTTATCAAAGAATGAACATGCTCCCAAATGATAGAAAGATTTGGACTGCAATCACTAGAATTTAAAAAATTTTGTTGATAAAATAATATGTAACATGCTCACCAATCTCAACCGGATCATAAGAAATATTCTCACCAATTTTCAGGAAGAAAACGCTCATTAGACCTCCTACGTTTAAGTAAAGAGTGAAAGAAGTTAGAATTTCGATCACCATCCGCAAGCCATTTGTACCTACTTTTTTCTCGTAGGAAAACATCATGTTGTCTCAGAGTCATTTCTAAGTTAGCAAGAGCATCAGATTCAATCTGAAAAAGAGCATCAGAAAAGCTAAGCTCTAAGATTTGATCTTATCTTGAATGTATGTCATTTTCTGATCATTAGCTTTAATAAACATTTATGGAAACATTCTCAAAATTCTCCTAATTCCATTTCTTCAAGGCTGCCTTAAGAAGTTTTAATTTCTGAACAAAAGTCCTTGTGCCACTGCCTGCAATAGGAATTGACCAAATGAATGAACCAAGTCAATTAAAGAGGGATGAGAAACTCACATAATCTGAAATTGGAAATATTGAGTTCACGAAGAAATGCATGTAGAATAATAAGAAGCCAGTAATGGATGATGACCAAAGTACGATCTTGATACAGTAGTGCAAGAGACCTTAGATTAAGTATCGAGAAAAGAAGTAGAGCAAAGAGCCCATCCAAGCGATAAAGAACCACACAACGATGGCTCTGGCCAATTCCAGCATAAAAAACTCATTTCCTCTCAATATCCACAAGATTACAAACAATCAAAGCAGCTTGGAACTCTTCACACGAACTAGGCATGATATTACCAGTAGTTTCATGAGCTCCCGAAACCGAATTGAAATCTCCAAGTACAAGCCACATAGCACGTGAACATGAAATAGTAACGTGTGCTATATATAAAATAGATTCTATGGGAAAAATCACATAAACTAGTAGAAACAGTAACATGTTAGATATGATGTTGTAAAAGCTTTTTATAATGAGATGTGTAGGAGACTATGAGATTATAGTTTTACCTTTTTATCCTTCAAATATTTTCACAAAAATAATATTTAGTTAAATAACATTTTAAAACTATAGAAAATTTAGTATTTACCCATATAGAAATTTGAGATAAAAAAATTCATGATGTAAAAAATTTAAAGAAAAAAAACAGATTTAAAAAAATAAACTCCTCTAAAATCTGGGTAAAAAAGTATAATTAATTTTGGGTTGAAAAAGCCCAAATCCATTACTAGTTTGTCAAAAAATTCCAAACCTTGGTTGTTCAATACATTTACCTTCCAACTTGTCCCACATCCGAAGATTTATCTTCCGACTTATTGTCTATTATAAGTTGAGATTTATGAATAAAAATTAAAATAATTAAGAGTTGAGATAGAGTAAGATGGTAGAGGCTTAAGATTGATGATTTTTTTAAAACTAAGATTGAGGAGTTTTACTTGCATCCCTCTTCTGTGGAGGAATATGATCCTCTTGAGAGAAGTCATCTTATTTCACATGGTCTCAAATTTCCCCTAAAGTACCTTTAACCAGGACATAGAAATGTACAAGATTGCCATTAGTCTCCAATTCCTACCCAACTTCCCTAAAACCAAACAACCATTAAGAGAAAGTATCAAAGAACGAGAAGAATGTTGAACCACTTTTTTCACCTCTTTTAAAATAGTCGTTATTTTATTTTATTTTTTATGATAAAACCATACTCATTTCAATAGATAAAGGAGGCCCTACAAAATACTAGGACTGTACCCTAGGGGCCCAACAAAAACAACAAGGTCAATGGGCTTAAGGAGGGTCATCCAACAGTAGAGGAGAGAGACCCTATAGAGAAACAAAATTTATGTTAATATCTTAATCATGAATATACTTCTGATTCCATAATCTGTATGTAATGCTATTAACAATGGCACTAACCAAGAAAGTTCTATCCCTATACTTACCCTAAAAAATTCTACAATTTCTTTCCCTCCATATATTATAGACAAAAAAGTTAAAAGCTAGCTTCAAAATTAAAGAAGTAAAAGTCTTTCTCTTAGTAATGTTGGCTAGCCACTCAACGTAGTGATCCCAACTTGAGCAAGAGAAGAAGATGTCATATTTTTTATGATAGCTTATGAAATCTAATGGGAGAAAAAACAATAAAAGAATGAATGATCCATACTTTCAATATGATTTAAACATAATAAGCAGTCACTGTCTTGAGAGACTCCCTAACAGGTAAGCTAACAGATGAAACTATGTTTGGGAATGTTATAGGAAAACCAAACTAGACTGTACCATCTAACCTAAATTCCCCACTCTTTGATGGTGTTATAAGTAGAGGAGATGGAGAATTCTCCATCTAAGGCAGGTTTCTAGATCCGAGGATCTCATTTGTTAGGGTCAGGAGGTTGCATCATAAGAAAAGCATTATCAGTCTCAATTAAGACCGTAATATTGGTAGGGGCCAAAGTCACTAACCATTAGACATAACCATGTTAACTCTAGATGAAAGGTCTTAACCTATGTCACGAGTAACTCCTCTATTAAACTTGTGCAACAATATCCCCAGCTAATGCCAATGGTCACACCAAAGGGAAATCTTGGATCCATCTCCAATTCCAGCATGATAATGCTCAATGAACCAATCTCTAGTTTTCAGGGATTTTCTCTAACCCAGGAGGAATCATTAAGAATTTTGATTTACCTTTACCATAGATAAAACCAACCAAGAGGTCAAGGAAGCTATTTTCTCTTGAAATGATTTCAAAGCCCTAGGAACTGATGGTTTCACTACTCAATTCTTTAAGAAAGCTTGGCCTGTTGTTGATAAGGATGTTACCTATATTATTATAGATTTCTTTAAATTTGGGGTCCTCCTGCACCAAGTGAACCACCCTGTAATTTCTTTGATCCCCAAGATTCCTTAACCTTAAAGTGTGAATGATTCCAGACATATGCAGAAGCGGCTTAGTTATGAGGAACCAAAGGTGTTTGGCTATTGTCAAAACCAAAGTTGTGAGCGAAAGGATCACATCGAAAACCTTGGTGAGGCATTTTCCAACCTGAGGAAAAATTTGATGAAGTTGAATCCAGAAAAATTCACCTTCAGAGTGGCGTTCGGGAAATATCTCAGCCACTTATTTACGCAACAGGGAATTACGGTCAACCCAAATCAAGTGAAAGCCATAATGGAGATAAACTCCCCAAGAAACCGTAAAGAAATACAAGGCTTAATGGGAATATTGACGGCATTAAATAGATTTATTTCAAGATCAACTCAGCATGCCTATAAGATATAAGGTCCTGAAAGTGACCTTCTTCTCAACTTAAAACTCTAAGGTCATAGGGTTAGAGAAAAGGTCTCTTTAGGCTTTCTCTAAGTTACCTCTTGCCTGTAATGCTCTAGCTGAGATGTCATAATAGTAAGATTTGTTGAATGTTTTGAGAGAAAATTTAGTTGCCTTGAGCTTCCCATAAAGTTATGTCATTAAAGACCCATGCACATTTATGGACTAAGCTTGTTATACACATGGGAGGAAACCATCCCTTTTAGCCCATAAATCAAAGTATTTGAAGCTTATAGGAGTCCTGATCATTCAGATGTGAGGATGCAGAATACTAGGGTAGGGGTGAGGTATACCATGTGAGGAAAATATGCCTGAGAATTTGGAAATTCTACCAGCTAGTGCTCGTATACCATAACCTATAAATTTTATTTGTGTAATGTTGATACACCCTATAAATTTTGTTTCATAATGGTGCTGATACCAGCTTTATTATTGATCCGAGTGAACCTACTGCCATCATAACAAAGGTCTTCAAGTTTTAGAGGATCCATACAGTTGTTAAAATCAATAGTGCCCTCATTCAACTTTTTTTGTTCCTCCAACTTTCTCTAAAGGATGTTTAACAAAATTGTAATCCCCCAAAATACTCCAAGGATTATCAAGAATAACATGAGACACATAGGATAAGAATTCCCAGAGATGCTTCCTATTTATGTGATTATTAACAGCATAAAAAAGGAGATATAAAAAGAGCCATGAGTTGGAAGGATGGATGCTATAATGGAGATACTGTGATTAGTTTTGCTAATAAATCTGTCGAAATCATAGAGAATTCATCTTTGTTCTTGGTTTTGTTACAACTAATTTTTAAAATCGGATATATGTAAACAAGTCATTTTACATACTGTCCTTCTTGTAAACATATTGTTTACCTGACAAATTATATGTTTACATATATAACAATAAGCAGAGAACGACTGACTTGTTTGCTTCTCGTAAGCATATTACTTACATAAATAGAGAGTATAAGTGCAAGGAGCACAAAAAAGAAGATGAATGTCTTTTTTTGGATTATATGTTTAAAGGAAATTTATTAAGATCAATGGACAATTTTTGTTGGTGAACCATTTTTACTCATAGCTTTAGTTTAGGGTCATTCTTATCATTCCATCTTTAATATTTTACATGCAAGAAGCTTTAGTTTAGGGTCATTCTTATCATTCCATCTTTAATATTTTACATGCAAGAATAACCATTGTAATTTTTTGTTTATAATAATGGCCTTTTCTAATTTAGAAAGTTCTTAAGTTAATTGTAGAGTTACCGTTTTTCCATTTGATGTTTTGTACTTCAGTTATTGTATAATCTGTAGAAAATAAAGGATTCATCTCCATTCTTAATTTTGTTACAACTTATTTTTGAAATCTGCAATACGTACACACAGTCAAAACATACTGTACTTGTTGTAAACATAGTTTTACATAATAAATTATATGTGCACATAGAGTAACAAACAATTTACTTAGTAGAGAGTTTAAGGTTTAGGGTTTTAGTAAACGAAATAGAGAATGACTGACTTGTTTACTTCTCGTAAGTATATTGTTTACATAAATAAAGAGAGAAAGTGAGTGAACGGCGAACAAAAAAGAAGATGAATGGTCTTTATGGATTATATGCCTTGAAGAAAAACACTAATGAAATATGGAGCGAGAGATTAACTTGATGAGTCAATCATGAAATAGAAAATGAATGACTTGTTTACTTCTCGTAAGCATTATTTTTACATAAATATGGAGAGAGAGATTAACTGAACGGCGCACAAAATAGAAGATGAAGGGTTTTTTTTGGATGATATGTCTTGGGCTATTTTTATAATATTAAATTGATGAGTCATTTTTACTCATAGATTTTATTTCCGGGTCATTCTTACAATTCCACATTTAATATTTTACATGCAACAATGATCCTTTGAATTTTTCATATGCAATAATGATCATTTTTATTTTAAATTTTTTTTAACTTAATTGTAACTGTTTTTTCCTTTTAATGTTTTGTACCTATTATTGTTAATTATTGATTATATTTGGAGCTACTATTTTAAAGGTCAATTTTACTATTTATTTCTATAATACATGAACTCTTGCCAATAGTAATATAATTTTACAACAAAGAATTGGCCTGTTTCAATTCCATGAATAAGCTCTAGTCCATGTCAAAATATTCCAAGACACTTGGTAGAATAGGAGTCGGGCCGACATAGTACCATGGTACCTCAAATGGTGAGGTACCTCCAATGTGTGGCGGTACCATATTGGCCTGATATTGCAGAATTTTCTTATACATATAATAGATATCCATACAACGGGTGCATGTGTGTGCGAATTTTCATATACATATAATACATATCCATACAACGGGTGCATGTGTGTGCGATAGTCTCTAAATATTAGAAGGGAGAATGAGGTTATAAATTTTTTTTACTGTTTCTTCCAACTCTTTTCTGTTTAGTTACAACTTTAGCCCTTACATATACATGTGTCTAATTCCGATTGGCTGAAGGTTGAGAATTTCACAGCCTTTGAAAAAACTTGAAATGATGACTACTTCAATTTGACAAGCACTAAATTACATCTATTTAATACAAGTTTACAAACCTAAAGTAATATATTACATATGATAATTGTTAAATTACACATCTCTTTAGATAATTTATAATTTATAATTAAACAATTAATTTAGAACACACAACTGTTAAATTAATTAATTTATAATTATCATACAAAAATAGTTAATTTAGAAAATTAATCAATATAAAAATGTTATAGTTTCTTAAGTTGTTACTCTTTAAAATAATATTTTTGTATGCAATATAAACTCATTACAGGTTGTCTTCATAGCACATGATACAATTTTACTAATCTTAAACAAAGTTTTACAAATGCAACTGTCAAACTACATCTCTTTTTTGCTACTTTACAAATCAGAAACAATTTTTACTGACTTTGAAAAGTTCTAACTATTTTAAAAATATCTTTATGAAACCAATAAAACTCATTACAGGCTCTACTCATAGCAAATAATATTTTTTTTTTCAAATTCTAACATAAAAAAATATTTTCAATATTTTTTTATGATTAGTTCAGATAATGGCAAAATAAAGGAGTCTGCAAATTCAACGCTAATAAGTTTGACTAATCCTGGAATAAATAGTATAGACATTCTGAAAATAAATTATCAAATCAAAGTATGTAAGTAAGACACTACTAAATATATTAAATCATGTATGAATAGAACATTCATCTCAGAAGACACTTAATGGACTCAAAGCTCTTCCTTCAATCAGCCAAAGAGATTTTTGTTAATCGTAATGAAGAATTAGCCCAAATAATACTTAAAACTACGCAGTACAATTTTGAATCGCTCACCATGGTACATAGAAACCTGGTTACTTGACTTCGTGATTACATATTAATGTAATATTATTGTTTCTTTCATTCTTAACTCTTTATCTTTTATCTCTTGAATCGATTAACGTGAATATTTATGAAGTTACTACAATTTAGCAAAGATAAAAGCATAAGATATGTTTGGAATCACAAAGAACACTTTGTGGGATCCCATGCATCCTCATCACAAGAGATTTTAATACCTAAACCTAGCGAATATCCATCAAAGAGTAACACCAAATTTACTTAGCTATTTATGAATATATATGACATCGTCTTTCTCAAAGATGAACTCATTTTTGCAAAATTACATGAAAGAATTATAGATTAAAGAACTGAAACATGTTATTTTAAGAACACATCAATTAAATACCATCAATATTTTATTATAGTAAGAAACAATTTACCTTCATTTATCCATCTCTTTCCAACAGATATCAAGATATTGTAAAGCCTTTCAATACTTTCTAGAGTCATTTTATAGTCTTGCTTTTGTTAAAGGTAATTTTTGTGTGCATAATAGAAAGACAATATGCAAGACTTATAAATACTCAGTGAACAAGAATAAACAATAGAGAACGAACTTCTTCACCATAGTTAAATATATTCTTCATTATTCAATTTGAAGTATAAACATAAAAGATTAATTGACTAAGATGAGATGTTTTATTACCTATCACTGAATACCTTGACATCATATACAATATTCAAGAAGCTCATTGGAACAATGATCACTATTAGCTGGCTAATCAAAACTTAAATCCAAACCTTAAATCAAAGCTTTCAGGTAGAGAAACCTAACAATTATATTCTAAATTTAACATGCAAATGAAAAACAAAATAATATATATATACTAAATGACCATAGAATCTAGCATTGTAGAGAAACATATTTATAAATAGATAATAAAAATTAATAAGTCAATAATCTGATTGACCATATCGAATAAGTCGATTCAACATTTGCCTTCGAGAGGTGAAAAGGTATAGATCTTTATATATTCCATTGGCGCTAGAAACTTGCCGTCAGTAAAACACATCCTCGATTTTAGATCTGTCTACACAGAGAGATAAACATGAAGAAACTTGAGTTGGATGAACACTAAAGAGAAAGATAGAGCGAGAGAAAGATATGGGCTAGGAAATTAGACATAATTAAAGAGATAGAGATGGTGAGAATTAGATGGTGAGAGATATGTTAGAACATAGATATGAGAAATGAAGAGAGTTGGTGGAAGACATGATGAATAGTCGATGAGTGCAGGAAGGAGAGAGAGAGAGAGAGAGAGAGAGAGAGAGAGAGAGAGATTGACCATTGTGGGTGGGATCTAAAAGGAGAAGAGCGAACAAAAATGAGAGAGTGAGAGAGAGAGAGAGAGAGTGTGTGTGTGTGTGTGTGTGTGTGTGTGAGAGAGAGAGAGAGAGAGAGGCGGAGGGAGACAGGGAGAGAGAGAGAGAGGCAAAGCTAGTTAAAGAAATAAGAGAAATTAGGGTTTCTTGCATAAAAATTGAGATCACTTTGTAGATGTAAGGTGTGACATGGGTGAGTGTGTGAGTGGTCTAATCCTTAGCAAGAGACCTGAACAACGCTTGAGAATGCCAGAAAGGACGCCGGGAGATGAAAGTGGAACACTCTAAACACTCAAAGGTGATGACAAAATGCTTTCTCTCTCTAGAAGTGGGAGCTTCTTTCTCTAAGGTTTTTTTTTCATCCTCTAAAATGAAGGAGAAGCCCTCCTTTTATAGGTGACAAAAAAGAGGGGGGACCATTGTAACTAATCCTTTGATTAGTTGCAAGCTCATCAATCCAAACTTGACACCTTAGCTAATTAATCATGTTTAGGTGGTAAAAGGAGGATCTCACATGTGCCAATCGGATGGTGCCACATGGATCTTGTGGAGTGACCATGATCTAGGGGGAATATGCCTAACTGATGGGGCTCAATGACAGTATTCACTGGCCTTATCTCAAAGGGATATCTCAAGACCAAACCCCATCCCCAAAGTGGGAGGCTAGCACACCCTCAATGTTCAGAGCGGTCATACTTAAAGAGGTATGTCCTCTCTAATACGATGTAACCTCGCACATAATCTTACCCGTCCACAGCCTCCCAAACGTTCACAGGAAACCATACATCAACCCAAGTTTTTGTCACTTGACTTGGTGGTTTGTGATATAATGACTCGTTGTGATAGCGGAGTGATACGTCTTGTTTGAAGTATGTCATTGTTATTTTCGAGTTGTATTACGAAGGGTGATCCAGACATCTCCATGGTACACTTATGGGGGTGGCATCAATGGTGCTACCATAGGGGTGACACCCCATGGTGCTGCCATGAGGACGACCCGCATGGGTACCTTAGTGCGGCACCCCCATGGGGTGCCTTTCAGTGGCGACACCCCATGGGGTGCACCTCAGCGACGACGCCCCAAAAAGTGCACCTCAGCGGCGGCGGCCCAAGGGGTGCACCTCAGCGGTGGCACTCCATGGTGCGTCTCAGTGGTAATACTCCTCACTTGGGTGCACCTCAGTGGCGGCACCCCATGAGGTGCACTTCAACAGTGACACTCCATGGTGCGTCTCAGTGGTGATACTACATGGTACGTCTCAGTGGTAATACTACATGGTACGTCTTAGGATGATACTATGTGGTACGTCTCAGCGGTGGTACTCCATGGTGCATCATTGATGGAGATATACCCGATACACCGTAAGAGTTATGTTTCACGGAGAGTCAACGTTGAAGTTGTCAACCCTCATATACACACTTTATGTTTAGAACTAGAGGGCCTCATCTTAAATATGGATCATTGCTTCCTTTTCCATGGGTCGAAATCCATTTAGTAAAAACTGCATATAATCTTTGGCTAATATGTGAAATAGATCTAATCCTTTTAAATAATATTACCAAATCAGATCTCATGTTGATATGATTCAAGGATTTAACATAAAAAAAATCACTCTTTCCTAAATTGATCTGGAGCATTGAAAAATTAAACAGTGACTCAGATTTAAAATGAAGTCCTGATCTTTAGAGTAAACATGAATGGATCTTGATCTGCCTAATGTGGTAATCTATAATGGAAATCTATGTAGTCTTGATTATTTCAATAAAACTACGTAGTTTTAAGGTTTTTCTAAAGGTTAACGACTAAAGGTTTCTATGATAATATGTAAATCACACATTTAGATTTTGACAGACTAAATCTTGTAAAAAATCAATTTTTTGAGTTTACGCTTTAATAACAGGACAGATCAAGCAGGCCAACGCTAAATGCACGTTACCATAACTTTCTTCTGCCCATATGATTTTATTTTGGTAATGAATACATAAATACATAAAAACGTTATTTTTATTGTCATTTTATTATCTTAAGAACGTAATATACTATATAGACGAAAATATTCGCTATAATATTTCAATAATATCATTTGTTATTGACAAATAGCATAATGCTATTACAATTTGTCGTTCTTAGATATTTTCTAAAAACATAACCAAATTAAAACTTTGGATATTCTTTTTATCTAACAGAACTAAAAGAACTGAATATACTGTATTACTTTAGTTCTATCAAATTGATTTATTATACTTAATTTATCCTTTATTTCATAATAAAATTATATTATGTGTGTGCGTGTGTTTTGAGCAAATGTATGAAATATCAACAAAATTCTTAACTGATGTACTCATCTGTTCTTGACTTGGTCAATTCTTGTTAGTCTTTAACAAAACCCATTCAAATTTAGGAGGAAACAAATCTCTTTTGCAATCATAATAAACAAACCTCAAGAGCAAACAGAGTTCCTCATGTTGGTATCAATTTTACTCAACACAAACAATTATGTATTGTGCTTTCACGAGGTGCTTTGAAGAAAACGATTATTTTTTTTAGTTAAATCAAAGATTGTGAAACACAGATAAAATATGTAAAAAAATATTGTTTATGATCAAACACGCAATCAATAAATATTCTCTAACTTACTTATGTTAATATGTCTTTAACCTTTTTTTGTTACTTGATTGTTATTTATTTTAGTTTTGTAAAATGATTTTTTGATTAATGTTTATATGAATTTTTACAATAATTTTAAATTTACATATAATCTTTAAATACAATTATGTTTTTACAACGCATTATGTAACCTTTGTACGTCTGATTTTCATGAGAAATATTAGGAAATTCAAATAAGCATACGTATATATTGTTTTACTTTAATCAATACATTGATTCAATGACAATATTGATCATCACATGGAATGACAGAAATAAAAATACAACGAATTTATAATCATTTGTTACATAACACGTGCAACGTAGTTGAGAAACATTTATTAAGTATAATAAAAGAACAAAGCAAGGAAGAAATTATTTAGACAATTGTATACACATATTTTTTTACTAATCCTAAAATGCCTCTTAAAAGTACATTTGTTATGTTCTCATTCGTTGTTACTATTATTTTCACCAACAATAAACTACGACCATTTGACCCACAAAACAACCATAAACTTAAACAATACCATTTTTTCAAGTAAAACAATATAATATTTTTAACAACAGAAATAAACCACTTTTTTAGTAAAGTATTTATTGTTATGGTGGACACAAATAATATACAATGGCATAAATATAGTTATACAAAATTTATAAACAAAAAATTAAATTTTCAATATAAACGAAGAAATGAACATCAAAGTATAAAAATAAAATATAAAATAGATAATTTAATTATAAGGATATCACCTTTTCTTTTAATTTTGAGAACACATTTCTACTGTACACTCTTTTTTTTTTCTTGACAACATACATGATGTTGTACAACTTGGTAGAATAAAAATATGTGAACAAATAAAAATAATAAGAATATAACATTGTATTGAAACAAATAATATGTTGTTAAATAAATTTCTTTTTAGTCCATATAAATACAACATGATTATAAATAATAATCATAGTTAAAAATATAATAGATTCAATCGCACGTGAATTGCAGATGTGCATTGACTAGTATGTATACATGTACGTTTTTATATTTAGATACAATATTCTAAATGAAAGAAATCATACAGGACATATATTAACAAAACTGCGATTTTACTAACTAAAAAAATAGAACATTTGTTGCATGTTTACTACAGTTCTAAAGAAACCTATTTAACATTTCGGAAAGGGAGATATATGAACTTATTATAGAAATTTTTTATAGCAAATGTGAAGCGAAAATGTTTCATAAACAGCTTTTAACCATATTATATTATCTAATATAATTGTGCAGGAAAATTTTAGGATTTATTCCGAAGAAGTGACTAAGCCGTGAGTGGAGCAAATTTTCAAACGGTTTGAGTAGAAATATACGTTTTTTTATGTTGGATAATATTGTTTGTCTTCACTTTATTTCTCTAATATTTAAGGATATTTTAATATTTTTAACTTTCTTGTTTATGCATATAAATACCCCATGTACTTCTCTCTTTCATTAACCTATTTTAGAATAACTCTTTTAATTTTTCAAGTTGGCATCAAAACCTAAAAAACCCTCATCCTAGTCTCTCACCTATCTCTACCACAGCCACCAGATAGTTCCGATCACCACCAAACAGCACCGTCGCCTCCACCCACCACCAACCGCCGACCGCCGCCACCTCCAGCAGTCAGAGCTCATTTTTCACTCTTTCCAGCTTCAATATTTTGAAGTGGTTGGGGTTTCCTAGGCTGTGTGCTGACCATACCTAGGAATTTTCGTGATTTTGTCGGCAATTGTGTTGCTTTCTTGGATTCGTGACGTCCGAATCTTTAGATGCTGCTGTTACTGTTGTTGCTAGCCAGATTTGGCTTATCCCATGTCCGATGGAAGAGTTACTAGCGTCCTTTTGAGATTGGTCTTGATCGTTGAGGTTATTTCTTGGTGGACGAGGTAAGAGTCCTAGGTTTCAAGGACGTAATCCTCGCCCTAAAAAAGCAAAGGAAGTCCAATGGGATATTGATAACGGTTTGATATTGGGATGGATGTTTGAATTTATGGAGTCGATCTTTAATATGTTTATGTATCATGAGATGATTGCTGATTTGTGGTTTGATTTGATTGTTATGTATGCCCAATCGAGGAATGAGGCCTAATATTTTGAGTTGTATCAAGAAGTTGCTAGTGTCAAATAAGGAGAGACTTGGATTGAATGTCGCTCAATATTTTGGATATTTACGTGTACAGTGGGATGCGATGGTTCAATATGAATCAGTCAGTGAATTTAGGACAATGGCTGATGTAGTAGTAAATAGGCTAGATCGTCAACACTCGTATGCATTTCTGATGGGGCTCAGCCTGAATTGAGGCACTTCGTAAAAATGTGCCATCCTTACTTGAGACATTTTCCATGGTTGATGGAGATGAGCGTCGACGTCTTATCTCGGTCCCGACTCCCATCTCTGCCGCTGTGAGTAATAATGATCAGATGGTCTTTACTGCTCGTGATTTCTCTGGTTCTCGTCCTCCACCTGGGAGGAAATTTTACCATCATTGTTGGAACAACGGTCATATCAATGATACTTGTTTGAAGCTTCATCCGGAGTCAATTAGCCCCGCCTGGTTGATGCAATCGCCAAATTCCTCCATGGCAAAAAAGCAAGGCTCGAGAGACCTATCTTTTCAAGGCCGACCACTACATAAGCCACTGGCGGAGAAAGCTCGAAGAGCTCCCCTTCATTCGTTGCTAAGCCAAGGTCCAAGGTCTCCGAGTCAGCCCGCGCTTTTTCGAAGAATCCTGCACCCATGGGCATACGGCCTGGCAGGCCTTCCCTTTCCGCTGGAGCTTCATGGGCGTTGCCCCGTTCTGAGCTTTGTGGAACGGACCAATCTTCCCTACCGCCCCCTTAATCTCTCTCTATAAAAAAAGCCTGCGGGAAGCGCAAAGAGCTAAGCAAATACGCTCCTCCCAGGTCTTGCTATAAACCCTACCAACGTGTGAATGTTTTATTTATGAATTATTTACTATAGTCACATCCTCATAAAGAGTTCTATTCGATAGGCTAATTTCAGTCTTTCAGTAGTTAAAGACGATTTTAGTATTCAATCTATCCCCTTCGTTTTGGAGTTCAGGACGGATTTTCTATGGTCTCTTTTCATTGTTACTGTACCCGCTATGAAAATGAAGTCTGCCTGTCTAGGACTAGATCTTGGTACCAGTCCATAACGATCAAAGTAGAATCGTGGCGCACAGGGGCATTAGATCAGAGGAATGGTAGCTCAGCGCTAAGCTCCGTGAGCATGAATTGTATTTGAAGCAGGAAAAATCTTCGCTTAGACAGAGATGCAGTTTTTGGGACATCGTTTTGGGGGTTGGCAGAAAGAAAAGTCAAGGCTATTCTTGAGTGGCCTACGCCCACTACCCAACGTGGCAGAAACAGATATTTTACGAAAGTAGGAGAAAAGGGGCAAGCTTCCTCAATGTGTGGAGAACCAAGAACCCAGAGGTAAAGGACTATGCTACGTGGCCCTTACAATTGACAGTGAAGGCAAAGGTGCCAAGTCAATTGGAAGGAGAAAGAATGGGTGGTATGCTCAGTTTCAGAAGAAGATTAATATACCCACTAGATCGACAACGGTAGCTAGTACTTTTGTTGTCCCCGTTAGTTCAGCCGAGTCATCTGTCATCTCTCAAGTAGTAGTTTTACAGGCTCATGTGTCACGTCTTATGTCTCAACAGACTCATACTATTACTATTGTTCCTGCCTCTGATCTTACTGCCTCCACTGCCTCAGGTACTCCCACTGCTCTTTATATTCGTATCGAGTTCTACATGGATCTTGGATTCTGGGGCAAATGATCATATGACTAGTGAATTATTAGTTTTTTCTACGCCATTGAAACCTGTTAAAGGTTCGACACAGTTGGATGATGGTTCTCGGACTATTGTGATCGGTAGAGGGACTGTACAACTGTCTCATGGAATTATTCTTACCTCTGTTTTGATCTGCCAAAATTTGCTATGAACCTTTTATATGTTAGTCGCATAGCCAAAGAGCTAGATTGTCCTGTCATTTTTTGGCTCACCGCTATTTTTGCAGGACCGTCGTTCAAAGAAGATTTTTGGCAGGGGGTATGGGCGAGATGGATTATACTACTTTGACGATCCACCTCCCCTTCAACCACCAGATCTTATTATTCGTGCTGCCTCTTCTGTTATTTTTTATTTTCCTGTTTCCTATTTCCTTTTCTTTTAGAGACTTACATTTATGGCATGCTCGTTTGGGACATGTCAATTTTCAATACCTTTTCTTTTCTTTTTGATTTTCCTGTTTCCTTTTCTTTTAGAGATTTATATTTATGGCACGCTCGTTTGGGACATGTCAATTTTTAACATATTTGTTCGTTATTTCCTTCGTTGATTAATGCATGTAAACATTTTCAGTTTAAATGTGAAATTTGTGAGCTTTCGAAACATTGTCATAAGCCTTATATTTCTCGCATGAATCGATCTGCTGTTATGTTTGATTTAATTCACTCACATGTTTGGGATCTCTCTCCTATTACTACTATTTCTGGACATCAATATTATGTCACATTTATTGATGACTTTTCTAGATGTACATGAGTTTATGTACTTAAGAAAAAATCTCACGTCTCACATGTTCTTAAGCAATTTCTTACTATGATTAAAACCCAATATCAAACTGTTATTCGATCAGTTCGTTCTGATAATGGGGGGGTATATTTCCAGTGATATTGTCTCTCATCTTTCTAGTCTTGGGATTCTTTAGCAGCTTACATGTTCATATACCCCTAAACAAAATGGGGTAGCTGGGCGCAAAAATTGCCACCTTATGGGCATTTCTCGATGCCTTCTGAAAGGAATGTCAATTCCTCAAATTTTTTGGGACATGTTTGTTCGCACTGCAACATATTTGATTAATAGAATTCCCAGTCGAATCTTGAGAGGGCAAGCTCCTCTAGGTATTCTTCATCCCGAAAACCACATTTTCCCTATTATTCCTCGTGTCTTTGGTTGCGTTTGCTTTGTTCAAAACAAGAGTCCTACTTGAACAAAGTTAGACGACAGGTCTATCCATTGTGCATTTATGGGCTAACCCATTTCGGTCCAAAGGGCATTGATGTTACGATCCCTCATCTAGATGGTTTATTTCCTCTTTGGATGTTACTTTTTGGGAGAATACCCCATGCTTTTCTGGTTCCATTGATATTAGGATTTGATTCTCATCTGTTAAGGATCTTCCTCATCTTATCCCTATTATTGACCCACTTAATATTGATGCTCCCGTTGTTTCTCCCACTTCTTTGCCACATATTGCAGGTCCTCCTACGAGGGTGTATAGTCATCGCTCTCATCTTCCTATGCTGGACTTCTCTACAAACGAAGGCACTGATCCTCCTCCCTCTCGACGGCTTTCGGAACCGTCACCCCCTAATCACCTCACTTTATCATGTTCTATTGACCACCATATTGAGAATCATATTTCATATAGTGCTATGTCCAGTTCCTTCCAAGGGTTCATCAGTCACCTTGATTCTACAGTGATTCCACGATCAGTTGGGGAAGCAACACGAGACCCACGATGGACGGCCGCCATGCAAGATGAGATGAAAGCCTTGCAAGACAATCATACTTGGGACTTGGTTGTTTTTCCTTAGGGGGGAAATGGCTGGATTTCAGTGGGTATTCAATTTGAAATATAATGCATATGGAACTGTTAATCGGTACAAGGCACGTCTAGTCGCCAATGGTATTACTCAGATTCTTGACATGGATTTCAATACAACTTTTGCTCCTATTGGAAATCTTACAACTGTTCGTCTTATTATCTCTTTGGCTGCTTCTCACTCTTAGCCTTTGCATCAGGATGGATATCAAGAATGCCTTATTGAATGGTGATTTGTATGTTTTCGAGTTGAGGAGGAGTATTCAGAGAAAATTTATCCTCTGCGAAAATCCTTGTATGGGTTGAACAGTCTCTGCGGGCTTGGTTTGCTCAGTTTAGTGCAGTTGTGCTTGAGTTGGAGTTTCATAGATGTCACTATGACCATACCTATTTCATCAGACGAAATTCATTAGGGCAATATGTCATCCTCTCTATGTATGTGGATGATATCATCTTGACTGATAATGACTATATCGACATTACTAAGGTCAAGAAAGATCTTAGTTCAACTTTTGAAATCAAGGACCTGGGGGGCCTCAAGTATTTTTTGGATATTGGGGTTGGTCGTTCCAAGGCAAGTATCTCTCTCTCCCAGCGGAAGTATCTTCTTGAAGTTCTTGGTGATACTACGATGTTGGGATATAGACCTGCATATGCACCTATGAATCCGAATGTCAAACTTTTAGCTGAATCATGTGAACTCTTAATGGATCCGAGTATGTATTAAAGATTGGTTAGGAGATTTATTTATTTGACCAACACACGTTCCGATCTGACTTTTTTTTGTTAGCCTTGTGAGCCGGTTTATGCATGCTCCTCGTACATCACATTTAGATGTAGTTTACCACATATTGAGGTACTTAAAGTCTTTTCCGAGCCTTGATTTTTTTATTCCTCCAAAAATACACCTGAGTGTCTTGCTTAACTGATGTTGACTATACTGGGTCAAAGAAAAATATGAGATACACATATGGTATTTGTACTTTTTATGGTAATCATCTTCTTTCCTGAAAAAACAAGAAGCCCTCTGCTGAGGCCGAATACAGGGTAATGGCTCAAGAACATGTAAGGTTCTTTGGCTCCATTCTATTCTAGGGGAACTCGGTTTCTTGCCCTGTTTACCTTCCACATTATACTGTGACAATAAGTCTGCCTTAATGTTAGCATCAGATTCTATTCTTCATGAAAGAACCAAACATATCGATGTTTATATTCACTTTATTTAAGAGAAAGTTCGATCAAGAGCTATCTCTTACACATTGTACTTTCATCTGAGCAAACTGTTGATGCCCTTACAAAGCCCGTCAATCCTGCTTTTCTACAGTCAACTCTTCACAAGCAGGGCATGATGGATATCAATACGCCAGCTTGAGGGAGAGTGTTAGATAATATTATTTATTTTTACTTTACTTCTCTAGTATTTAAGGACATTTTAGTATTTTTAGCTTTCTTATTTATGTGTATAAATACTCTATGTACTCTCTCTTTCATTAATCTATTTTAGAATAACTCTTTTAGTTTTTCAAGTTTTTAAAGACAAGCCTTTGAACTTATTATATGAGACTGGTAGTGTTTAGTGTCAAAAAATAACCAGTTGAGTCAGAGGCAGCGAGGGGAAACGCTCAACAAAAAGTTTGAGCTAAAGCAGATTCATGAGTATTAGTTTTAGTTGTCAAAAAGAATTGTTCCTGACTATAACTGTGGCCCGATCATGTTGCCCTGTAATAGCAGAACTCTGTTGCTAAGATAGACAATTTGACATGCCATGTCACACCATAAATGAGAAAACTCCTCATAGGTCAAGAAGAAGAATTTTTTATGCTTAGTATCCTACCAGTCGCTATAAATTCAGCTTATCTGAATCGAATCTGCACCTACCATTCATTTCTACATAAATTGGACAGAAGGTATATGCTACGTATAATCAAAGAGACTAGAAACAAAATAAAAACGGTTATCATTTTTGTAGTACCATTTAACAGTTCAGACTATATGTTGCTAAAAAGCTATTAAAACGTTGAAGTCGCATTCTTTTCCCTGCCAGGTGAATGCACTCTATCATCACCTGCAATATAATTGTATAAAAGTGGAAAAGAAACGAAAATTTACGATGGGATCACATACTTGCTATCTTTGTTAGTGTGGCACGGCTTATTTCGACCCATTGGGATCCCTTGCAGATTGAATCTCCTCCGGCACAGATGCCTTGCGCATAACATTCCCCAGCTGAATTCCCATAGTAGATCCATCAGTTTTAGTTCCTTGACTAGAGCCATCAGCGGCTGCTTTTAGCCCCTTCTTTTCCTTTACTTTCTTTGCCCAACCAACAAGCCCCACTTGGACATGTTCATCGAATATTGATTTCTTGAATGAAGTTCCCATCTTCATGTCATTATGAGAAAGAAAAATATAAGTAAGACGATGAAAGAGAATTTAATTTTAGCACCACTCAATTCACCTGTGTGACAATGGCATAAAGGGGAAGGGTGCTGTAACTGCAAAGCACCTGAATAAAAACCCTGAACCCAAAAATAAAAGTGAAAATTATTTAAGAAAAAGGGAATCACAAGTAGCCTCTAGAAAATGAGGGCCTTCAGACCAAATATACGAGAAGCAAGAAACTACAACACAATGTGTCAGGCTATTAAACTTACCCAATAATAAGCCTTGGAACAATATAACGAACTTGTCCCATGATGCAAGAATCGAAGCTATATTGAACCTGAAGACAATAAGAGATCATCAGACTATGTTAACATCTGTTACTGATCTCCTGTTTGGTATTAAAAAATGTAAGAATAGCGGAAATAATTTTCTTACCCATATCCAGAAGAAAAATCCAATCTCGAAAGCATTTTGGAAAAGTATAAAATGGATCAGGAAGAGGACGATGCGGGGCCGATGGAACCAAAAGTGATCATCAGATGGTTGTACTACTAATTCCCCTTCAATGGCTATATGTCTTTCAGCAACCTCATGAGCCAACTGAGTAATCACATGTTCCAGCTTAGTCCCCACAGCAAGTAGAAGCTGAAAAACAACAGTAGATGAAGAAGTAAGTATGGAGAAGATAAGATAATAAGTATAAACGTACAAAAAGGTGAAATGAAGCAAGCATGTTTTGAACAAGCAGGCATGTTTTGAACAAGCAAGCATTGACCTTTTACTAGTTTGCATGAAAATCATGCCTTAAAATCACAACTTCAATTGATTCTTCATGAGATATTTCCCTCCATGACAAATTCACTGTTAGGTGGTTTCCATTCATAGTAACTAAATTGGGGAAGAAAAATGAAAATCAGTTACCAAGTTTGATCAGGAACTGGGTTTTATTACTTTCATTATACTCTAATATTTCTAAAAAAACAAAAATTCTTTTCAAATATAACTTTCACACAAGAATTTTGATCTTAATTTGAAATACTAAATACTCATCAATCCAATATTCTTTCAATAAATTGTGCACTTTAATTTGGCGAAGGAAGGAGAGTTCATGTCTGGAATACGTTATTGCCTTTCCAAAGTACCCAAATTGGTAAAACACAGGGAGGATTGATTTGATGCCTTTCAATTTGGTTCCAATTGAAAGCTCATTCTGTCCCATGGTTGATTCGTTTCAACTATCACCTCAATCATTATATTATTCCTTTATTTATATCCACCAGAGCATAGTCGTCTTAGTTAATCAGTGACTCAACAGAATCATATTTCATGTAAAATAAGAAGTAAATAAGTACATGTAGAGGCATCATAATCAGAGACTACTCACAACAAAAGGGATGAATGCGATCCAGAAGTATGTATGCCAACCTGCATTGGTAAACAGGATAGATAAATTTGAAGCCATGACTTCCACATAGAAGGCCAACACAAGGGAACATCTTATAATACAAGCAAGCATGGAAAACAACCAAATCCCACACTTGTAGCTTTCAACTGAGCTGAAAGGCGGATTTATAACCTAGCATGCATAGGTGAAACGACAAATATTATAAAGATCAGACCATATGTTTATCCAGGAATGTAAAAGGAGAAGACAAGCAAAAGATGATTGAACTTGTAAATTCAAAAAACTAGGACGTGACTTAGTTGAGCTATCAACATTTCAATGATAAAATGTTCTACTCAATGATAAGATTTATATTTACTACGCTCTAAATAAAAGCTTCTTCGCAGAACCTGAATCACTTTTCCAGGAAATATTCCTCACCGAACCCTCGTGGATGGATAGAAGAAAAAAATCATAATGTTAAATGTTTCTACATGATACAGAGGAACAGACATTAAATTGGGTTAGTGATCGTATTTCAGCCATTAGTTGATAATACTCTGCCTGAATATTGTTTAGAATGAAAGAGGACTTTAAATCTTCAATTGTTTCTTCCATCAACTAACTAAAACTATTTCCGCTTTTAAGCACCTTTTTTGTAGTTATTGGTCTTAGAAGATTAGCAGAGAGATGAAACCAAAATTTTAGCACAAAACTGTGAATGTATGAGATCGACATTAAATCAATATTGCACAGTTTCTTATTATTAAACACGAAGAAAACAGTCACTGATAATAAAGGGGGATGTAACCAACTACAGCCACGACATGGGTTACAGAAAGATTGTTCTGTGGTAGTAAATAATGATCAAAACCAGATTGTGAGAGCATACACTCAGAATATTGATTGTGAGAAGACTAAGGAAGACTGATTAATTGTCTTGAATCAGTTTAATGAGCCATATTTAGTCAAATTAAAACAAAGATGATTTTCAGACTCAATTTTCACTGCGCATCTTGTCTTGAAAACAAAACCCTTTGAACTGAATTATAAAATTAGTTCCAAGCCCAGATAAACAAAAAGCAGATAGAGTAAGCATAGTAATATTGCTGTCAAATTATCAGATAAGTGGATAATGAAGCGGTAATATGCTAACACATTTTTATTTGATAAGATGCTAAATATGCTGCTATGATTAGCCATCACTTATATTCAGCATCATTATTAAGAGTCATGAAATCAACCACTTAATTGACAAGTGGCGTACCATTTATATTAAGCAGCAAGAATACGACCACGAATATCCATAGATACCAACTGAGACAAGAAAATTCATTAGCAAATGAAGGAGATTCACCAAGCGGTAAGCGCATTAAAAAGAAAAACATAATAGAGCTTCAAACTTAACTATAATCACACAGATGATTATACAAAGCAATACATCTAAAATTTCAAACCTCAGAATCCCAAGGTATTACTCACCTTATGCCAACGACTTTCTTAAAATCATCTTCAAGGGCACGTATCATGTATTTGTGGAAATTAAACTTTGGGTTCCCCCTGCAATGGGTCTAAAGTGATATCAATATATAATCAAATTGTGATCTAGAGGCAGCATTATTGAAGATTCAAATTAGATATGAACGAAACATGTAAAATTCTTTACCATGATGAAACCGAGACGTAAGGTTGCATAGTCTGATTTAGTCACGGAAGCATGAAATTGCTTGAGAAAGGAGTGCTATGAGAAGACCAGACAAAACAAGAGTCAAAATAACACTCAATTGCACTGAACTGGTAATAACTGTAATAATCCAAGATGCATTAATTCACACATGAAAAATGACATATCAAATGTTTTCAGTTGTCAGAGACTGTTCCTTCATTATTTGGCCAAGGACAAATGCAACACACAAAGACAATGTACTGAGAATTATACTTTTTTTATAATAACTGCACTGAGAAATTATATCAATGCCTTTTTTAGCAACAATAGAGCTAAATCGTTATCTATTCCACCTTTCTTCTGTGAGAATCTACTGCCTGTCTCACAAGAAAGGACACAGTTCTCCTAAGCTAAGTGAAATGGACCCGAAAAAAGAAACATTAAATTGGAAAAAAAGGAACATTATTTTATGACTGAAGCAATTGGAGAACCAACATTAGATCAGATATGCTGTCACAGAATTCTTATTTTCAGTCATTGGAATGTTTTTCGCAAGACAATATCAAATTTATATGAGCTTATCGACCTCCATGGATGACCAATTAGTCTACAAGTTGAATTAGGTATCTAAAAAAAACTTAGCAAACGTACGAGTTTCAAATTCCTCAATCACTTGGCATAGGCTAACATGAGGGAAATCTTTAATTTGTTTTGGCAGGAAATAATTGGAAGATAAAAAAACGATTTACAATCTTTCAGTTGATTATAACAATATATTTTCAGTAGGGGAGTTAAGAAACAGTTCATATAGGACAAATGACTCAATATGACCATGCAGTAAAGAAACTTTGGATTCAATATTGTGGAGAAAGGTATGATATATAACCTTTAGGAACCTAGCAGGAGATGAAAATACCAAAAGTGACAGTACACCACTTGATGGAAAAGAGTGAGAGAAATTATTTACATCAGTTTGTTTTTCTTTTTGGACTATGACTGCTTGAATTATGCTACCTAGGTCAGGGTTTCTAGAGTTTGTTACTGAGATACATATAGTTGTGACCATAAACATGACGGTAACTCACCAACCATCCAAGAAGAGCTGAATTTTGTCCAATACCCAGAAAGTGCTCCTTGATAAAAGTATGTTGATGCACTTGCGTTACTTTCGACTTCAAAACTGCAACACGATAATTGCATACAGTGTGAAAAGCTGATAAAAAAATCGACGTGCTCTTATGAAAAGCTCCCCTCATATAGCATTAAGAGAGGAAAGAGAACTAGTCAGTCTGGCAAGAACCACAACTTAAATGTAAAAGTTAACATTGTCTTTTAAAAAAGAAACTATGAAACTTGACTTCAAAATTCAAAATACAGTTCTTATTAAATTACTTAAGCAGTTCTAAATCATTTAAATCATTTAAATCAATAGTATCTGTAAGGCGTGGCAAATGCATCCACTAGGAAATCATCCAAATATATGTAAAGATTGTAATTGATAATAGTAACTCATACCTTGCTGTGTATCATAGTTCTCTTTTGCAATAGAATCCTCCCAGTTCTTCCACTGACGAATCTATCTCATAACAAAAGTTGATAAACATAAGTATACAGGTCAATAACAAGTTGAAGAATATACAACTTGGTCACCTTGATTCCTCCAAATAAAACAGTGAGAACACAAAAGGTCACATGGACAAGGGCCAGGATGAAGATAAAGATATGCAGATGGTGCAACCCTTCCACTGATAACAATGGCACCTTATTCTGGAAGAAAATATGATATGGGTTAAGCACTGTATTTTTATCTACAAAAAAAAAAACAATATCTCCCTTTCACACTCGCGCGCGTACACGCACACACAAAGGTACTTCTCCTTTGGTTTTTTTTCTCTTTTCGCTTAAGGAGTAGATCTACTGCACCAATTAAGATTATAACATCTTAGCACGAGTTATGAAGCACATTCAAATGTACATTATGAAATGTTATGACCAAAGGTTCCAAGCTATTTAAAAGCATTTGAGAAACAACAAAGGATGACAGGTGAATTCCGGTATTGGTCCCTAAAAGCAACTCCCAGTTTCATTTGCAGCATAAATTACAGTTGAATTAGATGAAGTAATTCAGAGTTTGAAGATTTAGAAAATGACTAATCAACATGTACCGTCACTATTTATAGAGAGAAGATAAATTGAGTTATACATATTTCTGAAATTCTTTGTAACTTATTCCCATTTGTCATAACCATATTAGATTAGATTCGTGTAGTATAGATTGGCTAAAGGGATTTGTGTAATCTAGAAGGTGAGCAAAATATTCAAAGTAATTACTGCTTTCAAACATTCAATTATTTTCTCAATGATCGCAATCCCAGAGCAAGATCCTGTAAGAACTTTAGGCCAAACAATTCTCTTCAAGTAGCATCTAAGTCCCACAAAATTTAACAAGCTTACCACACTATACTGGAATCAGTGAATCATCCTCAACCAAATAATATACTATTCTTTCAAAAGTAAACCCATTCTAACATAAAAGAGTATCTTTATATGTATATAACAGAGTATTTGACAAAAAGAGCTTCATCGTCTAACGTCTATTTCTGTTGTCATTTTTCCACATTAATGAGTATATACATAAATAACTATAATCAGATTAAGAATACCAGAAGTGCTAATGAGGGGTGGTTTGTTTATCACCTTGCGGGCGCAGTAACTAATCTGTGAAGACGAATCTGTAGACAGAAGACGCCTGGTGGTACCAGAAACGCTTGAAACAAAGAAACTCCGGAAATGTTTAGTCGCTGATGGAGTAGAAGAATTCGAAGATGACTCATGTCCTTCATTAGTTTTCAATTCACAAGGAAGCAAATGACGGGTCAAATCCTCAGGGACGCAGATTTTAGCGATAGTGCTCTGAAATACGGTGAGAAGAAGGGATATGAACCCCAACAGCATCAATTCTGTCACACCGAAAAACCAAAACCCAAAATTAACAACTATCCAGTTCCAATCTAACACTAGTTTCCGTAAATTTGCACACAACAGAGAAAAACACGATAAATAAACAGAACCCATGTCTAAACCAAACCATAACAAATTCGAACCAAACCGAAAAGCACAAAAGCAGTAGCAGACAAACCTTCCTTAACCTTCTGTAAGGCCTCGAAAAGAGGTTTCTGATTCTTCTTCTTGAGATACTGGCCAGCGTAATGAAGGAGACGCTCCATAGCAAGAGAAATGGCGACGATGACAGTGCAAACTGCAGCCACCACCCATGTCGGAGTGTACTCCAACGATGTACCTTCTTCTTCCCCTCCACTCATCCTCTTTACTCTTACAAATCAAGTTAAAAAAAAAAAAGCAAATTGCAGACAACTCCTCCCTAAATCTCTCTTTCTTGCTTGTGCACCATATCTTAAATTGCAGGCCTTCCTCTCACTTCCTCACAGTCAATTCACTTGGAGCTTATGGGTTCAAGTGGCTCTTTCCCACTTCTTCTCTTACTTTCCTTCACTGTTTTTTATGGTCAAATTGTTTCATCTCCTTTTTGGAACATAATTATAATTATTATCAAGGAATTCGTAGATTCTTACGTTACTGAAAAAGGTTAAATCACTGTTAATCTAAGATTACAACTCTTGGAAGTGCACAAAGTTTTAATTCACTAATAATGCTTTCAATTATCAGTCATTAATTTATAATCCCAAGTTTTATGATTGATTAATAATATTTTCTTAATTTATTTTAGTTAATGACAACCATTATTAAGAGTTACAATCGTTAACTAGTTATCCTCTACTTTTTTAGTTAGTGACAGAACTATTTTTTTTATGTTTACGTAATCTTAAAAACTTATTCTAAAAAAAAAAGATTGCACATGTTCAGTAAGATGTCTTTGTTGCATCCGGTGCCTACATGGAAATGTTTGTCAATTATCATCTGATATAATATAATATAATCAGTGATGCCACCGTATATATTAAGGGTTCATTGTCCTTTTGTGTTTACCATATGATACATATAATAAATTTAAGAAAAAACTACTCATAAATTTAAGGGAGAATTGCAAAAATAACCCTTTTCTAGTTCAAGTTACAAAAATGTGCATAAATTTTTTTATTATAAAAATGACCAAAATATTGTAAATAATTTATTTACCGCTGTGTACTGTTAATAAATACATTATTTATCACGGGTTCTATTTCGATCATTTTTATAAATAAAAACATTTTCTTCTGTTTTCTTCAAAACAAAAACAGTTTAAATTTCTTCACAGATACTAAAAAATAAAAAAAAAATCAAGGCAAAAAAAAAGTTAGTTTAACGGAACTTTGTATTTTGGTAGAATTAATAGAGAATAATGTGTCACGAGGCGAACAAGATTAATGTAAGCAATTGAAAAGGTGCACCTAGCGATTGACACATAGATGACCTTTTTTGTTCTTTTCTTGAGAAAGACAGAGCACTAGCCAAAAGATTAGGGCATCCAAGTACTTATCTGTCTATATATCTCTTCCCATATTCTTTTCTTGAATAATATTTCTAATTATGACAGGTGATCATATTGAGACCTTAGATCTGAGTGAGACAAGTGTCACCTAATTCAACTTAATCCCATTTTGTTAGCAAAATCCTTTACAAAATATTTGTAGTTAGCTCTAGGTCTTATTACAGATAGTTCGGCATGACCACAACAACCATTATTCTATTTTGGATTTCTATGTGTCTGATTTCTAACAGAATTGTTGGATCAGGTTTAAAGAATTTAAGAAAAAATCAATGAACTAGGAACGGTTTGAAGGTAAAAAATAAAAAAAATGTTCACATAAATAAATTTAGTCATATTAAATATTAAAATCGTACAAATGATTATGCGTATTAAGTTAAACGTATTCAATAGAGGTAGAAACAATTTTATACCTTTATTCTATCAGAGAAATTCTGATTTGATGGAATCCTATTAGTCGTCTCGCATTCTTCGTTCTTCGTAGAACCGGAATCAATCTCCACACCAACAACCACTTGTAGGATTTAGAAGTATTTCTCAATCGGATGTTGATCGGGAATTGAGTGTGAACTCTCAAAACAATTGGAAAAGAAAAATCAATTTTTTTCTTCTCCTCTATGGATTTCAGCGACAAGTAGGAGGAGAGAGAGAAACTCTTTTTTGCTCTTTGTAATCACACACTGTGTTAGGGTTGGGGATGCAACGCTATTGTCATCCCTTATATAATAATTATGGAATTTGTACATATACTTGTATATGTTAAATTTCTGAAAATTTACCCCCTTATATTTACTATTACCGAAAATTATACATTTCCCTAGAGTCAATGCAGTGTCCAAATTTATCAATCTAAATTGATAAATTAAATTGATCAACATCAAATATCTTTTATTTTCTAATTATCTAATAATTAGAAAATAACAAATTAATTAATTTGAACATCAATTACTTACTCTTCACTAATTAAGTGACACACGCACCGCGTATGGGTTCGGAAAATATACCTTGGTCTAAAACACATTTTTTGTCCAACTGGCGTTGTTTTTCATTCATGTTCTTATGAGCTACTCTTAACACCGAATGGACCCACATGGATAAAGAGCACTCAAATACTCGGTGAATTTATCTCCATAAATCTCTAACCTAATTAATTTTGACATCGTACGACTCTACTATAGGTCCGATGCCGAATCAACTCTCATTCATGCGCGCTACAATTTTCGTTGGTGCAAATAAACACTTTTATTTCACGGTCCACAGGATATTTTAACATATTACCCTTCGTGAATGTCGGTAACATAGCGGGAGATAAAGTTACCGTTTTACGCATCTAGTTATTATTTCTTTAACTCATTTATTGAATGTGGATAAGAAAGATATAATAATGAATTGTCTCGTACAGTTCAGCATATCTTATTCAATGATTCATTTCATTGAATACTTAGCCAAGTTAGTTTATTCACATACCCATCAATAAAGTATAATGTGATATTGTTGCATTTACAATCTTGCCACGAATTTTCGTATCTGTGAATCACGCAACTCCAATATAGTTGAATCACGATCCGAACTGCCTAGGTATTGTCCGGCAATTCAAACTCACTCCTTTGACATATCAAAGATTATAACTAACTAATTCAAGTTTCGTATCCACCTCAGGATTAATGTAATTATGAAAACACTCTTATAGGTGTAACAATTAGATTCAGAGCTAGATAAATAGTTTTGCTCTAAACTAATTGGTTACGGGTCTATTCAACATGTTCCATAACATGTCTAGGTCAACCATTAGAATCTTCACTCTCATGTCCCAAGACCGACATCTTTTGATTCAACCTAACCGTTGTAATCAGACTCGATTGTCAAGTCGATCCTAAGACTACGTATAACATTCTGAACTATTTCAGAAGAGTTTGTCTGGAAGACCCTTCAATCTTTACGCTTCTTACGTTGACAATTATTCCAAGACTTGAGTAAATAATAAACACACTTTAATTAATAGAAAAACTTTCATTCATTAAATTCAGTAATATAAAATGTCTGAGAAATAACTAAATACTCATAAATAATTATTACTCCCTACTTTGTGGGCATTCTTCTAGCAATCTCCCACTTGGACTGAAGTAGGCGTGTACAATCTCGTATCCACATGCCATCCAGATGACCATCAAAGACTTTACTGCTTAAAACCTTCGTGAATGGATCTGTTAGGTTGCTAACCATCGATGTGTTACTCATATGAATTTAAGCATGGCCACCGACGAGAAGGTATCCTCATAGTCAATAACTTCCTTTTGGGTATAGCCATTGGCTACTAGCCTAGCTTTGAATGTTTTCACGTTCCCATTCGAACCTCTCTTTTTCTTATAAATCCATTTACACCCTACAAGTTTTACTCCTTCAGGAGGATCTACAAGTTTCCAAACTATGTTTGAGTACATCAAATATATCTCAATGTTCATGGCTTCTTACCATAGGCTTGCTTCAGGACAAGCCATGACTTGTGAGCGGGAGACAGGTTCATCATGATCCTTATAGGAGACCATTGTTAAGGCATCTCCATAAAGCATGTACCTGTCAGACTGCCTCACAACCCTCCCACTACGTTGAGGCTCCATAGGCTCTGACCCAGCTGTGGTTCTTCCATTATTGAATCAGAAACAATTCCTGATTGGGGAGTCAGTGTCTTCCCACTAAATAATTCCTCTACCACAAGAGTGCTTCTCGACTTCACACTTTTTATGTAGTCATCTTCATGAAAATGTGCATTCATGCTCGTGACTGTTTTCTTGGTGGTTAGACTATAAAGATGTATCCATTTGTTCCCTTGGTATATCCTACAAACATGAATAATTCTGATCAACTAGTCAACTTGACTGTCTTCATTTTCAGAACATGTGCTGAGCATACGCATATTCTAAGGTGGTTTACGGATGACTTTCGTCTATTCCATCTTTCATATGGCGTACCAGGCACCGTCTTTGATGGAACTTAGTTTAGAATGTATGTTATTGTTTCCAAGGCATATCCCTAGAACGAATCTGGGAGGGATGAGTAACTCATCATAGATCTAACCATATCCAACATAGTTCAATTCATTCTCTCTAACTCACCGGGTACTGTAGGCTGAGAAAAAATACATTCTTCCTTAAGAAAGTCTTCGAACTCTCATAGCAAGTACTCTCTCCACCACGATCGCATCATAGTGTTTTGATTTGTTTCTCAAATTGCTTCTCAACCATTGCCTTGTACTCTTTGAACTTTTCAAAAATTTTAGACTTTTGGTGCATTAGATAAACATGTCCAAAACGTGAGTAGTCATCAGTGAAGGGTACAAAGTATTCATAATCTCCTCTTACTTGGATATTCAATGACCCACTTACATCATTATGTACGAGCTCGAGGCATTGAGTGGCTTTTTCACCCTTCGTTGAAAGGGTCTCTTGGTCATTTTGCCTTCTATACTAGATTCACATGTGTGTAGTGATCCTACACTTAAAGTTTACAATGGACCATTCTTTATAAGTCTTTTAATCCTGTCTAGGCTAATGTGGTTAAGACGTAAGAGCCACAAATAGGTTAAATCGGTTGAGTCAGACTTTAACCTTTTACTATCCCTTTGTAAATTATTATTTACTTCAATGTCACATATCATTGGAACTATTGGTCTTACGTAAAATAATTTATTTATCAAACGTGCAGTAGTAATTAAGTAATCATTTTTAAACATATCAATATCTTTATCAATTAAATTCAAATCGAATCCTTGCTCAATTAAACTAACTACTGAAATAAGATTTTTCCTAAAAACTAAGATATAATAAACATCATGTAAAACCATAAAACTATTATCGAATGACAATTTAATAGTTCCAACATATACATCCGATACTAGTGCTCCATTTCCCCAATGGAAGCTGAACTAGCCCTCGTCAAACCTTCTGATTTTTCTGAACCCCTACAGGGAACAACATATATCGTTAGTGACAGCAGAGTCTACAATCCATGAAAAAGTAGAGTCAGCCACATAACAGGTCTCAGTAACAAGTACTATACCTTTATATCTTAACTCCTTAAGATAGTCTGGGTAGTTGCCTTTCCAATGGTCAGCGACTCCACACTAATGACATTTGTCTTTTGACTTGTCCATTTTTGTAGTGCCCTTACCTTTCGCAGCTTTCGAGTTCTGATCCTTAACCTTCTTCAGACCACTCTTGTGTTTCTTTTTTACGCCAGGGGTGAAAGACTTCCTTTCAATAAAGTTTGCCTCTCCAGTCTTCCTCTTACCCTTCAGAAACAGGGTCCCTCAACAGTTTGCAGTTCCTTCATCAGCTCAGGAAGTGAGTACCTTAACTTATTCATTGAATAATTAAGTTTGAAGTTCTCAAAAGTGTCAGACAGAGTCTCAAGGATCATATCAACTTGTGTCTCACCGTCTACCTCAACACCCATGATCTCTATCTCATTTAGATAACTAATGATCGGTAATCATATGTTATCTGATAGGAGTTCTAGGATTTATCATGTAGTTCATGAAGTTTCGCACAGCAGCTTGTTTGGCTTAATGACCCTGATCTCTGAAAATTTCAGTGATGTTCAGCATCATATCCGTGGTAGTTTCCATGTCCTGATGCTGTTATTGCAACACATTGCCAATATAAGCCAAGATGTAACACCTGGCGATCACATCAGAACGCAACTAAGAAGCATAAGTATTTTTTTCCTCTTGAGTAGGCTCAGCAATAGGCTCAATGGAAAAAGTGGTGGTGAGCACGAACTTGTGCTTTTTAACCGTCAGCACGATATCAAGATTACGTTTCCAATCCACGTAATTTTCGCTAGTAAATTTGTTAGTGTTTAAAATAGTTGAGTGTGAGGATAGTGACATGGTTACTATAAAGAATAAATAAAGCAATGTAAATAAATACTCAATCATATAGGGAAGTATGATGCATGATGCAAATACTTAAATATTTAAAAATCTAATAAAAAATATTTCTTCCATGACGTTACGATCGACAATGATAGCTTGTCATCTAAGGATTACGTCAAAGCTACCTCCTATCGCATCGAGACTCCTCTCGTTTGGTTAACGCTTCTCAAGATGTTACTACATCTAGCTTAACAAATCACCAATGGTTTTGATCACCTTAGCCCTATTGACTAGCCCCTATGAGGGATTCCAATGTGCTTCGGTCTAAGTGTTTAACCATACGTCGGCTTTAAAAGTTGCCATGAACTAACAGTCCATCTAGAGATGATCTTGCTTCATCACTTCCTTTACAAGTTTTAACTTCTTAAGCAACTTGATAACTCAAAGCGACACGATTCTCAAGTTTCTCCTATTAAAAAGAGGACCGCTAGAGCGGCTCTAAACCATTTCTCGTGCCACGATCAAGTTTGTGTTAGGGACCTTGGGAACGTTTCAACGTAAACGACCTACCCACTTAGTTCATGAAAAAAAACGGATTTTTCATTGTTTTTTAAAAAATTATAACTCTTTAATAATTTGGGAAAAAACAAGTTTTGAAAATTTTAAACTTTTATAAAATTTAAATCTCAATTTAAAATTTATAACTTTTATAAAATTCACATTGTATTTAAATTATAGCCCATTATAAAATTAAATTACAATTATGCATGTACATGCTACATGACATTTTGATATTGGCATATCCCTATTTCTATATGGTGTGGTATATGATGATCGTCATTCAAAATTAACCTCTCTATTCGCTCATTTCTTATTATAACACATAAAGAATAATAAATAAATTACAATTAATTTAATTACTAGTCTTCATGATGTGTGTAACTATCTCATTGTCCTTCACGAAGTTCCACTAATCTTGTAACTCTTTACAATAGTGCAGTCCCATTTTCAAAATTCAAAATTTTGATCAAAACCATTTAATTAAGGAAAACTACTTTTCTACTTACATAATCCCAATTAAAATCCTTTTAAAATATAAAACTCAAAAGATAAAAAGATAAATTAATAATTATCTTTTGAATTCAAAATTTAAAAGATAAAATAGATAATCATCTTTTGAATCAAAATACAAAAAGATAAAATAGATAATTATCTTTTAAATTCATACTTCAAAAGATAAAAAGATAAAAAATGATAATTATCTTTTGAATGTTCAAAATCTAAAATTCAAAATTTAAAATTTAAAAGATAAAAGATAGGATTAGGATTTTTACGAAATATCACAGGATTTCCTAAACCCTGATTGTTATCGCATAAGGTTTTACAAACCTTAGTCACCACGCAGGGCGCGACAACGAACAACAAGAGGCAGTGCGACATAGTGGCAGGTGGCGGCGACGCAGGCGGTTTCGACAGTGACTTTTCGAGGCGGCGACAGATTACATGGATTTAAAAAATACAACTTTAGCAAGAAAATAAATTACATAAAATTCTATGCTTCAATTTTGACGTACATCAATTTTAAAATTGAAAAACAAAATGCCTAGAGCCAATGGGTCATGATGAAATCATAAAACACATTCAAAATTATTTTGAATCTACCATACAAAATCATATGCCAGTATCACAACTCCAATGATACCTACGTATAATCTCAAAATATGCATAGTCAAGAACACAAGGCTCCGATACCAATTGTTGGATCGAATTTTAAAAATTTGAAGAAAAATCAATGAACCACGAATGGTTCGTGGGCGAAAAATCAAAATTTTTTCACATCAACTAATTTAATCATATTGAATATTAAAAATATACAAACGATTATGCATTTTAAGTTAAACGTATTCAATAGAGGTAGAAATAATTTTTGTACCTTTCTTGTATCGGAGAAATTCTGATTTGGTGAAATCCTATTAGTCATCTCGCATTCTTTGTTCTTCGTAGAACTCGAATCAGTTTTCACACCAACAACCACTCATAGGATTCAGAAGTATATCTCAATCGGATGTTGGTCGGGAATTGAGTGTGGGCTCTCAAAACAATCGGAGAAGAAAAATCAAATTTTCTCTTCCTATCTATGGATTTTGGCGGCAAGCAAGGGGAGGGAGAGAAACTCTTTTTCTGTTCTGTGTACTCACACACTGTGTTAGGGTTAGGGACGCAACACTGTTTCATCTCCATATATAATAATAATTACAAAATTTGTACATATACTCCTCTATGTTAAATTACCAAAAAATCATCCCCTTATATTTGCTATTGCCGAAAATTGCATATCTCCCTAGAGTCAAAGTATGTCTAAATTCATCAATCTAAATTGATAAATTAAATTGATCTCCATTAATTAATTAATTAATATATTTTATTTACTAATTATCTAATAATTAAAAAATAACCAATTAATTAGTTTAAACATTAATTACTTGCTCTTCACTAATTAAGTGACAACACTCATCGCGTATGGATTCAGAAAATATACATTGGTATATTTAATCCTGACATTGTACGACTCCACTATAGATCCGATGTTGAATCAACTCTCGATTCATACACGTTACAATTTCTGTTGGTGCAAATAAACACTTTATTTCACGGTCCACAAAATATTTTAACATATTACCCTTCATGAATATCAGTAACAATGCCGGGATGTAAAATTACTATTTTATCCCTCTAGTTATTATTTCCTTAACTCTTTTGTTGGCTGTAAATAAGAAAGATATAATAGTGAATTGTCTCATACAATTCACCATGTCTTATTCAATGATTCATTTTGTTGAATACTTGACTAAGTTAATTTATTCACACACCCATCAATAAAGCATAAGGTGATATTGTTGCATTTACAATCTCACCGTGAATTTTAATATCTGTGAATCACGCGACTCCAACATAGTTGAATCACGATCCAAAAAACTAAGGTATTATGCGACAATTCAAACTCACTCATTTGACATATCAAAGATTGTAACTAACTAAGTTAAGTTTCGTATTCACCTCAAGATTAAGGTAATTATGAAAATACCCTTATAGGTGTAACAATTAGAGTCAGAGTTAGATAAATGGTTTTGTTCTAAACTAATTGGTTACATGTCTATTCAACATGTTCCACAACATGTCTAGGTCAACCGTTAGAGTCTCCACTCTCATGCCCCAAGACTGACATCTTTTGGTTCAACCTAATAGTCGTGATCAGACTCGATTTTTCAGTCGATCCTAAGACTGCGAATAATATTCTGAACTATTTTAAAAGAGTTTGTCTAGAAGACCCCTCAGTCTTTACTCTTCAAATATTCTATATCATAATCTTTGTCAAGTTAAGGCCCGTCACTTTGCTTCCACACCACGCTCTACGCATCTCCTATAAATTTCCTCATTAATTTACTTTTGTGGGAGTATTTCACGTTCGGCCTTAAACTTTGTTGCGTAGTTTTTCTTTAGAAATAGGCTGAATACAGAGTTGGGCTGATGGACTCTGTATTTGTGTCAAAACCCAAACAGGTTCAATGAAAAAAGATTTGAGAATCAAGCCTAGGTGTTTAATGGAATGTTGGACAATTCCTCAACCACCCTTATCCCTTTCCCTGGCTCTCAAATGTAAGACAATGATAAATGAAGGAAAATAAATGATAAATGAGAGAAAATAAATAATAAATGAAGGAAAATAGATCATAAAGAAGAAAGTGGTTTATATTGATACTGAGCAAAGGATTTTTTATGTTGAGTGAGTCTTCATATTACAAAAGTTTGAATAAGGAAGATGGATTCAACCTCTAAGCTGGGTTTGAGGTCATCTCTTGCATGAAAGATTTGAAGATTGCTTCAATGGAGGATTTTGCTTGTCTCTCGACTCTTATGTCGTTCCTTGCATCCCCCAATTTGTAGACGTTTTTCTCAGGATTTTGGCGTCAAGGAATTCACTTGGTCATCTCCTCCTTCCTATTTTCTGACTTGTACATCACTGTCTCACTCGTGTGATAGCTGTGATGGGAAGAGTGTAGTGGACTTTTTCAAATTTTCCCACTTTTGGGTGGAGTTGGCCAACCTCCCTTTCCCCTTTTAGGGAATCAGTCTTCTTAAAATGCATTATCCTCCTTCTTACCCAACCAATAGTGTTTCTTGCTTTACCCTCGCACTTCACTCGTCGATGGCCTTTCCCTGTTTCTTCTCTCGCCTGTTTTTTTTTTTCCATTTTGTTTGCATCTGATACCCCTCAGTGTTACTTTATACGAAGCACTTTTGTCATCTTTGGGTCTCGGTTTCTCTCTCTTTCCTTTCCTAGGCTTGACTTGATGAGTATTTTCCTTGGGTACAAGTTTTTCCATGGGGTTGCACATCATACGAGTCACTGATTTATTATGCCCTTTAGTATTAGGGTGGATGGGTACTGGACACGTTTTTTGTTTAATGGGTCTTTTGTGTGAATTTCACAACTGCTCTCAATTGGACCTTAGTCAAATTTTGGGCATCAACATTCACCCCTCGATTACGTGGATCATTTTCTATTGCGTAATCGAATCTAGCCTTTGAATAATTATAATTTCTATTGCCGTCGGATAACAATGGTGTTCCTTGGCCTCTATATTAAAAATAACGTATTTTTAGTCCTTTTTTATGTTTACATAATCTTGAAAACTTATTCTAAATTAAAAAAAATAGATTGCACATATATGTTCAGTAAGATATCTTTGTTGCATCCCGCTACATGAAATTTCTTCAAGTGAAACAATATCATTTTTTAAACCATGAAACAATACCATTTTTTAAACCATGATATATATATTATTGTGATGGAAACAAATAATATATAATTGTATAAATATAGCTACATAGAATTTACAAATGAAAAATTAATTTTGCAATATAAACTAAATATGGACTACCAAAGTTTAAAATAAAAGATAAAATAAGTAATTTTCTAATGACATCATTTTATCTTTTAATTTTGAGAGCATATTTATAGTGTATACTCTTAACTTTTTTCTCTACAAACATACATGATGTGGTACGACATGATTGAATTAAAATATTCAACAATTACAAATAATAACAAAGAAACGCTGTACTAATTTTATTCAAATAAATTGAAAACAAAAGATATGGTGTTAGATACTTTTATTTAATTCATATAAATACAACATGGTTATAAATAATAATCCTAGTTAAAAATATAATATGTTTAATTACACGTGCATCGCACTTGTGCGTTGACTAGTAGAATTAATATTCCCATCTACTTCAACAATTTATTTTTGTTTTCTTCAAAACAAAACGGTTTAATTTTTCACAGATTCTAAGAAATTAAAAAAAAATCATGGCATAAAAAAAGTTAGTTTAACAAAACTTTGTCTTTTGGTATAATATATATAGAAGAATGATTATAACATAGAATAATGTGTCACGAGGCGAACAAGATTAGTGTAAGTGATTTGGAAGGTGCTTCAAGAGATTTAATGTAACATATATATGACCTTATTTGTTCTTTTCTTGAGAAAGACAAAGTAGTAGCCAAAAGATTAGTGCATCCCACTACTTATCTGTCTATATATCTCAGGGTTTTGACAGTTTTAACGTTAGTTTTAAAAAAAATTCCTAAAATGAGGTACTTTTGAAAAACATTCTAAAACTATGGTGGTTTTGGACGTTGCAGAAATTATCTTTTGCAAAGATAATATCCAGTTGGACAAATCATCTTTGTAAAAGACGATTTTCACATTGGACTTCACGATTAAAGATGATTTCCACATTGGCCAAATTATCTTTTCATTTCACGGAAATCGTCTGTTGCAAAGACGATTTCAGTCTTTTCCCCTCCCTCTCCTACACTTCTCAGACTTCAACCATTTCAAAAATCAAACCTCCATATAAAAATGATCATGCATAACATTTTATAATCTTATATCCCAACACATTCAATAAGCAACCTACATTTTTAACAAATCATAAAATATAAAGACACAAATATATGACTCAAAACACCATTGCAACTCCATTATGATCAAATACATCATTACAAATCTAAATACATGAATTATTCTAAAAAAGTTTTTTACATAATATAAATAAGCCCATCATGTTCTATACAGTAGTCGTCTTCTTATTTTTCTTGGACGTTTTTCATATGTTTATAATTGAGTTACTTGTGATGGAACTTCCTCTATAATAGGTACGCTTTCCTCCACAATAGGTGGGTCTTCCTCCATAATAGGTGGGTCTTTATCCACAATAGGAGCATCTTCCATAATAGGCGGGTTTCGAGCATGTCTTCTACCTCCTCCTCCAGAAGCTATGCCTTGTCCTCCTTTACGGTGTTGAGGTTGATGAAATGGTTCAAAAGTGGAATCAAGTTGAGTCACTAACTCACCTACAAATGTATAAAAGACATATATGGTGCGTCTCAATGCATATGTGATTCTTGTTGGCTTCCTTGATATGAGTTGTGCATTCCATGCCTTCGGGACAAAGGAGTTTGTTAAGACGCATTCGCTTGTCTTATTGCATGTACGACTGTCTTACACACATTACGGGTTCGATGTATTATCCAAGACGACTCAGTATCATCAAGTGTCAAATTGTTCATATTGTCCAAACTATCCGTCAGCATAGATAAAAAAGTGTTATATAAGTCACTTATTAAATGACCATAAGCCTATTAATTACATAAATTAATAGAAAAATTATATCATTAAATCATATAATGCTCCCTGCTGAGTTATTATCGTCGTGTGATTCTCTGATACCATAACATTTATGAGTTGTCATATTCATGTTTACCAACGTGCCCTTCAAGGATGTGTGTCCTACGCTCATCACATCTCTCAATGTATGCCTGATGTTGGACGCCCCAATTTAGTTCATTTCTCCCCCTTAAGTCAATGTCATGCGACCGTCTTTCGGTATCCCATGGCTCGAGCATACGTTGAATCATACCAAATTGTCTTAGAATATGATCTAGTTGATACCATTATACTATATGAGAGACAGTCCGTCAAATGAATTGACTTACCGTATACTCAATGGAGGAGGTGGTAGTAGAAATCCATCTTCCACAACATTATCGTGTCTAGCCCGTTGCAACCTCAATGGTGTCAAATGTGAAAATCGGTCTCATGCCCATAATGCAGTAATACTAGTGGGCCAGTAATATCAGAAACATCCTTATGGTTGGATCTGCACATCTCCCTATACAACCATGCAAGGCAAGAACTACCCCAACTATATTGACCAGCCTCAGTAAAATATTTCACTAAAGGCAAGAACATCAAATGCACCTTAGTCTTTGACTTATCACAAAAAGGGTACATCCGATAAGTTGCAGAATATATGCACGTGCATAACGTTACACATAAATCTCATCATCATCAGTAGCTAATGAGGGAAAATATGTAGTCAAACACGACATAATTAAATGGGTCCCTGTAAATCACGTGGGCCTGGTCGAAATTCGAACAAATCTGTACATATTCTTGGTCAATCACGATATGCAGTGCTCGTGACTGTCATCCCACCAACTGGAAGTCCTAATTGTATTTGCACATCTTGTAGAGTAATAGTAGACTCACCATGTGCCATATGAAATGTGTGTGTTTTAGGACGCCATCTCTCCACAAAAAATGTGATCAAGTGCCAGTCAAGGGTGATAAACATAACCCTCGCAACTCCATAAAATCCAGTATGTATCAAATATGGAATAATACGTTTATGGAGTGTCATGTTCTGATGAAAAACTGTAGTATGTCAGTGACAATGCAAAGCACGAGAATCCTCGTAGTTCCAAATATGTTGGGATCTATGTTGATTTTAAAAATATAACACCGAGTTATCTTGTGGTCCGTGCTCCATGATATTACCTCTACACACTCAATTACATAAAAATGAGTCATTTGAAATACAAAGTTTACATTGAATTAGATAAAAATGAAATATTCAATTGAATTACATAAAAATGTACTAAATAAATATTACACTGAATTATATAAAAATGAAATAAAAAGAATCAAAATATTTAATGTAAATCAAATATTACATCAAATACTAAATTTTTCAGAGCCTTAGTCTTGTAGTTGTCATTGAAGTTACTCGCAACATGCCTCAAACAATATTGATGATGGGCTAATGGTTCTGACCACCCATCGTTATCATTCCGTCTAAAAAATTTCACATAGTTGAAGGAACCAGCACTAAGAGTAAGTGGATATCGGTAAACTATGTCCAAGTGCTAATAGAGGTAGTCAATTGACAAGGCTTCACATAAGGTATTATAGAGCTCATCAAAAGTAATCTCCTTATTAATTACAATTCTCCTAATTGAAGGTTGATCATATGATATTACCTCTACACACTCAATTACATAAAAATGCGTCATTTGAAATACAAAGATTACATTGAGTTAGATAAAAATGAAATATTCCATTGAATTACATAAAAATGTATGAAATAAATATTATATTGAATTATATATAAATGAAATACAAAGAATCAAA